>JAQFVV010000121.1:0-548994 GCA_028023455.1 Epiperipatus broadwayi
GATATCATTATGTGATAAATAAAGTTGAGTAAAATAAATAGTTGTTCATTTTTGCACCCGAATAAAATAAAAACAAGATTACATTTAAACAGAATAAACTATCTGCCAGGTTCTGATCCATAAATACTGTGGGATGGTGTTATTTAGTTTAATTTCTGTGAAATATGTTTCGCGGGCCACACCCGTCTTTTAAGCCTTCTACACAATCTCAAAAAGAAGAGTGAGTTAAGTTTTTTCTACACTTAAAATATAGAAAAGAGTGCTAACTTGAGTTAGTTTTTTCTATGATAAAACGTAGAAAGAAAGTGTTAACTCATTTAGCGAAAGAATGCTGTGGCTTTTTCTATGCTAACAACAGAGGAAAAATGCTGTAGCTGTTTGTGCTATACACTATTTTTCAAGGTATTTTATGTGTGTCGCATGAGAGTGTGTTGTTTTTCACAGTCAAAATTATTTAAATTTTTTCATTATCTTTTTTTTAATATGAATTGATGTAAGCCGTTTTAATAATTTTAACAGTGTCATGATGTCCCTCATGTTAAGCTTTCTATGGGGCAGTTTTACAATTTCTAGTCACGCTTAATTTTCTTGAGATCAAGAATACGTTAATTCGAATCACAGAAAACTTGAAAAGAGCTGGTATTGCCAGAGATACGCGTGGCTGTACTTACAGTAGAAAAATATCCCAAGCTGAAAAAGATGTGATTGCGTGGCAAATATATGTGACTGGAGGCCCATAAACATCTTTGACTATTTGTGTCTTGTTGTTCTCGACGAGTCACTAATTTCGCAGTGCTTCAGTTTGAGGGATTTCAAATGGTTCATCAAATGTACAAAGTAACTTAAATTTTATAAACATTACATCTCAATTGTTGTCAATCAAACGTAAAATAAAAGTAACGCAAAATTTAATCATGCATAAAAAGAATTTCGTTGCATCAATCAAACAAACCAATAAAGTAAGGTAAATTATTATTTAAACATCACTCAAATTAGCCATTTGAAAGACATACACCAAAGTTCCTCTATCAATCAAAATTACGTAAAACAAATATTATTAAATCCATTGCCAAAAATATTATTTGGGAAAAATAATTTAGAAATGAAAAAGAAAAGTAAAAATTCACAACAATCAAATGTAAAATAAAAAGCAACTAAATTTTTTATTTAAACATACACAAAAACCCTTCTCCTTAATAATTGTTATTGGGTAATCGTGCAAAATAGTGCAACTTAAATTAGTATTTAATCATACACAAAAACATCCTTCCACTAATTGTTGTCAATCAAATGTAAAACAATGAGTAACGCACATTATTAAAGATACATAAAAAATCCTGCCTTTCTTGCATCAATCAAATTTTTAAAAAACTAATACTATTTTAAAAAAACTCCAAATTACTATTTGAACATAGACCAAAAAGACCCTCTTGTCAATAAAAATTAAAAACAACTATTATTGTCCCAAATAATTTAAACGAAAAAATGTAAAATTTTAAACAAAAAAAAAAAAAGGCAATATTAATAGAGAATCACTAGCCTGAGAATACTATATTATCTGTTTTTTTGTTAAACAATAGTGGTTGGACATGATGAAATCAGAACACAACCAACTATCATCTTGAAATAAAGTGAATTAAAGAATTTCTATTATTAAGAATTAATTATAGTGATTTTAACTTAAAAAGTTTTTTTTTGATGCTTGATAATTGAAATAGGGGGAATTCATTAGAATATATTTCTACATTATGATATCCTTTGAAATCTGTTTTCTTAACAGAGAAATAATTGTTATTAAAAATGTTAAATGTTGGCTTGTTTCTAATTCTGAATTTAGTATAACTTGTTTGTGTGTGTGTGTGCATGAACTTGATCTCAATATACTGAAAGTTGAATTACAGGTAAGAACAATTTTGAAAAAAAAATGATAATTTGAAATAGTGAAACTTGCCATTTACCATTTTTTACTTATACCCCATAACTCATTTTTTGTTCTTTTTTTTAATGAAAATTTATTGGCTTAAAGTTTTTGAGCTGCATAAGAAAAATTATTAGATCTTTTAATTTAATTCACTTGGAAAAAATTCACTGGAAAAAAATACTAATGGAAATGAATGTTATAAAGAATAATAATAGTTAATGTAGATTTCTTTTGCCCTTTATTTTTAATTATACACTTATTTATTACTACTTTCATCATTGATAAAATAACTGTCAAAGGAGAATCTTTGTATAGAAATAAGGAAACCCCTAAATTTGATATTTATAAAATACAATGCCACAAACAACTTAATGTTCTTTGTAATAGTTCATTCTCTCTGATATGTGCTTTCTTCTTCTCCACAATACTTTCTGCATCAATTTTTACTTCATCCCATCCATCTCACAGTTTCTCTAAACTCCTTTGGAACTAATTCTAAGATTTCACTGTCCATCTATTTCATCTTTCTAGCAATATAATTAGCACAATTCCACTCTCAGTCTTAATTTTTTCATTCAAATACAAATGACTAAATAACATCAAATAATTCAATGGTACTGATCTATCATTCATCTACATTTCACTTTCTCTTTATTTCAACTTTGATGTAATGAATTGATATAGGGATGCCTAGTTAATTGATCATTTGAAGATTTCTTATAGAAAATGGTGATTTAGCATAAGAATATGACTTACTTTTTTTGTAAATTCAATGTACCTAAAAACTCCGTTATTATTAGTTTTCACTAACAGATTTTTTAATTTTTGTATAGTTAATATATTTGTTTTTTTTAAACTTACAAAATGATTACTGTAAATTTTCTTGATCTCCTGTCAGTCACTCATCACTTATATCGACATATTTCAAAATTGACAGTTTTTAGAAAAATTTCAAAGTCCTTCTGCAAGGAGAGATTTCTTTTTATACATTATTTAATGTTTAAAAATTTCCATAAAAGACAGAAGATAAAATATTCATATTAACAATGCCTACAAGAATCGTAGGAACATGTTATCCAAATAAACAACATAATAGGAGTGGAGAATATGCTATAGTTAGAGTGCGCTACGCTTTGGCTCAATACGGATATTAGAGAAGTGATTATTTCACCGGGAATGGTAGGATGATGTCACAGATATTTTTTAAAAATCCAAAAACTTCAAAACTAAAAGATGAAAATCATAATTCAAATTAGCCTATAATGTAACATGGGTGCTATTCAATCAAAATATCTGATCAATGAGAGATAACACAGATAAAACTGAATAGATTACTTTTATTGTTCAGATATTCCACCCAGGATTAATTAAGTGATGTCCACAGTGAATTGCAAATCTTCAATAAAGCAAAGATTTTTAAACAGCTTTGAAAAAGATTGACAGCACTATTATAAAAATTTTCTTATAATTTTAGATAAGTTTAATCAAACATTATTATGTTGTAATTTTAGTTAATACAACAAAGTTAAGATCTGTACAATCTAGTTTTAATAAATTCTTGATTAAAATTCTGTATAAATTTATTATTTTCTTATTGGATTTTTACATAACTAAAAATGAGAGAGACAGAAAAATATCATCTGTAATTTTTCTCTAAAATGTTTGTAAGGGACATTTGATTTTGTCTTTTAAAAATATTTTTTTAGTTTTTTCTAAATGACCTGCATGTCGCTAATCTTTCAGTTTCAATAATCTCACACTTGCATGGTATCCACTTTTGATTCAGTACACTCAAAATCATTCCGGCAGATGAGGAGAAAAATCATATTTCGAAAATAATGTACCTTTTCTTTATTAGTTTAAAATTAGATCCATCTAAATACATGGGATATTGGTTAATATTAAGCAAGTAACACTATCAAAAAACAAACATACACTTTAAAAAAAAAAACCGCCACCTCAGCAAATTTCCTCACGTGGCGTGACGCTAAAAGTGAAGAAGTTGTAAACCAGAACCATCTAGAATCTCTAAAATCATATCAAAGCCAAACCAAAAAGAAATCTTCTCACTCCTTGATTCTTAAAGAAAAAATGTTCAAAAAAATTTCCATCGGGAAAAGGAACATGGGACACGGGACTGAGGATCCGTGTGTCAGTTTTTTCGCTGACTGCTTCCGGAAGATTTCAATGTTTTCAAAGAGTAATTTAACTAGCTTTACTAAAAATTAGACTTTTGTATAAAAACAAAAAAGCAGAGATCTCAAAAAATCTCAGTCCAGAAACTATATTTTCAAATAATAATCGCAAAATAACCAAAAACTTTGTCGATGCTGAATACATATCCTGGGCTCTGACGACTCACGTTAGTCGATGCCGCACAGTTGGAAAAAAAATTACATCAATCTCTGTAGAGTAATCTCTAACTAGTTACCTCCTGAAAAAATTCACCTACGATCAAAAATAAAAAGTGATACTGAGCCAGATAATTGTATTAAAAATTTTTTAGCGATTACATCTAGCCTGGAGAGATAATGTTAAATAATTTAGTCAGCAGAAGTGACGAACTCATACTTGTTTGACAGAGAATCCCATCTCAACCCACTAATAATACTAGACAAAAAAATCAGACTGCTAGCTGAGAAAACAAAAAGTACAATTCAAAAACCAAACTGGAGCCTGCATCTCGTACTAAAAAAAGACCAATATGAGCATATCTCTGTAACCCCCGGGAGAGACACAGCGTGATCCTGGCACTGATACACTAATTTATACCAATTTATAGACCCAGCACAATCCTAGCTTAAAATCAATTTCCCAGACTAAAACCGGAAACTGAACTCGCACATAACTGAAAAAGACCAGTGGTGAACTCAACTCCAAGGAACAAAAACAAAAGTCCCAACCCAAAGGAAAAACACTATTTTACCCACTTCCAGGGGAAACAACAAAGGTCAATTCCAATGTTAAACCTCAAACTCCAGAAATAAAAACAGCTCAATACAAGAAGAAAATTTTCAAACCGCAGCCATTAGTATTCAATTTTAACAGTAAAAAATAACACAATAACAACAATGACCCTTTTCAGTCCCAACAGGTAGTTTCTTAGCATCATTGTCTAAGACACAACAACTTCTTCTCGGTCAGCACAACTCACATGTTAAGAACTCAGAATATCATTAAATTTCCATCATAACTCAGCAGGCCAAATAATTTTAATCTCAAATACAACACAAAACTCACTAGTGACTCCTTTTACAATTAGATTTATTCAAAGATGGTGAACCAGAACAAGAAGAGAAATTCCAGTGAAAATAACACAGAATAACCAAATCTTTTCTCGCTTCACAGATATGCACAGTATCCTAACAATCAGCATCAATTACTCCTTGTTCAAATTACTATAATCTCAATTTATAACCTTACTAACTGATCTCACAATCTCCTCAATACTCAAATTATAAAATTCTGTCCCATACAAATTACCAAAGACCCAGCATCTAAGAAACAAATTAGCTGTTATAAATACTCTCCATGACCTCAGATTTCCATGGCAGAGTAAGCAACTGCACTCCTGACTCAGTGGTACAAAAATACCCTGGGAACAGAAACAATGGTATGGACTGAACATCGCCTCTGCCTAGTTCTCAAGAAAAGGGGATTGGCAGCCACTACAACAGCTACTTAAAATTGCTCTGATGTTCTTCTGTAGGGAACAAGACATCCACTCAAAACATGTCAGGCATTTAGAAATCACAACTGCATATAAAGACATCTCACATACCCATGAGTCTCAACCAAACTCCAGAGTCAAAAAATTGTAGATCAGTCCATAATCCCCATCGGCCAAATTCTCAAACTCGCACCTAATTTAAGTATATCTGGATACTCAATCCAACATCTCAGCTCAATTCTCATCAGAAACCATGATCGAATCAGAGCACAAGGAGATCGTGATCCACTCGGGCCTTTAACACAAATGTCTCAAAGACTGCATTGTCTCATCTCTGAGAACAGTCTGGCTCCAGGAAATAGGTAAACCATCAGACTCAGGGAACAAGATAAGGAATATTTCATCTTATGCAGTTGTCACTATGGGGACTTCAGGTGGTTTGAGATTTGTAGAGTCTCATCTTCCTTTGATTGAATTTCTCGTCGCTTTTTGTCTGATGGTTTACCTATTTCCTGTGATCTGGTAGTTTTTGTTCTTAGGATGGACTGAGATGGATCTGAGGCACTGGAGCATCTGTTGATGTTTCATGTGTGTTGGAATTATTGTGCAGTGATCTTTTGAGATTGTGTGATTTTAAAGGCAGGGTAGATGTTTTGATGCTTCCTTCATCTTCTGATTCGATCATGGTTTCTGATGAGAATTGAGAACTAAGGAGCTGAGGATCCTCTGCCAGTCCATGGTAGATTGAGAGTATGCCAGAATAGGGGATGCTTAGGTAGGTCTGGTTTGTTGGCATTGGAGGGATTATGGACTGATTAGTGTCTACAATTTTTGTTTCTGGGTTTGAGTTGGTTTTCATTGGGTATGTGGAATCAGGAAGGTCTTTTATATGCAGTTGTGATTTCCTAGACATGCCTGACCACAGGGTTGCATGTTTTGAGTGGATGTGTCTTGTTCCTACAGAGAAAGCACATCAGAGCAATTTTAGGGAAGTTGATAAGGATTAGAGCATTGTTGTTGCTAACTGTTGCTGGTAGTGATAATGGCTGTATCCCTTTCTTGAGAACTAGGCAGAAGGCCACTGTGTTGGTCCATACCGTTGTTTCTGTTCTTGATTCTTGGAGGTATTTAAAACCCTCCACTGTACAATAATTGGCAAGGGTTTGTTGTAGGTGGGTCTCTTCAAAGTTGAGAGTGCAGTTGCTTACTCTGCCATGGAGAATCTGAGGTCTGTCCATGTTGATGTCAACCAGGTATTTGTCATCTAACAGCTTGAATTTGTTTCCAAATAACTGCTTAGATGCTGGGTCTTTCAATTGAATAGCAGTGTATCTGTTATTTGTATGGAACAGAGTTTTATAGACTGGTGTCCAGAAATTGTAGACAGTTAGTTGGTTATAGAGTGAGATTATGGGGAATTTGAACAAGGAGCAATTGATGTCTGTTGTTGTTAGGATACTTGTGCATTCATCGGTATACTCTGTGAAGCAGCGAAAGAGAAGATTTGGTTATTCTGTTAAAGCATTCTGTTACTGAATTGTGATAGTCTCTGTTGACTAGGTGGAAAGGGTGTGGATTGTTGCTTTGCTGCTGGAATTTCTCTTCTTTATTTTGTTCTGGTTCACCATCTCTCATTTGAATAAATCTGTTGTAGGGGTCACTTGTGGTTTTGTGTTGGCTGTTTGAGATTTGGCTTGGGTTGACAACCTGGTGTTTATCTTAAGGCTGTTTGGTATATGAGAGTTGTGATTGGAGTTGTGAAGTTGTTCCATTATGATATTCTGAGTTCTTGGCATAATTGAGTTGTGCTGTTTCGGGGGAGTTGTTGGTGTCTTGGATTGTGATGCTGGAACTGTGTTGGAGTTTTGGAAAAGTTTCATTGTTGTTTCTCATTGTTGTGTTATTTCCCCCACTGTTAAAATTGACTACTAATTTTCTTTGCAGTTTGAAATTTTCTCTTTGTATTGTTTGTTTTGGTTTCTGGAAGTTTGGTTCTTTTGTGGAATTGTTGATTTCCCTGGAGAGTGGGTATTAAATAGTGTTTTTCCTTGGGTTGGGACTTTTGTTTCTATTTCCTTGGAGTTGAAGTTCGCTATTATTTTGGTCTTTTTTCCAGTTATAATTAAATGTTAGTTCAGTTTCCGGTTTTGTTTTTGAGGCTGGGAAATTGATTTTAAGCTAGGATTGTGCGCAGATAAATTCTCTATAGAATTGGTATAAATTGGTGTATCCGACTGTGCAGGATCATTTAACTGTGTCTCTCTGAAGTTGGAATATGTGAATTCATCGCTAGCATTAAATTTCTGGTCTTTTTTTTAGTACGAGTGCGAACTAAAGTGGCTTCCGGTTTGGTTTTGGAATTGTAACTTTTTTGTTTTTGCAGCTGCGAGTCGGATTTTTGTCTAGTATTGTAGCTGGTTAAATTCTCTGTCAGAATAATATGAGTTCGTCTCTCTACGTGTGCAGGATTATTTAACTGTATCTCTCCGAATTTAGTGTAATCGCTAGCGATAAAATTTAGCTGTTTTTTTTGTATTAGGAGTGCAATCGAGTGTGGCTTCCGGTTTGGTTTTTGCATTATCACTTTTTTGTTTTTGCAGTCGTAAGTTTAATTTTTCGAGAGGATTGTAGCTAGTTAAATTCTCTACGGAATTGATGTAATTTTTTTTTTCCAACTGTGCGGCATCATTAAACTGTACTTCGTCAAATTTGGGATATGTGATTTCACTGCTATCGATAAAGTTAAGGTTGATTTTTACGTTATTATTTGAAAATATAGTTTCCGGTTTAGTTTTTGGGTCATACCTTTTTTGTTTTTCACTCTAGAGATCTATTTTTTTTTTTAATTAAAGCTAGTTAAATTCTCTTTGAAGGCATTATCTTCGGAAGCTTTGGGCTGGTAGGAAAAATATTTTGCGGACCCTCAAAGTCCGTGTCATGTTCAAATTTTTTTCCCGTTTTATTTTTTTTTTGAACGATTTTTTCTTTATGAGTCAAGGGTGAAGAGATTTCTTTTGGTTTGGCTTGATTTATGATTTTAGGGATTCTGGAGTAATTTTCACTTTTTAAAAGTGGTTCTTCTTCACTTTTAGCGTCTATACGTGAATTTGCTGAGGTGGCAGTTTTTTTTTTTTTAAATGCCATGTTTGTTTTTGATAGTGATTACTTTGCTTAATATTAATAACCAATATCCTATGTATTTAGATGGATCTAATTTAAACTAATAAGGAAAAGGTACATACTGACTTTTCCGAATGATTTTTTCTCCTCAATAAGTGATTTTGAGGCATTTAAGTCACTGTCAAAGTGGATACCATGCAAGTGTGAAGTTGACCAAACAGAAGGTGCTTGACATGCAATTCCCAACTGCCCCTCCTTTTTTAAAAAGTCATTTAGAAAAAAAACTTAAAAAAAATATTTTAAAGACAAAATCAAATGTCCCTTACAAATCAAAGCAGGTGGTTTGATTTTAGGAAAATTACAGATGGCATTCAATCCTCCTTCCTCTGTCTCTCTTCATTTTTTAATTATGTAAAAATCCAATAAGAAATAATAAATTTATACAAATTTTTTTTAATCAAGAATTTATTAAAACTAGATTATACAGATCTTAACTTTGTTGTATTAACTTAAAATTACAGCTTAATAATGCTTGATTAAACTTATCTAAAATTATAAGAAAATTTTTATAATAATTGTATCCAATCTTTTCAAACTGTTTTTTATAATCCAAAAGTCTTTGCTTTATTGAATTTGAATCTTTGCAATTCACTGGGATGACATCACTAATTATTTTAATCCTGGAATTGTGTGTGGGTATCTGGTAATAAAGAAGTAATCTATTCAGTTTTATCTGTGTTATCTCTCATTGATCAGATATTTTGATTGAATAGCACCCATGTTGCATTATAGATAATTTGAGGTGCTATGAGTTGATCTTTGGTTTTAGTTTTTTTGAGATTTTTAAAAATATCTGTGACATCGTCCTACCATTCCCATTGAATAATCATTCGCATCTAGTTATCCAAATATTGAAGGCCAAAAACGTAGCCCTTCTAACTATAGCATATTCTCCACTCCTATTGCATGTTTATATTGTTTATTTAGTTAGTTTTATGTTCCTACATTCTTGCATAATTAGGCATTGTTCTAAGATATGAGATATTTTATCTTCCTGTCTTTTACACATAGGAATTTTTAAACATTAAACAATGTACAAAAAGAAATCTGCCATTTATAAAGAAGGACTTTGAAATTTTTCTAAAGCAATCAATTTTGTAAGCCAATATTAGATATAAGTGATGGTGATGACAGGAGATCCAAAGAAAATTTACAGTAGTCATTTTGTAGAAGTTTAAAAAAAACAAATACTATTAGCTTGCCCCCAAAAAATTAAAAAATCTGTTGATGAAAACTAATAATAACAGGTTTTAGATTACACATTGAATTTACAAAGTAAGTCATATTCCTATGCTAAATCACCATTTTTCTATAGAAATCTTCAAATGATCAATTAACTAGGCATCCCTACATCAATTCATTACATCTAAGCTGTGATTAAAGAGTTAATAAAAGAGAAAATTGAAATGTAGATAGATGATAAGATCAGTACCATTAATTATTTGATGTTATTTAGTCATTTGTATTTGAATGAAAAAAAATTAAAAGACTGAAGTGGAGTTGGGCTGAACCTATTGCTAGAGAAGATGATAATAGATGGACAATTGAAATCTTAAATTGGATTCCAAGAGATTGTAAAAGACCCAGAAGAGACCACATGTGAGATGGATGGATGAAATAAAGTGTGCAGGGGTGATGTGAAGAAGAGAAGCTAAAGATCAGAGAAGATGGATTGAACTTGGAGAGATCTATTACAAAACGAACATTAAGTTAGTTTATTTAAACTTGTATTTTATAAATATCAAATTTAAAGTTTCCTTATTTCTATACAAAAAAGATTCTCCTTTATTTTATTTTCCCCTCTTTCCTTTAAACAATCTGTAATTGTTTTATCAATGATGAAGTAGTAATAAATAAGTGTATAATTAAAAATAAAAAGTCTCAAAAGTTATGTCAAGATCTACATTAACTATTATTTTTCTTTTTATAACATTCATTCCATTAGTATTTTTTTTTTCCAGTGAATTTTTTTTCCAAGTGAATTAAATGAAAGATCTAATGAATAATTTTTCTATGCAGCTCAAAGCTTTAAGCCAATAAATTTTCATTAAAAAAAGAACAAAAATGAAGTTGGGACGATGCATGTATCTAACATAAGTAAAAATGGTAAATGGCAAGTTTCACTATTTCAAATTATCTTTTTTTTTTCAAATTGTTCTTATATATGTAATTCAACTTTCAATATATTGAGATCAAGTTCATGTACACACACACAAACAAGTTATACTAAATTCAGAATTAAGAAACAAGCCAACATTTAACATTTTTAATAACCCAATTGATTTCTCTGTTAAGGAAACAGATTTCAAATGCAAAGGATTATCATAATAACAGAAATATATTCTAAATAAATGCCCCATTATTATCAATTACATTTCAATTATCTTCAATATCAAAAAAAACCTTTTTAAATTAAAATCACTATAATTAATTCTTAATAATAGAGATTCTTTAATTCTCTTTATTTCAAGACGATAGTTGGTTGTGTTCTGATTCATCATGTCAGCCGCCTCATGGTGTTGTTGCTAACAAAAAAACAGATTAATATAATGTTCTCAGGCTAGTGATTCTCTATTAATATTGCCTTTTTTTTTGTTTACAAATTTTACATTTTTTCGTTTATAAATTATTTGGGACAATAATAGTTTTTTAATTTTTATTGACAAGAGGGTCTTTTTTGGTCTATGTTCAAATAGTAATTTGGGTTTTTTAAATAGTATTACTGTTTTTTAAAATTTGATTGATAAAATTCAAGAGAGAACAGGTTTTTTTTATGTATCTTTAATAATTTACGTTACTTTCATTGTTTTACATTTGATTGACAACAATTAGTGGAAGGAGTGTTTTTGTGTATGATTAAATACTAATTTACGTTACTTTTATTTTACTTTTGATTGCGGACAACAATTATTGGGAGAAAGGGGTTTTTTGTGTATGTTTAAATAAAAAAATTTAGTTACTTTTATTTTACATTTGATTGTTAATCAATTTTACTTTCTTTCATTTCTAAATTATTTTTCCCAAATAATATTTTTGACAATGGGACAATAATAGTTGTTTCTTAATTTTGATTGATAAGAGGGTCTTTTTTGGTGTATGTTCAAATAGTAATTTGGGTGATGTTTAAATAATAATTTACCTTACTTTTATTGGTTTACATTTGATTGACAACAATTAGTAGTAGGGGTGTTTTTATGCATGATTAAATAATAATTTACATTACTTTTATTTTACATTTGATTGACAACAATTATTGGGAGAAGGGATGTATGTTTAAATAAAAATTTAAGTTACTTTTATTTTACATTTGACGAAGGCCATTTAGAATCCCTCAAACAAGCAGCCCTTTACGAAGTGAACATTTCCGTCGGGAACAACGAGACTTACAAATGAAAGTCAAAAGATGTTTATGGACCTCAAGTCACATATATTTGCCACACAATCACATCTTTTCTTTCAGCAGGATGTTTTTCTGCTGTAGAAATTTTACAGCACCGGCTTCCATGTCTGGCAATACTCATCTTTTCAAGTTTTCTGTGTTCGAATTAACCATATTCTTGGTCTCAGAAAATTACTCGCTAAAACGTGACTTAAAGCGTGATTGTCAAAAAATTTGCACTACCCCACCCTAATAGAGAATTTAGGAGGCTTACAGCTTTATGAGGAACAATCATGACACTGTTAAAATTGTTAAAAGGTAACAGTACATCAATTCATCTTAAAAAATGGCCCCAATGAAAATTTAAATAATTTTGACACAATGAACTTAACACACTCTCATACGATATTTTTACATAAAATACATAACTATAGTGTATAACACAAACAACTACAGCATTTTCCTCTGTTGTTAGCATAGGAAAAAGCCACAGCATTAGCCGCTAAGCTGAGTTAACACTCTTTCTACGTTTTATCATAGAAAGAAGGCTTAACTCCAAGTTAACACTCTTTCTATATTTTAGTGTAGAAAGAAAACTTAACTCCAAGTTAACAGTCTTTCTAGGATTTATTGTAGAAAGAAGGCTTGGGTGTGGCCACGGAAACATATTTCTAGAAATTAAGCTAGAAATAGCACCATCCCACAGCTGACATGATGGATCAGAACACAAACAGATAGTTTTATTCTGTTCAAATGTAATCTTATGATTTTTATTTTATTCATGGGTGTAAAATGAACAACTATTTATTTTTTACTCAACTTTTATTTATCACATAATGATATCAAATATCTGGTAGTCCTGTATTTACCTTGCTATGACATCATTTGCCTGAAGGCATACTACTCTAACCACCCGATTTTTAAAATAACGTCACCTAGTGATTTGCTGACACATGTAACCGCAAAAATTTTGTGGCATATCACATGGTGACGTTACGTCAAAGATTGGTAGATTAGAATAGGATGCCCTCAGGGCAATGTCGTCATAGAAACGTAGAGCTGGGGGAAGGCACGTGGTATAGGGTCATGAGGTCAAAACGGAGAAACAAACACGTGGTACAGAATAATGCCGGCGGCGTCCATCCTGAAAAAAAAATTGGTAAAATTAATAAATAGGACACTAAATAGTGATATGTGGCAAAAAAAGATTAAAAATAATATTTACATCATAAATAATTAACTAAAATTGGACGCACAATAGGAAAATGTAAGATAAATATCACTACAAAATTAATAAGTAAAAACTGCGAGTCCACAAATCATGAAAAAAAAATTAATAAATAGGACACAAAATAGTGATATGCGGCAAAAAAAGATTAAATATCACTACAAAATTAATAAGTAAAAACTGCGAGTCCACAAATCATGAAAAAAAAAATTAATAAATAGGACACAAAATAGTGATATGCGGCAAAAAAAGATTAAAAATAATATATACATCATAAATAATTAACTAAAATTGGACGCACAATAGGAAAATGTAAGATAAATATCACTACAAAATTAATAAGTAAAAACTGCGAGTCCACAAATCATGAAAAAAAAAATTAATAAATAGGACACAAAATAGTGATATGCGGCAAAAAAAGATTAAAAATAATATATACATCATAAATAATTAACTAAAATTGGACGCACAATAGGAAAATGTAAGATAAATATCACTACAAAATTAATAAGTAAAAACTGCGAGTCCACAAATCATGAAAAAAAAATTAATAAATAGGACACAAAATAGTGATATGCGGCAAAAAAAGATTAAAAATAATATATACATCATAAATAATTAACTAAAATTGGACGCACAATAGGAAAATGTAAGATAAATATCACTACAAAATTAATAAGTAAAAACTGCGAGTCCACAAATCATGAAAAAAAAATTAATAAATAGGACACAAAATAGTGATATGCGGCAAAAAAAGATTAAAAATAATATATACATCATGAATACTTTAAGTCATCTTAAAAGTACTATATAAATTTTAAAAAACTTATCATAAAGTCAAAACTGCGAATCTACAAATAACTGCGAGTCTACAAATATTAATTTTCTTTTTTAAAAAACGTATAAAGTGCGAGTCCTGAATTAATAATTCTGCAAGTATTCAAATAATAATTAATAATTCTGCAAGTATTCAAATAATAATTTTGTCGTCGTCTTAAAAAAGCCTATCATAAAGTGAAAACTGCAAGTCTACAAATATTAATTTTCTTTTTTAAAAAATGTATCTTAAAGTGCGAGTCCTGAATTAATAATTCTGCAAGTATTCAAATAATAATTTTGTCGTCTTAAAAAAGCCTATCATAAAGTGAAAACTGCAAGTCTACAAATATTAATTTTTTTTTTTAAAAAATGTATCTTAAAGTGCGAGTCCTGAATTAATAATTCTGCAAGTATTCAAATAATAATTTTGTCGTCTTAAAAAAGCCTATCATAAAGTGAAAACTGCGAGTCTACAAATATTAATTTTCTTTTTTAAAAAACGTATCTTAAAGTGCGAGTCCTGAATTAATAATTCTGCAAGTATTCAAATAATAATTTTGTCGTCTTAAAAAAACCTATCATAAAGTGAAAACTGCGAGTCTACAAATATTAATTTTGTCTTTTTTAAAAAACGTATAAAGTGCAAGTCCAAAAGTAATAATTCTGCAAGTATTCAAATAATTTTGTCGTCTTAAAAAAACCTATCATAAAGTGAAAACTGCGAGTCTACAAATATTAATTTTGTCTTTTTTAAAAAACGTATAAAGTGCAAGTCCAAAAGTAATAATTCTGCAAGTATTCAAATAATTTTGTCGTCTTAAAAAAACCTATCATAAAGTGAAAACTGCGAGTCTACAAATATTAATTTTGTCTTTTTTAAAAAACGTATAAAGTGCAAGTCCAAAAGTAATAATTCTGCAAGTATTCAAATAATAATTTTGTCGTCTTAAAAAAACCTATCATAAAGTGAAAACTGCGAGTCTACTACTGTAATTTATAAGGAAAATAAAAGATGAATATCACAACAAAATGCATACTTACCCAAATAACGATTACTGCGGTGGACTGAGCTGGCTTATATGTTGTAGAATTGTACCAAAATGACCATCTTTGTAGGTACGCCTCCACATAGAGTTTCGTCTATTTCCGCAATTGTGTTAGGGCCTCCAATTTTCTGCCTTTCATTATGAAACAGCTTCCATGCACATACTTCGCGGAGATAGTTGTTCCAGTCAATCACAGTCTTGTCCGCCATTTCTAACTGGTCAGCACAAAATAGGATAGACATTAATTCTCTGGACCAACAATATATAAAATGGAGAGCCGTTACGAAGGATATTCTGGAGCCTTCAAACCATGTGCCTTTTCTTATGGGAGTTTTTTTTCAGAAAATCCGGAAAATTAATAAAATATAAAATACATCCACTTAATATCATAGAAGAAATAACATGTAAATTACTTACAATTGTTGAGAAAGTAATGATTTCTTTTTTAAAAATGGTAAAAAAATTGCTGAACTATTAAAACACTGAAAATGAACGAAGGATATTCTGGAGCCTTCAAACCACGTGCCTTTTCTTATGGGAGTTTTTTTCAGAAAATCCGGGAAATTAATAAAATATAAAATACATCCACTTAATATCATAGAAGAAATAACATGGAAATTACTTACAATTGTTGAGGAAGTAATGATTTATTAAAAAAGTTTTCTGAAATCACTGAAAATTAAAGCTCTGAAAATGGTATGCAAAAAAACGCTGCTGCACTCAATAAAACGATGCAACAAATAGGAAAAAATACACTTTTAAATCTCGCGGGTCAAGACAAAAAAAAAATCTCGTAAATTCGGATAATTACAGCGGTATGCCTTCAGGCTTATGACGTAATAGTAATGTAACAAAAAATAAAATTTCTAGAATTAGTCATGTCAGTGTCTTCGTTGCCATGACAACGTTCATGTGTTCTTCCGACGACGCAAATATCGGATAATTACAGTTGTGTGCCTTCAGGCTAATTACGTCATAGCAAGGTAAATACTGGATTACCATATTACTTTAATTTGTATAAGGGGGAAGGGGGTGCCTTAGATATCACATATCAGCCACATCAAAATGCTACCAAGTGAAAAAAAAAGAACCATAAGTATTATAGGAAAATATTTAAAAGATTTAATTCTTTTAAATTAGAGTGGTTCACTTTTGATCTCGCACCATCATGAATTTTATTATGCCTCAGTTGAATAAATTCATTTCATGTTAACGTTAGTTGAAACAAAGCAATAAAATCATGGAGCGTTGTTCACATGTGATCACAGATCACATGATTCCTGAAAATTGTAACAGTCAGAAAATGTGTGATTAGTTAACATAGTGCAGAATTCGACCACCACACAGAACAGCATCACCATCGAGGTAGCGAAGCCACCCGTAGAACTGAGTTCGAACATAGTTTATCAGTTCCACAATACAATCTACGAAACAATGCATCTGATGCGACATTAGTAAATATTTCTTTAGGCATGGTGGTCAGGGTATGCAAGAGATTCATGATTTTATTTCGAGTTAGCCAATCAAAACATTAATCTTACACTAATACTAATTAAACACTTATATTTACAAATCGAGGAAACATATTGAATGGGTATCAAATAAATAAAACGTACTGCAGATGTATAGTTTGAAATTATTTATTGAAACATTTTAATAAATTATTTACTAATAATATCTGATATTTAAATTGAGTAACGGAATTTTCCGATACTTTTATTCAAGAAATCCATTTATTTATTTAGTAACATTTATGTGAAATCATTTTATCAATAATACTTTTTATTTAAGATCTCAGTAGCGGTATTTCTGATACTGTTCATGTTTACAAAGAGGAATACATTTATTTGATGACATAATCTAGCTATCTAAAATTCTTGAGCAAGTATTTCTAAGGCATGCCTTTAGGGATTTATTACTTTTGCAATGCAAGAGTCTAATATAAGATTTATAATATTAGCGGCGGACATATATTTATTTAATTAAAACATTCTAATAACTAAGGGCTAACATTTATTTGAGAGTGAATTATGAAGATAATGCAGGGACGGAGTGATACATAGAATAATAAAGTTATTTAAAGAAACACATAGTATGCTTTAGAAAGGTGATATGGAATGGCAGTATATTGAAACTGCAAAGCCGTGAATGAGTTTATAAGAATGATGGGCTGGCATTTGCCATGGCCCAAAGAAGTAAGGTGTCACATAAGCATAACCAGGGACAAGCGTTTCGTGCCGCGATTGCCTGTGGCTGCGTGACTTTCGTCAAGCCCTACGGGAGCATTTATTATGTCCGCTTGTATAGGACGACTAAGGTTAATTTCACCCTACTGAATCTGGAATATTCAAGGCTTGGAATGGGTCATCGCGTCTCTAAAATGTAACACATGTATAATGTATAGACAATTCTGGTAAGATTTAAATATATTTTCTATCTCAGCCTTACATTATCAACATTTAATAAAGAACGTTGGTGACTCTCAAAGAAATGCAATTTTATGGAATTATTAATTAAGATTTAATAAATATAAAACATATATAAACTGGGTGATTATTACAACTAATACGCCAGCCATTTGCTAAGTAGTAGACCCCTGCATTACAATAAATGAAGCATTGAATGCGTGTCGATTTATATGAAAATATTGTTATTTATGAAAGTAAATATTAATGAAAATTTGACACGCATCCACTGTTTCAAGCGATCTGGATTTAAACTTAGAAAATTATGAGCATGCGATAATTATATAATAAAATGTAGATTTTAGAAATATGTACCCAAGAAAGTTAGAGTTAGGCAGGCTAGATTATTAAAGAACTTTACATTAAAAAAATTTAATAATTAATTTTAGTTTTACAAATGAGAATTTACAGTTTATAAGTTAGATACAGAATGAATAACCTATAGCGGGATATTAGTAGAGTACTCTAGAGAATTTGGACACAGGTACCTGTTTATGAGAAGTTTTCCGATTCCGTGATCAGTAGCAAATTGTTCATGATTCTAGCATTAGCAGTTCTTTACATCATTTGGATGATTCATGTAATTTAACAGCAGCAGCTTTCAAATTATTCTAGGCAGCATTCTTCGTGGTTGGATTTATGATGGGCAATGGAAGGTTTGGCATCCGATAGGCCATCTCCCGGGTGGAGAATAGTCTGGGCGCTTTTACTCGACCATACCATGGCAGGAAAATTTTATTTAATATCTTGGAGACTCTCCTGATCGAGAGCAGAGCTAAAGTTCAAGTGCCTGTTTCTAGCAAGTCTAAGATGGCCTCTTTTCTTAGATCTTATCTTTCACATTTTTGTCATAGTTTATTTTTGGATTCCACTTAATCTGCCCCAAGGATAATCAATGCTTTTTTTTGTTAATTCTTATTATAGAGAAATCTGCCTTACTATTGTTTACATTTACATTTTACATTTAAATCTTATAATTACATTTTAGGGAATTTTTCTTTTTAATTAATCTATTATCTCTCACCAACCGATTCTTTTTAAAATTTCAAAGACAAAAAGGGAACATACGATTGTTTTTACTTTTAATTAAATATTATGATCCATTTCTAAAATTATTACTAAATGAAATTTAAACAAAGCAATAAATAACGGATTTTACAATTTAAAATAAATGATTAAAATTATATATTTTTATATAACTAAAAAAAAGAAATCTAAATTATATTATTTATCTTTATTAATTGCCTTAAATTTGAGATCGAAATGTGTGCATGTTTATGTTGAATTCTACATATATCTATACATTTTTAATATTGCTACACACACAATTCGATACCAAAAAGTTTAAATTTGGGTAGGATAGACTGGTGAGTGAGAGACGATAGAAAAAGGTAAAACTTAAGATTCGAATACGAATCTTACTGTTTCAAAATGTCTATAAAAGACAACTTTTGACCCAAAAACTTCGAAGAAAAATTAACTTCTGTAGTGTCATTTCTTCTTTTTCAGAGAGATTAATATCAACAACATGGCTTGCAAATCACTTTATTCAGATATCATCAGTAGTGAAAATCAAGTTGTCAGTTTTCTGAGGCAGCACAATATATTAAATGAAGATGATGGTACAAAACCATGCACAAAGTGTGGTGACCATATGATAGAAAAATGGAGGAAGAACTGCAATGGAGATTGGGTCTCCACTATGCGATATTGCAGTTGTCAAACTTTCCACTCCATATGACAAGGCAGATGCTACTGGTCATGTTAATAGTAGATTAACACTATGTGAAATACTAGAGTTGGTCTACTTTTTTACTATGGATTTGTCTGTCACAACAGTGATGAAGCTTTCAAGTAAATCTTCAGCTACTGTCATTGACTGGTTTAACTTCTGTAGGCAAGTCTGTTCCCGATCTATAGCAGTTGATAGAAAGGGATAAATGGTAGGGACAGAACAGCAACCAATACAAATTGACAAAGCCAGGTTTGCTGGTCAATGGAAATACAACAGGGGAAGAATGCTTAGCGGTGATCTTCCATCTACAAGTACTGATGCCACAGTGACCCCAATCAACAAAAGAAACCATGGGGCTCTAATTGATGGGACTTGGGTTTTTGGTTTAAAAAAGGACACTGATTGTCAGTATTTTTCAGTCTCATGTCGAGATAGAAGCACATTAATACCTATTATTGAAAGAGAATGTGCAGCTGGCTCTGTTATCCACTCAGATGAGTGGCCAGCATATGCAAACCTCAGTGATAGAGGATTTAAACATTTCACTAAATCCAGTGACTGGTGCTCACACACAGTCAATAGAAAGATCATGGTTGGAAGCAAAAAATAAAATATTGAAAAAGATGAGACGCACATCATCGGAGCTTCTTCAAACTCATTTGGATAAAATTTGCTGGAGGATGGACAAAAAGCATCTAAAGGAGAGAGATTTATTTGTTAAATTTCTCAAAAGATGCGAAGGATGCCCTCTGACAGTGAAAAGGTTAGTGTTTATCTTATTTAATATAAATCAGATTGAATCTATATTTTTTTAGAAATTGAGAAGAATTGAGTGAAGTATGCATGCAGCTATACTAACATTCTCTGCTTTTTTACCTCTTTCGATAGCCATGTACCATATTTTTCTTCAACAAAAAATTATTTCTATATTAATTTTTTTATGAATAAGATCAATTATTATTTATTTTTTTCAATTTATTAGATTATACGTAACATAAGTAAAACAAATTTTTTTTAACCTTTTTTTTAGTTTTTATCACTTGGACGTGGAAGGTGGGAAGATGAGCATTTTGATGTGCTGCTATTCTGTGATATCTCAGGCATCCCCTCCTCCCTTATATAAATTAAAGCAATAAATATTTTTTTAAAAAAAATAAAATAAAATTTTCACATTTATTTTTTGTTCCTTTGCTGCTAGTAAAACTCATTTCAATGTTAGTAGATATATAGATTGGTGTATTAATGTTCAATGAAGACATTGCATATATATATATATGTGTGTGTGTGTTTGTGTATAAGTAAGCAGCCTATAATAGCGGTATTCATATGAAAACTAAATAATCTTTAATAAAGTAGCTGAAATTAATATTATTGTAAACTAGGCTATATATATATATTTACTGGCTTAACTATTTCTCTAATTTTGGAATCTATAAAAAGTTATAAAATGATTTCTTATAGTTTACTTTGAATAATGGATGGAAATTAAGTTGTTTGTTCCACCCTGCTCTTCTTAGATTTAAAAGTTATTCTTTTAAAGTTTCTCTTCTTACCCCCCCCCCCCCGCAATCATATCAAACACCACATATTGTTTAGATTCTAAGAAATATGTATTAAATTTAACCAAGGATGATTAGCATATAAATTATTTGATTTATAATTTAAAATGAGAAAATGTATTATTATTATTATGTACTTTTTTAGACAATGATAACTAGCATTTATTGATTAAGATTTAAATATAGTAATCTTGCTCTCTCTATATATAAATTATTTGATTTATAATTTAAAATGAGAAAATGTCATATAAAAAGCAAGTTTTTAAAAGGAGTTTGTTTATTTATATATTCAATATTAATTTACAAATAAAATTATATTTTTTTATTTGCATATGACATATGATTTTAGTACCAGTTCTGTCATTATTCTTCGGAGATATCTAATGTAGACTTTAATTATTAATGGATGTCATGCAATAATGTCATTATATCTATACTTCCAAACTTGTTTCTGGTGCTAAAACTATCTAAAAATGTTAAATATGCATAGAGAAAATTGTATGTTATTTTCTTGCAATATCATTTTGAAAGAAAGTGCCTACAATTATCACAAAACTGGGCCTATAAAATGTATAATGACTGATCTATTCACATATCTAAACAACTATATGAGAATGTTGTCTTGGGTTTGAAATAGTTTTTAAATATTAATCTATTATTTTGATAGCAATATACACTTCACGGAAGTGAGAGATTCTGGCCACAATTTAATAATTGCAAAATTGAAACTAAATTTTAAGAAGTATATAAAGTTGTATACTAAAAATAAAATAAGAATATTAATAAATGAATAAAAGATATTTGTGGGTGTGGTGGCCCTAGAAGAAGTCAAATTTAATAACTAGCAAGATAACTTAATATAAATGGAAACTACAGGTAGAAATTTAAAAAATTACATAAACAAAGTTTCACTAGAAACAATTACAGAATATGTGAATGGGAAATTTCAAAATGGTGCAAATTAATAGGGCAAAATAAATTGCAAATTGATTTAAATTAATAAGGCAATTAATAAAATAGAAGACAGCAGCTTGGAAAATATAAATGCTATAAAAAGTAAAATAGTATAGAAAGCACAACAAAGAATTCATACATGTAAAAAATAAAATGGCTAGGCTCAGAGGAAAAAAATGTGATTTTTTTAAATTTATAATCAATTAATTTGTATGTTAAGATCAGTTGGAGAAATAGTTGAACCCAATTTTGTCAAGTAAATTAAAAAGCATAGGAAGACTATATAATTGTTTTATAACTAAAATGAACATCAAATCTATGCTGTATCTTATCTAACGTGATGTACTCTAGTCTGAATTAAGCATTACTGTGTCAAGCGTTAATGGCCTAGTGGTTAGCATAGCTGCCTGGAAGCCCGGGTTCGGATTCCCGATCAACGCATTCGACATATGAAAAAAAATTAAGCATTATTGTAATGTACTAAAGTAATAAAATAAATTTTATTAGTTCTCATAAATGAATCCAGAAAATTTTTTTAATAGTTTTTGTTATTGATTTTATTTTTTACAAAAGTATTTTCAACAGGGAGCTAGTAAGAACATGAGTAAGTCTACTTCTTCATAATTCACAAATGAAATGACTTCTGCCGCTTTTATTTACTAACTTAAATTCAAACATCATGATAAAATCACATCTGTGAGTGTAGACAGTTTGATACTTGTAAAGCAAATTACAATTGTCGTGTTTGTAAAATATGTACATTGAAATTGAATAAGTCTTTAGTACTCCAGAAAAAGTAAGGCAAAAATATTAGAGAAATATATATTTTTTTAGATCGCTAACTGATAAGAGTTTAATTAATGATTAAATTGCATAGAATGTAACAATGGAAAATATTTACGTTTTGTGATTAAGAAAATTGCGTTCAATAAATACCAAGAAATATTTGCTAATTATAAATTGGTTTTGATTAAATAGAAATTGAACTTGCTAATTAAAAACTCAAAGAGGAAAGCAAGACTGAGAACAATCAAGGATAAACCCTGGATTACCGCAGGCAAAACTGCGGTGCAGCAAAGTGCGTGTGTCTTATTCCAGGGAATTTACCAAGTGAACGTTAGTAACAGATTTTAATTGAGAGTAGCTGAAACGTAAGTGACGGTACAGCGCTTCAGTGTGAAGCCAACGTAATCGTGAGCAGCAGCTGAACGGTCGTTAGTTGTAAAAGGGGAGCCAAAGTATTTTTGGAAACTAAGGCCAAGGGAAACCTTCCAGCAAGCTGTATGTGCGTCGTGGGAATTGAATACAAGTGAATTATATATACTGTGTTGGATTATATCAATAACTATTCGCAACTAATAACCTTTCATCATTATTCCTGTCTGTATCTAAATTTATTATTTATTGATTTATTTGTTGGTATTCTGAGTACCTGCATTCGAATACACAACAATAATAAATCTTAATTTCTTCCTATAATACATTAATATAACAAATTATAAATCTTTATCAATAAATTTTTTTTTATATAAAAATGGAATAGTAGCACATAAGTTATATGGGACATGCATAAAAACTGATATTAGGTCAACTACTGTTATAACCGATATTACCAAAATAGCATGACATACATAGGTATAATATTGATTGAAGAATAGAACAGTAAATTTAATCTCCCATGTAGGTAATATATTCAGTGTATTAAAAAGAATTTACAATAGACGAACATGTTTATACCCGAAGAGTCATTTTAATGTAGAATGAATAAAAGAGTGGTTAATACAACAAAAGTAGAAAAGATTATGGTTGAGAGATAAATAGAAAAGAGGGAAATGAATATTTATTTCATTAAACTTGGCAAAGCTTTTTAAAGAATGATCTGGTTAAGTATAAAGGATATTTTGAAGAAGAGTAATCTCAAAAACAGTTATTAGAAAATGATTACGTGAGTCATAAAATAAATGTAAAATTAGTCACCTTTTAGAATATGAACAGATAAACATTGGGTGAATATGGGTTTGTAACAAATTTTGTTATTGAAATAGCAGTGCTTGTAAATATTGGGAATACATTTCATCAAATATTTAATAGAAATATGAAATTTCTAGAATATAAAATAAAATTTAATGAATTAAATTTTGAAGTTCTGACTAAACATGGAGGCTTAATTAAAAAAGATATTATGGATCATTAAAATAAGAATTTAAGTATGATTTAAACTGAGCCATGCGGGTGATTAATAAAACAGCTACAAATCAATTAGCCAGCTTCAGTTGTAGATTTGTCATTATGCTTTAGATTTGTAGAATATAAAAAGGTATTTGATTCTATAAGCATTTTATACTGATTAAAGCATTGAATCATTAAGAAGTAAACCAAAGATATTGTTATATTAAACCATTAAACATCACATGATCACCAAAGCCACAAGATAGAAACTAGTCTGGGGACACTAGATAGGAATTTTATGCACAAATCTTCCTGCACCTTTGATTACTCTGGTTTGCACTGAGTGGCGCTACTGTATGGAGAGTTTAGCCTCTGTGTATATTGTCATATTTTGAAGAATATATGTCAGAATGCAACAACAGATATTACATTATACAGTAGCTCTAAAATGCTCAACAATGAGATGGATGGATGACAATGATTTCATATTTTGGAAAAAAATTTCAGTAGTTTTACAAAATGTCTGCTGTGTATTTAAATGGGAAGTTTAGGGAATAAAAGGAAATGGCGATAATTTATTTCATTTTGATTTTGCAAATGTCATAAGGGTTTTTGCAAATAACACTTCAGAATTTCAGGAAATGTTGCAACAGTTCACATATTTGAAAGTAAAAGCGTATGTCAAATGATAAATGCGGAAAAAAATGTGAAGTAATGTTTAATGAATTTAAATAAAAATGGATAATCATAAATGACAACTGTAAATACTTAGATTAGAATATTAATGTAAATATTCATAATATCAAATGTGGATGAAGTGCTTTGTATAAAAAGCATTTTAAATAATAAACAAAATATGTGGTTAAGTAGGTTTTTAATAAATATGTTTTGCCACTTTTTATAAATGAATCAAAGGTTTGGATGAAGAGCAATAGAGACTTGAGAAGACACAACAAGTTATAAAGATTTTATGTTAGAAGTGACATTATTCAAAAAAATTAAGACATGAAATGGGTTTGAACATATTGTTAGAATCAAAGATAATATATGGACCCTTAAATTCTTAACCATGAAATTGTAAAAGACCTAGAAACTGATTATATTCAATGTGGATAAATGAAATAAGGTTTACTACTGTGATGTGAAGAAGAAAGGCTAGTGGTTGAAGATCAGTCAAATTTTGAGCCTTCCATCCTGTCATTGACCAATAATGGTTAAAAATGATAATAATAAATATTACAATCATAAAAAAGTCCCAAATTGTAGATTTGGTGCAAGAGTTACATTTGGTAATTAATTGTATGGTAGAGTTATCTTTATTTATGGATAAATTTTGATCTCAGAAATATGGAAGAATCTAGAAGTTGTGGCTTCAAAAGTGATATGGATTGCAAAATAGTCTAAGTTGCTTTATTTGTCTTATGTCTCATTAAATTTACAGAACTGAAATTCATAAATTGTGATGATTGGAAATTCTTCTGATGTGAATATTACAACTTGCTACTGGTATTAAATAAAACAAAACAATGATGAATAGCTTGTTGTGCGGCAAAAGCTTTTCCAACTGTCCTTTTTCTAAAAAACAGTAAAGAAAAAATCTATTCCCCAGGCTTGTTAATTACTCTAAATAAAATTAGATGGATAATTATTTACTCTTTAATAATGGATAGTTAATTGGATTGGTTTACAAAAAATATCAAACAATTACAACTTACATGGCTTGCATTCAGATTAGTTAAAAGAAAATGTGCACCAAAGACTAACTTCTACTTGGTTGCCAAATCAAAAATAGATTAAAGGATCCAAATGATAAGAGATCGATCCAAATTTTATACATAACTCCAAAACATATAAAAAATGCTGGAAATTATGTTCAGGATTATATTTCTAGTATTCTATTTTATTCTGCATTATTAAGATTCTATCTTAAATCTTATATCTTGAAAGTTTGCCTTCATTCCTGCTTTAATTTTTACCTGATAGTTTCAGCAAATCTACCATGCAAGAGTAGAGAAAACATCTGCTTCACTCTTTCAACCTGGCAGGGGACAAACTGAAAACTCATCACTGAGTCCCAAAAGAGAAGACATCTGCATATGAAGAACTATCTGAACATGTCTCCACTATGTATCCATCTTAGAAGAGAAAAAGTCTGATGTCCAGTGCTACAGGAAGAATTAGCTACCAAACCAAGACCTAATTGATATCTATGCATCCAAAATGAATGTGAAATAGTAATTTAAACATTCACCCACCATAAGTATGGTTTTTAAGAATCAATGACACAATACCTAAAGACTGAACATGAACTGTTAAGCTGAAAGAATAAGTAACTTTTATAAACTAATAATTAATTATTGTCTCCAATTTAATGAAATGTTAAATAGTTATTTTCTTAATATGTTCTATTTAAATATCATGACACAATTTAGTTGGTGCTTTGTAATAAATTAGATTATAAAAGGCAATTAGCTTGTAATTGCAATCTCTTGCCATGCTATTAAAAATTGTATGTTAAATCATTATTTCCACTTTATTTATATACGTTTACTCAGTAAATTTATTAAATTATGAATGAAGTTCAATCAGGCTACATAAACAAGCTAGATTGAGGTTCTGATAAATAGCTGCTAGTTTTAGTTAATTAGTCTTGTATTTGAATTATTATTATTGATAAGAATGTATGGTTGATATCCATCAATTCAGGTTATAAGTTACATCTGCTTCATATTCTTATGTAATGCATTAGTATTTGATGATTGTAGGAGCCTTTACAATCATTATTTTATTTAAACAGTGATGTGTGGTAAATGATTAATTTCTATTCTATGCCATCCATTTTTTCCCATACATATCATATAATGATACTATGCAATTGGCGATCACGGTAAGCTATACATGCGGTAGACAGTTAATTCCTACCATAGTTATACAATTGTCATATGCATTTGACCTTGTATAGATATCATCATAATACAGATTCAGATCCCTGTATTTTACAATTATTTTATTACCTATTGCGCACTAACATAACCTGTAATTGATCACAACAGTCAAATAGTAGGATCAGCCTTAATTAATAAGCTTGTATCCATTAACCTATGTACAGCACATATGAGAATAGTGGAGCAACTAAGTATCTGTGCTATAGATTAAAATCCAGTCAGACAACATTAATAGTATCAAATAGAAATTATTTTAAAATATTGAATCATTACATATCATAGATTATATCTGTGCATAATTAAAATAATACTAATAAAACTTGGAAAGGTATTATTTACCCTTAGTGAATTTATGAATTAATTAACTATAAAGTCACACCAGTGTATGTGTATGATATATATATGTGAGTAAATAGTGTCTCATTATTTTTGCCATTTTGTAATCTTTCTTTGCAATCAACAATTTTGACCAGAGTCACTTGTTTTCTCCCTGACCTTATCAGGCTTTAAAAGAAAAAGTTGGTATTCTGTTAAGTCAGAATGTGGAATATACGTGTAGATTTCCCTCAGGTGATTTTCATGTGGATTGTGCAATTCTGACACAATAAAAACTATGAATACATAAATAATAGAAATTTATAACAATAAGAAAAAATGCCAAAAGTTTATCAGCATAGTTAATTTACAAAAATAAAATTTGAATAATTTTTGCTTAACATTTTTTGTACAAATTTTTACAAATAATAAATTTTTGTATATTATTTAATGGCCAAACCATCTGATTTTCAATGATATGGATGCTGAAAAGTTGGAGTTGGAGTGGATTGAAGCCTGTCCTAATCTGGACCAACTGATAAGTACTGGTTTAGCATGAAATACATGTATTGGTTATTATTTTTCTTTTCTACATGTGTGTGGTCATGTCTATCAGTTGTATGAGATGGTGTGAATAGTTGAAGGGTGCTTGAAAGTCTGAGTTCAAATCCCCTATATTTTAATGAAAGATTAGTATATTTTATATATTTGTATTTTAAATTAATGTTATCTTTAATAATGTTATCATTTTATAGATTTTACAGATAAGATCCAATCAATGGTTTCCATTAATAACATATCAGAAAAGATACGTCTTTATTCTAATGATTAAATCCCTGGATTATTTAATCAGCAGATTTATTCCATTAATTTCTGCATTTTTCACTTGCTTAATCCCAAAAACTATTTGCTAATAGAGATATTTAGAATAAAACAAAAAAAATTGATATAGATCAATCTCTTTATTAATCAAAAATTAACCCAAATTCATTATTCAAACAGACTAGCCAAAAATAAACTCTAAAACATTACCAGTGGTTTCACTGCTACAAGCAGACTATGTAAAGAACTACAAAATAGCAACATATTTAAATTAAACCTTACCCACAATTCCACTTATCTCCCATACACCCTTAATATTAAAAGAACTTTTAAATAAGTTAATTGCTTCAGAATCATAAAATTTTAATAATAAAGATTCTTTAATTCTTCTTTTATGATTCTGAAGCAGTTAACTTTTAAAAAAAAAAATTTAATATTAAGGGTGTATGGAAAGTAAATGGAATTGTGGTTTATGTTTAATTTAAATATGTTGTTATTTTGTAGTTCTTTACATTTAGAGAAGTCTGCTTGTAGCAGTGAAATTGTTAGTTGTGTTTTACAGTTTATTTTTTGACTAGTTGAGTTGAATAATGAATTTGGATAATTTTGATTATTTATTGACTAGTTCAGCTTTATGTTTTTAATGTTTATTAATATTATATAAAACAATGTGATAAACTAAAGATTAATCTAGCCAAAAAACAGCTTAGCATGAATGACTTTAAAAATTTTATTAGTGAAATTTTCACTGTACACTGTAAAATGCATATTCAGTACATAGGGAGATCTTACAGCTAGAATAAAGCTGTGAAATAATATTTTCAATTGTTAGGGGTCTAAAACAGAGTTATTATCCTTCACCATAAGTCTAGTTTGATAGAAAACAATCTATTCTCCAAGTATTTTTGTAGATGAATTCTTATACTAGAAAATAACAATTCTCAAATTTTCATAAATAAAGCAGTCTCTTATGGTCATCTTTTTTTAGTTCATCATTAATGAATATCTTTAGCTTTGATTTAAAAAAAATTATTGAATGATAGTTGCTCAATGTCATTTCCTGTTATACACACACAAAAATTAAATTTTAAAAATCAGCAAAAGTATAACTTTTTAAAATCTGTTAAATTAATATTTTATTAGAAAAACCCAAATTTCCATATGACTAATACACATTAAAATAATAAAACTGAAATTTTGTTAATCTATTCTGTGCTTTGCAAAAAGTTTAGTACAATAATAAAGTGTGAAATTCTGGAGTTTAAGGTCTATGAATTGTGTCTCCTCCATACCTTTATTTCTGATGCTCAAACTTTTTATAAAGTACTGAGTAATAAACCATTAAAATCTAACAAATATTATTTCATATTTAAATTCATTTATTATTTTATTAAGGTTATCCGTCCATCAACATTTATCTTCAGAAGCAAAAGAAATAATAATATTAAATCTGATGAAGACTGCAGGATAGTCGAAACTGTCAGGAAAATAAAGAAGTTTTATAAAATTGTTTGGAATAAAGTATATATGAGGGGAGTTATTGTAAGAAATATATATGAATATTAAATCATCTCACAATGTAATAAATATCTTTTGCTTTTGCTAACCACATGTAAACAACTGGAAAATAAAGTATGTTTAGCTTGCAAAACTGTAATAGGTGTTATATTCATATATATATATAATTTATGACTATAATTTTTCTAAGTAGATTATACTAAATCTTAATACTTTTATCCAATGCAGTTCATTTTACTTTTATTCTCAGATCTGCAAAATCTTTTGCCTGAAACTTTGTGGACTTTTTCATTTTTAATCACTGATATCTCTTGAGTTGATCTGATCAGGAAAATCACACATTTAAGGCCTTAATGCTTTACTTCAAAATGTAAATCAGAATAACAAGTAGAATAATTTCTGTACTTATTTTGTAGATTTGCACATACTAAATCAACTATTTTCACCCACAATTTCTTTATTTCGAATATAATAAACATTATTTGACTAATTACAAATAGATATTATCAAATAATTTATTTCAATTTTGAATTTTGTTTATAAAGAATATACCCTTGTCTCAACAGAAATTAAAAATAAATTATATAAAAGTTTTATTTTCATCTATTTCAACATAATTTCCAATGTAACAATGTGCTAAATAAAAGGCAACTTTAACGATAGAACAGTGCCTATATTTGTATGGGCACTAGTTACTGGAAGATTTATTACATTTTGAAAGTACCAAAATTATTGCACATGACACTATCCACCACCCCCTCCAACACACACCAAATAAATATCTTAATAATTATTGACAAAGGTGAATGGTGCCAATTGTGCATGTAGCAAGTTTGATGTCTTCAGAATAAATTGTAATAATTTCATATTAATAAATACTGAGCAAAAATAATAGACATGTTGACGTGTGGACCAATTGATGAATGCTGATTTAGCAACATGAACATTTGAAAAACTTTTCTACTAAGTAGTCCATGCTACATAAAATTTAAATTGAACTATTATAAAAAATAATCCTATGATCGATGGAACTTAGCATTATTATTACAGATCATCAAAGTATTATAACCTTTGTGAACAACTTCCTATCAATGATTTTAAGATGTCACAACAAAATGAAGGTCCATCAATTACTCATGTTTCTACCAATCTGTGAAATGCAGAAACTTCCAAGATCGCTCAATGTTGATGTCTTACCTATTTCATTATATATATATATATAAAATTGATATATATATATATTGTCACCTCAACTTTCTCCACGCACTCTCACTTATTCAACCTCAATAAACTCTCATTTCTTTCAAGTAGCTAGTCAATTGAATTTTATACTTTAGGATCAAATATATACCGGGGGCGCCAAATTGCAGCTATAAATTGTAATGCCCACTAGAGATCGTCATCATTAGTCAATTTAGGACTATAGAAGATACTGGAGAAAGTAATTAAATTGTCTCTCAAAAAAAATAATAATAATATTGATAAAACCATTCAATCTATGTGGTCTTAATTTCAAACCTAGCATTAGTCATTCAAATATTTCATGATAAATTTATTATAAAATTTATAATAATGAGACAAATTTCTTCCACAACTTTATTATAAATATCTAATCTCGAGTGGTACTACAGAAAATATTGTATACAGTTTTCATTTATATCTGACTGGAAATAACTCAGTAATTAATGCAGAGAACTCATAATCTATGTTCATAACTCATAATCTATGTTCATAATATAAAATCATTATTTAATTTAGTACTAGATAAAATTTATCACAAATAAATCCTCCCCATTTAATCCCATTACTTGATTTTTTTTGTTCTCAGCATCTATCACTTTCAATAGCCACAATTATATAACACGGAATGTCTGTGTTATGTTTTCTAATCTGAGAATCCCTAATCTTATTTCTCTAACACACATATATCTTTAGATCTACTATCAATTCATGATCCCTATTTTATAATAGTAGAATAATTTATTATAGTATAATAATGTTGTTATAATAAGCTACTTGACTTCCAAACTAGCTCTTAGACTAATAATTGAACTGCTCTTTCTCAAGGTCTAGATCTGTCAAGAGGTGCCCATATAAACGATTACACTGTAATGGATATGATCCCATATATGCTAAATAAATTTTAATATGAGTTTAATAGTGGGAATCACTCTAAACACCGAGAGCAGAAAAGAGATTTTAGGTCTGCTCCCAATATTCACAACATTACAATGAATCCCTGTCATTTTATTCTATTATTTCTAATCTATTTTAATTAATAACCTTAATAATTTTATTTTGCTAAAGTAAAATATGGAAGTAAACCATGGACATTAATCAGATAAATCAATCAAAATTTACTTATGAAAGTAAACTATGGAAACAACCATAAATTAGATTAGGCAAATTAATTATAACAATAAATTATGTGAAAATGAAGTCTATAAAATGACTTATATAAAATGAATTATATTAATCGAATATAGAAATATTGAAGACAAAATTAATACTGTAAATCGATCTTGGAAATAAATTATCAATAGAAAATGAATAATTAAATTTAAATATGAACTAATATTACCTTAAATATAGGTGCTGGATATATAGATTCTGGAGATATTTGAAACACCAAAACACAATATAATCTTATAACAATAATAAAACTTTATTACATGAAATAATAATGATAAAGATTAAAATAAAAACACACTAAATTATAATACTGTTACACAAATATATGCTTCTGATCTATTCAGGACTATGATTCAAATACATGTTTGAGTTAACTAATTTCTTGGATGACTCACTTCTTGTTTTGACCCATTCATTTATTAAATAAATAATTAATAATAATAACAAATACAAACGCTGGAAACAGAATTCCGGATATTTTAGCTTTAAGAAAACTTATCTTGAAAGAGAAGAAAAGCTGAAGAAGCCTGGTTTGCATATATCAATATTCTCCAATCCATTCTAAACCATCACACCAGGAAAATTAAAGGCCTAAATAGCCTACTCAGAGACCTCACAGACATTGAAAATCAACTACAAATGGTGCAACAAAATGCTTCCAATATAGAAGTCATCTTATCACTTAAAAACCTTTACCATATTAAACAAAAAATCACTCGCAGAATATATATCCATCAGGAGGTCTAAATTCTTCTTGTCTCAACAACATTGTTGGACAAGAGGGTACCTCAGATGGGCTCTAGGGACAAATAGAACACAAGTTACCCCATCTTCAATTACCAGTAACAGCAACACACTCGTAGGCTATCCTATGATGTTACTCATCTGTCAGCATCATCAACAACTTATGCAAGCAGATAGTCCTCCTTCTGAACCAGACTGGCTGGGAGCTGGGAATCCAGGCGAGCATGGCATTATGGAAGCTCTACTTAATAAGAAAACTTATGTCTCTCCCAGATAGCATTCATCCAGGTCTGCATGGCATCCCTAAGTTCCTTTTAAATCACCTAAGTCAGTTTACGCTTCCCATCATGGTCAAAATGATTGAACACTTAGCTACTGGGCACAGAAATATAGCTGATCTGTATCCGGTGGCACTAGTGCTTTTTTAAAAAAAACAAAAACCACTCACTGATCTAACCAGTATTCGACCAATCTCCATGACCCCATTGCTGATCAAGATAATGGAGTCAGTCATCAAGGATCAAATTCAACCCATAGTCCTTAAACACATTTCTCCTAATCAATATGCGAAAAAAGGCTCCTCCACCTCACATGCTATGGCTAACGTTATGGCTCTCATTGATTATATCAGAATACAAAAGAAATCTAAACCCATTGCTGTCCAGCTGGATATCACTGCGGCTTTTGATTCAGTGCACATAGACATCCTGCTGAATCTGCTGGCTGAGTATGATGTTCCAGTCACCATTATACAAATAATCAGTAATCTATTAAGCAACAGAGAAGTCTTTGTCTCACTGGATGGCAAGCTCACACCAGGCTTCAAACCTTTTAAATCTCTCCCTCAAGGTTCCCCTCTCAGTGCTCTATGCTTCACAGCTTACATAAATCCTCTACTGATGGATATTGAAAAAAATCTACTGGGCGTATTCGTTCCATCCATCAATAAACATCTCAACTCATTTGCTTACATAGATGACATCATGATTGTTCTACCTACCATAAAATACCTTCCCCAACTACAATCCATTTTAAATCAATATTCTGCAAAATATCATTTACAAATAAATCACAACAAATCAGCTATCTGGCAGATAAAGTCAGGAAAACAAATACCATCTACGTATGCTGCCAAACCACAAAGATTCTTGGGGTTTCCCATCTTCAAATCATCAATGGCAATGGCCAGAGAAATACAGGATGGTATCCTCCAAACAACAGAACACATCACCACATCTCTCTCTAAAGTCTATCTCTCACTATATGGAAAGGTAAGTCTTCTGAATATGACAATATTACCAAAAATTACATATTACCTACCCTTCATCAAACTAACCAAACAATTTCAGAACAAAATTAATCGCCTATGCACCAAACTCTTCTGGAGAGGGAAGACTGTGGCCATCAGCCTCCGACAAATCCAGCTGCCTCGGAGGTTCAATGGCTTGTCTTTCCACTCTATTCAAGCAGCCATCATCCAAAAAACACACAATACGCTACATAATTTGATACATTCCTTTGGCTATAACAACATCGCCAAAAAGATTTCCCCAACAGATCGACCCCCACCAGGGAAAATGCCATGGATATTGTCCCTTATCAATTTTCTAAGTCAATACAAACCAATCATGGACACCAATCTCAATGTTAAAATCACCTTGTGGGATGCGTACCACCTAATCAACCCACATCCACAACCTCCCGAAAGTAGCCTCAACCTTACAAATCAAAAATTAATTACACACTTTAAAAGATGGTGTCTGGATCCCAAGTATCTGGACTTCATCATAAAAATTAACCTTAGCGCGCTTCCCACAAATTGGTTCCTATTTTACCAAAGAGGTAACTCCAACATTGATCCAACCTGCAGTTTATGTTCTCATGAAGAGGAAACCATTGAGCACTTCATATATCGCTGTCCAAACCTTAAAACAGTCAGAGATATAGTCTTCACCAACTCCAATATCAGACCGGACCTAATTCTCTTTCTCATAAAAGCGATCCTTACCGGAACATTTGCTATCATTAGACTATCCATTTTCATTCTCTATGCAATTTGGGTAGTACGTTGCAAGTTGATAATGGAACTGCCTCGCCTAGACCCAGATCTGTTGTTCTGCGAAACAATAAAGAAAATCAGGAAAAGAGATGAGCTCATCTCTCCCAAAAAATCCTTTGAAGATACCTGGAACCTTTTCACCCTCCCTACTAATAGCAACAGAACAACAAACATGCTGGCCTACTAAACCACTCATAAGAACTCTCAGAACTTAGCTTAACCTCATTTAATTTTGTATATATCCTTTCTAATTTGTATCCAAAGTAATTAATAAATATATTTTTGAAACAAAACCTACAAATTTCTACTTCCCCCTTTTTTTATTGTAAACATTGTCCATTGGACTATTCCAAGATAATATATTCGCTTCAATTATTTTAACTAACAATGTGAAATAATCTTACATTTCTAAACCATTTTATCAAGCAATAATTTTCACCTTTCTAATGAAAAAGGATGATCTGTCATAAAATTACCCTACTAATTTTGCAAATGGGTTTAAATTCAAAACCCACACTTTTACATTCATGCTTGTCAGATCTTTACATTTTTTTATTGTATATATCTTAATATGTCAGTATGTCCACTCAGCTTGATGACCTCAATTTACCATCATTCAAAAAAAAATCAATACAGATCGGTTAGTTTATTAATTAAAATCTTTGTCATTCTTCATCATACATATACATCTGACTGAATCCTTATCCTTTCAGGTATTCTGTCCCACATAAGAAAAACTCTCTTCATATCCCACATCACCGTGCAGTATTTATAACGCGCACATCTTGGTAAGGGAAATTAAAAAACAACAACAACAGTATCAACTTCAAAAACAACAACAACAGTATCAACTTCAAACTTAAACTATTTGCTTGAGCCAGAGAGAGATCTTTTCCTAAGATCCAGAATTGTGTAAAGAGCTTCTGCCTAGACACCTACTCTCTATATTGGCATGCAAAACATTTTCTACAAATAAACAGTAACTTTATTAATAATTCCCTATCTTAATAAAATAAATGGAGTGAAACAGTCATCTCCACTGCCATGGTAAATATATCGTGAGACAGCCATTCCCCATCTGTTGGGTGGTAGAATAACTTTATGTTAGTAATGACCAGCATTTATAGCTTTAAATATGCCCACACATACATCGATTCCAGCCTAGATAAATGACAAAGACTAACCAGATCCCAAATCAATACATATATGAATTACTTCAATTTTAACCAGTCAAGCCAACAACATACCTAATATTTATATCAATAACAGATCAACACTCACAGCATAATAATGGGTTTTATACGACCATCCCCTCCGTCTTCACATTTAATATTAAGCACAAATTAAAATTTTGTTAAGAATAATAAAATATTTATATCACTTCTCTCTTTACTTTTAAGTCTAAATTTACATGAGCATCTATACTTAAATGGTATCAAAATCATTTTCCTTTCTTTCCTTCAAACATTTCAAACATAAACAAAATATTAAATAAAATAATCCAGTGATCAGAGTGTGACATAGCATATAAACAAAACGAAATATAATAAAAAAAAAACAAATGACATATTATATAAACGAAATAAAATAAAGAATAAATATCAACATTACAGATAGTCTCTTTAAATGTCTTTTCCTTCCACTGTCCATCAATCAATTAATATATTCAGTTCATTTTACTTGAGATAGCTATATAATTGCACATCAGACAGTTATTTTAATTAAATGTGTATAGAACGCACAGACAGTCATTTGAATCAAGATAGATAAAAAACGTAGATAGTTATTTTAAATCAGAATGTAGATAGTTATTTTAAATCAAAATGTAGATACAGGATAATTAATAAATTTTAAAAGAGTTCTGTTAGTTACCTTCCTGGATTTGAATTCCCTTGTTTCCTTTTTCTTCTTCTTTTCCATTTAAAGGTTCAACTTATAGGCAATAAGCAGTTTCTGATTACTAACATGAATTAACTTTTTAAGACATTATACAGAAGATTTCTGCAGTTCTTTAAATGAATTTTAAACAGCCAAATAATTATTATAATCTGAATTGGTCTTTTAATTTGATAAAAGAAATTTGACAACTCTCTCCTTGCAGGAAATTTTATAAGCAGACTGGATAAATTGTGACAGTCAGCAGGAAATATCTTATCAAAAGTTGACTTCTTCATAATTAATTTTGAGAAAAAGAGATATGCACCATTTATGGACAAATTAGAAATTCATATTTTGATCTATTATAAAACTTAAATGCATTATTAAATTCTGAGAAAGAAAATTTAAAAACTTGGAGGAAAAAAAACCCTTAGAGATATTAATTTTTTAGTTAGTTAGCCCAGTTCTCAATCAGCAAAAGTTTCTTTTTCACTTTCTCCAGTCACTTTTTATAGAGTGAAGGAAAAAGAAAACACATGTTAAACCTCCCCCCCCCAGTGGTTCCTCTTCAAGTCTAATCAAAAAAAATCCCCACTCAGAACAAACAATGACTCTTAAGTGTTACTATTAACAACTTTGTCTGATGTGAAACCAGATCTCTTTAATTAACATATTGGTGACCAATTTATGAAATTTAGTCAACGAAACTCTAATCAAAAAATTAAGCCTACTAATATTTTTTTTTGTCAAACAAAGGTTACATTCATTGAATCTAAATAATTTCTTATTTAGATTTACATTTTAAATAATATAGAAAATTATGTCAATTTTTATAAAGGAAAGGGAAAAAAATCAAACCCATATATCTGTATCACACACACACATGTGCAGACCATCAAATAGAAAACTGATTATTCAGATTATATGAACACAAATATCCATCATAATTTCTTATAATTACAAGCATAAAATCAATTATAATTTCTGATAATCATAAACATAAATATTTATCACAATCTCCTATAACTTTAAACTTATTCTCTAGAAAGAAACTGTTAACTAAAGCTACTGACAATCGATTCAATCTTAATTCTCATCAACTCTTTAGTAATAGATATTCCATACAAACACAAACTGTCTCTATATATGTTACCTGTGAGCTATATAGCCATTACCTTTTCCAATAAAACCTTTAACTTTTCTTGCATAAAAAAAAATTTTTTTTCCACAATTACTTCATTTTATTACATTTGGTTTATAGATGGTATAAACCAAAAGGCTACAATATAGACACACATTATATGGCAAGTTTTTTGGGTTCTTTAGTGTTTTTCTTGCTATGACATATTACCCTGAAGACATATTAGTCTCATCTTCTGATCTTTAATATAAAGTCTCCAGTGATTTGCAAACAAACTTAATCGATAAAATTTGTCCACAGATCACGTGGAGATGTTACATTGAAGATCACAAGATTAGACTAATATGTCTTCAGGATAATATGTCATAGCAAGAAAAACACTAAAGAAGACATGTGTTAGACACATCGGACAGCGCCATGTTTGTCGTTCCTGGAACAAAAAAAAAATTACATAAATAAATAATAATCGACTAACATTTTTTAAAACATAAAATGACTAAAAATCTTTTAAAATAATTACACAAATATTTTTGTACAAAAAAGGAACTATTTTTTAAATAAAAGACAATAAATAACACAAAAAACCTTTGTGCTGACGTGGATAAGGCAATAGCACAAAAGACAGAGAAATGACAAAAATTCACATAGGTCTTTTATTTTTTGAACTCTCACAGGTTACCATGTAAAGATCTTGACAATTCTTATGGATTAGTCATGCCAGGGTCTTACTTGCCATGACATTTTTTATCTAATCTTCAATGACATCTTACCAGCAGAAAACATGTTTAAGGGTAATACGTCATAGCAAGAAAAATACTAAAGTACCGTTTTTTATTTTATGGAATGTGAATGATTGAACATATAAAATATACATAAATAGGCATTCACAATTTATTAATGACTTTATTATTTTAATTTTTCTTTGTATTATCATTTGAATTTATATATTCATAAAAAATATTACTTGAGTAACTGTAATTTCGTATAAGTTTAAAAGCTAGGATTGGTGATTCCAGAAAGAAAAGAAACTTAAATATAGAAATATATTGTAAGTTAAGAACAATGAAAAAAAGATTGCTGAAAGATAAAATATGTTAATAATAATGCAGTAAAGATCTGATAGTTTAAGTAGAGAAAAAGATAGTATTGTTTAATTAGAGCAGAAAACTATTTTAAAACTAATTACACAAAAGAGTAAAGAGGAAGGGTTAGTATAATTGATATCTGAAAGACTAATGGCTGTTGAAAGGAATGCACAAGTATGCAATTAAAAACTTAATGATAATTTAGTAAATGACATATTGCTGGAGAAGTAGCCTGAAAAAAAATAGCTATGACCAGATATTAAACAACGAAAAATATAAATGTGTGTGCTGAAAAGAGCAAGAGTTTTTTCCTCTTGTGCCATGAGGATGTTAAAAGGACCCAGAAAAAAAAGCAGTTGGAAAAAGTTGTAGAGATTTTTTTTCACGAGGGACGTTATCACGGAGACCGGGCCTCTGTATGTGCAAATAGCCAATAAACATCACATGACTACTACTTCTTATGCTTGTGTATAACTGTTGTTAAAACAGGCAAAACTCACAATATGTATTGCCACACACAGCAAGCTAGAGTAATCAATGTGTAATTTTTTGTGCAAATAGCTGAATATGAAACTTAACAGACCACACACGGTTTTATTATTATTTGAGTGCACCTAATAAAGCTCCATGAGAATTGTTTAGAGTAGGACTAAGATTATAAATACTTTTAATTATTTACTCAAGCCTAAGAATAGTAAAGACAGATGTTAGCAAAGTATATATGGAGATATTAGCATTTACTGAAATAGTAACTAAAATCTAAGACTTAATTGATTATGTAGAAAAGTTGAACTTTAGGAAGAGATATAAGTGTATATAATTATTTATTGGGAAGTTGTTAATATTCATATTACTTATCAGAGACACAACCAAATAGGCAAAAAAGGATAAGCTGGCACAGATTGATAAGCGTGCCAGCAAACCTTGATTAGTGATCGGAGCAGATATGCGGTCGACTATGTGTATAATGTGTTATGTATACAATTGTAAATAAATATACAGTAGTTATCTTTGCTATTAACGATTTTTGTTGAATTTATAGTATATTTTTGCTTGTTTGTTGGCATTCAATTTTGTTTTTTTGAATACACAACTATTGTAATCAAGTGGCAACAAAGAGTTTTGCCTAGTGACAAGTATTGCTCCAAAATGCATTGTGCTTGTTAATTTTAGTAACGTTTTTTTTATAATTAAAAAATAAGATTTGAAATTCCAGGCACTCAAACCTGGAGTCTAATTGTAAATATAGGGGATTTGAACTCAGACTTCTAAGCCACTTCACCATCCACACTATCTCATACTGCAGATACACATGACCACACACATGCAGAAAAGATAAATAATCACCAATATAAGTATTTCATGCTAAACCAGATCTCATTAGTTGGAAATCCCCTATCTTTACAATTAGGCTCTAGATTTAAGAGTGCCTGGAATTTCAAATCTTACATATTAAGCCTGCATTCTGTCCATCCCTCTTCTATATATTTAAATGAATACTGTCTTATATGTGAGGGGTCAGAATGACTTGAGATCAACATGGGCATGACAACAATATTGGCATCAGCATGGGATTTGGGAATTCTATCATCAGATTTTCAATGGTATGGACTGCTGAAAAGTTGGAATACGTTAAAGCCTGACCATTAAAGTGTAAGGATTTGCTATCTTTATATAAACCGAGCATTGATTATATATATGTGCATGGGAAATGGTACCTGGACCAACTGATGAGTGCTGGTTTAGCATGAAATACATATATTGGTGATTTTTTATTTTTTCTGCATGTGTGTGGTCATGTGTATCAGTAGTACGAGATAGTGTGAATGGTGAAGTGGCTTGAAAATCTGAGTTCAAATCCCCTATATTTAGAATTTTAAAAAAATCAAAAAAAATCTATATAATTGAATGTTCTAGAGTAGTATAGTATTAGTTTTGCCAATAGATATCTGTGTTCAATAAAATTTATAATGTCTTTTAACTTATCCTATTCTGCATTGATTTATATATATAAAATACCATATATCTTACATTTTTCAATGCATCTTAATATAATTTTATATTCAAATACATTGAAAAGTGTTTTATGTACGGTGTATAAGGTATTTCATTTACCTTAATAAAGTTTATGATCAAAAATGCTTCCGAATCCTGTAGTGATAGTCAAGACTGTTCCATGGATTTGCGCCATCGGCAAGAACAATTTTGTCTCCTTTCTTTAAAAATTAAAATATAATAACACTACGAAGTATTTGTTTATGATGCACAATAAGAGAAATCTAAATGAAAGAAAATATATAATTTTTTTATTTATGAAATTGTTTTGCTTTCATTAGACTAATATGTAGGGATATCTTCTAAAAATTAAATTGTTACTTATTTCATTTTCTATGCTTAATATAGATTTGGTTAATCGTTCTTGAAACATACTCGTTAATGATTTTTTTTAATGAATTTTAATTTTGACAAGAATCTTTTTCCGCAAGCAACTGTCAATAATTATTGTTAAAAAAATAAAGCTATTAACCAAATTTGGAAATAGCGTTAAATTATCTTCAAACGTATTTTACAAAGTAAGTACAGCTAGTATTATTTATGTCTTCCGAGTTATTACAGCCCGATAGGGAATGGGCCTGATGAATGTTCTGGCATTCAATTTTGTTAATTAAAGGAGTTTTTTCATCTTCTGAGAAGTCACTGGGAAAAGTAGTCATTAATAATAAGCTGATATCGAATCTGCAATTGGAAGATAATATCTACGCACCTAAATCATGATCAACATTGCTCATACAAATTGCTTCAATATTGATTTTCAGTAAAATCCAAAACAGTCTGAAAAAAAGTTTAAAAATCGATTTATTACAACAACAAAAAAATCATACAAAAATCCGAATTTAATTGTAACAAAAAATTAATTACACGTTTTAATAACGCCAAAAAATAAACTATGGGAATATCAAGCGCATGCGTAATCGTAACCACAATCTGAGTTAACTTGATTTTTGAGATTTATGATTTGTGAAAACTGATGGGAAGCTATTTAAAAACCCACGTGTTTAGAGAATATTGTTTTATCCTATAACTTCTAAAGTGAGTGTTATTAGAAGAAAACTTCTTTGGCGTCGTTGCTTTCTTTTTTATATTTAGCTTTACAGAAATGTCTTTATATGAGGTAACTTTCTTCTGTTTATAATATAGTGTAGTAGTTTTTATATTTAATATTTCTGAATTCATAAATTCTATTTGTTTTGTAATTCATCACTCTACTGTTCTTTTTCTTATAATTTTGACAAATTTAATTTAATCGCTGCAATTAAAGTTGTTAGATGTTTATATATAATAATGGAAGTCATGGATTATTATAATATGTTATTTTATAAAATTTATACAAAGTACTTATGTAGATTGTGTGGGAAACTTCATTTTGTCACGAAGCATTTGGATATTTATAATAATTTTCGCGGACCATACAAAATTATCGAATGAAAAATTAGCCTGCTATATTTGATGAAATATGTAATTTATCTTTAATCGTTAGGGATGGGAAACTTTATCAATTGACTGGTCAATTTTAATTCAGAACCATTATTTTAACTAAATTAAAAATGAAATTAGCTTTGAATTAGGATGCAGTCTTTTATAAACTCTCCTTCAGAAAATGCTTTTGAATTTTCTGCTTTCTTTGTTTGAAATAATGTCTATTACTTTCATAAAATTTTGCGACTTGTCCCTATTTTTTATGATAAATATCACTCATTGTCGAGCGTTGGTGGTCGAGAGGTCAGCACAGCCGCCTTGCAAGAAGTTGTCCCGGGTTAGCGGGTTCCGCTTCCCGGGTTGCTATGACACATGAGAAGAAAAAATATCAACCATTTGATGAAACTATTTTACGTTCTGTGTTTTAATTTTTCTTTTTACCAGGTATAAATGGTCGGAGATTCTCCACCCCAGATGTAGTTCGTTCCCAGCTTAAATACTTTCACCTACATATAACTTGAAAAATAAAATAATTTGCCTTTTTTTAAATCGTTATTTGTAGAATTGCTGTATTAAAAATGTTTTGTAATGTAACGTTCTGATTATTTATCAAGCCCACAGAAAGTCCCATTTTGTGTTGAGGTTTGATTCCTCTATAGTCAAATGTTTGGCTATTGTACAATCGTTAAGGGGCATATGAAAAAGGTTAAAGCCTTTCTCTTTCTAATTTTTAAAAAAATAAATATATTTGATAAATCATATTTAATATTTTAAATAATAAATGATTTGTAACTATCAGTATTGTGATTTATAAAGTATATACGGTTCCGAATGATGCAACGTGTATAAAATAATTGAGACAATTTTAACTGACTGCAATAAATTTTAATATCAGAATAAAAATTGTATAAGGAAAAATCCAAATTTAGCCGTTTCATATTTTTGATTCATCATTCTCTTTCGTAAAGTGTCCTATTAGACTTGAACATTTTTCGTTGCTGAGCATTATAAGCTAAGCTAGTATGGTAATTTATTCTTTAGATGCTTCTTAAAGTATATTTGCTTGAATTTTGGATACATTTATGCCGATTTTTCAAAATTACTTATATATATAGTTAAATTATTAAATTCTGAAAGAAGCCAGATTGATTTTAAAGTTAAATAAAGATATTCTTTTTCTTTCTAATTGGTAAAGACAATATTAGTTTGTTGATAATAAAGTGCGATTACTATTTATGCAATAGTGCTAACTTTAATTATTATTCAATTCTAAATGCCAAGAACAAATGTAGAGTGTTTAATGTAAACATAATATGATCACCATTTCTTATGCTTGTTCTTAACTGTTAATAAAACAAGCTAAACTCTCTATATGTATTGCCACTCAGTCCAAGCCAGAGTAATCAATGGATGCTATTGTGCACAAAGTCTTATAATTTTGTAGTTAAGTGGAGATAAAAGGTGGCTGCTGGAGGGTTGCATTAGATCCTAAGATCTAGGTGCAGTGCTCTCATATCCAAAGCTCCTCTCTGACGAAGGCCTCAAGCCAGAAACTAGTCTGGGGATATTGGATGAGTAGGCACTAGATGAGGATTTTATGCACAAGCCTTCTGGCATCCGTTGATTACCCTGGCTTGCACTGAGTGGCAATATGTATAGAGTTTTGCCTCTTTTAATAAGTGTTTAATGTAGTATTTAAATATTAAATTACCCCACATGGCTTAGAAATTCAGCATCGTTCTCTGAAGTAAATAGATTGGACTCCGTATTTCAAAATAGACAGTATCATTTTGAGGTTTGCTATTTTGAAATACTTATTTCACAGAGAGTGGTGCTGAATTTCTTAGCTGTGAAATTAAATAGTAAATTATTGGAGGATATTAATAAAAGTGGAAGAGATGGGAGTAAAAAGTTTTGGAAATATATTAAAAGGAATGTAGGGGAGTAGTCTAGAGAAGAATTAGAGACAATCTTAAATAAATATGTCATGGATATAAAAGATATGGGCAGAATGATAATAAACATAAAAGCACATAGTAATAGAAATATTAGTTTTACAGAAAATGAATTGAATGAGGCAGGGAAAAAGTTGAAAAGTGGAAAGGATGATATGATTAGCAGAGATGATCAATTTAGGAAATAAGGCAAAATTAAATCTATTATCATGTTTTAATAATATGGCACAGAAAACAGAATTTCCAGATAGCTGGAATAATACAAGAGTGGAGCTATTATTTAAAGGAAAGGGTAAGGACTATAGAAAGATAAACAATTATAGACTGGTAGTGGTATTGTCAGTGTTATATAAAGTTTTTGTATATAGGGTGGCTGGAAGGGCGGCAAAATGAATGGAAGAAAATAATATAGTGGAAGAAATGCAAGAAGGTTTTAGAACAGATAAGCATATAGGAGATAGTTTATTTGTAATCACACAATTTATAGATATGAGTAGGAGGAATACAGATAGTAATATATGTCTATAGATATAGAGAAGGCATGCGGTAGAGTAAATAGAAATAGATTATGAGTAAGTTTAATCAATTTAGGAATGAATAGAAAGTTAAAATGGGATGAGACTAAGGCAAGGATGCCCTATGTCACCTATTTTGTTTTTGGTATATTTGAGAGAAATGGAGAGGGCAATAGACTAGGAAGAGGGATAGAGATTCCATTAATAGATGGCAAGGGAGTGTATGCATTACCAGGCCTTTTATTTGCTATTTTCTTGTGCACAGAAAGTAGGGAAGAATAGATCTGCTGTAGACTTGCACAAGGGTGGGTAGAGAGATAGGGGATCAAATTTAGTGAAGGAAAATCAAACGTAGAATTTTTTTGGGGGGATATAAAATTAAATGTGGTGAATAGGTATAACTATTTAGGAATCATCAAAATAGCCAGTATCAGAGTAATTGCTTGGATGAATGGGAGAAAAAAATTGATAAATGAAGCAAAGAAAAAAAAAAGTGATTGATAAATTAACTGTTTACATATAATAAATATGAAGCAAGAATTGTATGGGAGTGGCAGTAGCAAGATTAACTTATGGTAATAATGCATTGTGTTAATAAAAAGGTGTTAGATTACTTAGAAAAAGAACATAAATTAGATGCAGATGTATGGACAGCTTTTGATAGATTGTAATTTATGCATAGTAAGAGAATAGCCAAAATAGTATTTAATTGGGTTATAAGTAAAGGACAGGCATCAAGATGGGTGAGAAAGGTAGCACCGTATCCAGATTTGGATAAAAACTTTAATGTTTGTACATTTGTACAAAAGATTGGGTAATTGTGTTTGGAGAATTGTTGAGTGTTATAGTGACAGAATGGCATAGAAGAATAGATGCATTAATAAAAATAGCATGCTGGAGAGATGAACTAGTATGGAGAAGAAAAGTCTATATATAGAAGTAATCAGAATATTGAATGTGAGTTAATTTATGATAATAGCAAGGAAAATAGTCTACTATTTGAGGTTCAAGTAGGATCATTAGCAACAAGGGAATATATACATAAATGGAGAAATGTGGGTGATTTGGTCTCTAAGTTATATAAGGAAGGCATGGAAATTATTAGGCATCTGCTAATTAAATGTAAATGCTTATAAACAGAAAGGGTACAAATAACGAAGTTGTATTCCAGCACTTTGCACAGTCATATTTCAAATATTTTATGAAGGTAAATTTTTTAAAAAAAAAATCCCTAATAAAATTAAGCATATTATTTTTACTAGCTTGTAATATCTAAATTATGAATTTAAAATACTTTTATTCAATATTTATGTCATTTCTCAGTTGGATGTGTCAGCAGTGATTTTTAGATTTCAAAATGGTTGGGAGCGCAAATTAAATCATGATAAAGCAAAGCAATAGCAGCTATTTAGTGCTTTCTCCTGTAAGCACATTCGGCGATGACCTCCCATCTAGTAATAATTGATTACTCCAGCTTATGATTGATTCTAGAATAGAAAACTTTTCTTATATATATATAAAGGATTAAGTTATTTATTGTTATTATATTAGTAAATTTATTGAATTTGTTGCGAAGATATTTAGCTATGCTTTAGATATAATTAAAATAGTCATATAGCTATATTGCTTTTGAGTTTATACGAATTTCCGGCTCTTGGTGCTGCAGAAACATTGATCCAAGCATATTTCATTTTGTCTCACCATTTGTATTCATGTTAAGATTAATTTACATATACTATACTCGCATTTGGGCTAGTATATAATTATTAGAGCTGGTCATATATGTCTATTTCCATAATTGAAGATATCTGCTACTTATTATTTTTTATATTGTTGCTTTTAAAATTTACTATTAAACTTAGTATTGTATTTAATTTGTAATAAAATAATAGTTTTATGAAATTGTAAAGTAATACTAAAATCCCAATATTTTGCAATTGTTAATATACATTTCTAAGTAATATTAATTTTTGTACATTAAGCAATTGGAGTTTAGTATAGTTTTTAAGTGCAGTTATATCTTTTGCAGAGACTATTAGAAGAATTTTATTGTGTTATATGTATGGACAAAGTCAAAGATGCTTGCTTCTGTCCTACCTGTAATAAATTGTTCTGCTTAATTTGTGTGCAGGTAAGATTTTTTATATGTTATTTTTATTTTTTTATATTCAACATAATCTTGTAGTCATAATTTACACTGCTTTAAATTTACCTTTTTCCAAAATTGTTTTTTTGTTGACAGTGATAAATTTGCAGAAATTTCTGTATTATATATGGTTTGTTTCTTTATTAAAAATATAATTTTTCCACTATCATACTAAATATATGTAATGGTTTCAAGTCACGATTTCACTAGAATGACAGTTTTTATTGTCTGTTAATACTGACGCTTGATTTCTATAATGTTATACAGACATTGTGATAAAAAAAAGTGTTTCTATATTCAGAATCCTCAAAGAAAGAACACAATGTTTTGTAGGCTCTAGAAGTAATTTACAAAAAAACTATAATTGTTAATAACAATTCAAGAAATATATGTGGCTGTCTACATGATCAATTCATATATAATGTAATATCTCATAACCTCTGCTGCACTTGATTTATATAAATGCTGATTTACTTAAATAATTCATGAGATATTATTTTATATAGCGCTATGTTTTTTAATGTAATAGTAATATTAGTGATTAAGCTAATGCACATGCACTTTAAAGATAAATTATAAATGAATACTCACTTTTTCCAGACACAAGATATAATATTTTAGAAAGAATGGAATGAATCCATCCATTCTTTTGACCCAAACGTTTATGTATGGGCAAATCTTAAGTGTGTGGAAATAAGAGCATGAAGGTGTTACACGATCACTTTAAATTACATTTATGTTTGAACGAATGACACTTGCGAAATCTTTACAATTTACGAACCGTCATTCTTTAATTGAAATTAACGTATATAATGAGATATTATTTAAATAGCGCTATGTTTTTTTACGTAATAGTAGTATTAGCGATTATATATGTTAATTTCAACTAAAGAATGACGGTTCATAAATTGTAAAGATTTTGTGTCATTTGTTCAAACATAAATGTAATTTAAAGTGATCATGTAACACCTTCATGCTCTTATTTCCACACACTTAAGATTTGCCCATACATAAACGTTTGGGTCAAAAGAATGGATGGATTCATTCCATTCTTTCTAAAATACTATATCTCGTGTCTGGAAAAATTGAGTATTCATTTATAATTTATCTTTAAAGCGCATGTGCATTGGCTTAATCGCTAATATTACTATTAAATAATTCATGTAAAATACAAAAGAAAACACCATATGGTCTTAATGATATACATTATTTTTAAATAAAGAAAAATACATCCTTTACTCTATTTTCTACATATTTGAATAATCAGAAGGTGTTAGATGTATGCAAAGTACACTTTCCTTCAAAACATTAAGGTACCAAAACATGAATAGGAGAAATAGATTTTCTTGCTGCGAATCTTGTGTACTGCATCCTAAATAAAAAAGTTGATTTGATTACAGATTCACAAAGATATAAAAAGTGGAAAATTGATTATTAAATGCTTTTATATTAATTGCCCTGTGTATGTTTCGATCAGTATGTCCAAATTTTTGAATTAACAATGAAAAAAAAATCAGTCCCATTTAGAACTTGAACTAACATTCCTATCCTTTCCAAGAAAACTCCTTAGCAATTGAATCACTGGAAATATGTTCGTACAATAAAATTTTGTTCATTAATATTGAATTGATTTAACTCTTACTTAATTTAAATTAAAATATATGTATCTAATGGAAACATTTGTAGAATAAATTTTGTTAATGTTGATTTACTTCATTAAATTAATTTAAAAGCCAATGCATAAATATGTTTATATAATAGGTGATCATATGAAATTTAAATTTAGAATTTGATTCTTAGCGATCATATTTTTTATTTTCATGTCTTATTATCAAATTATAATTTTTGTCAGATTTTTTTTTTGTTGGTTTAATCATTTTTTAAATAATTATAACTATAAAGTAAAAAAAATAAGATGTGAAAAAAAATATTTTTTTAAAATAATGCTTTAATGTAAATAATAATGACTAAAAAGTACAAAATAACAAACTAATCTCCTCTCGGTTAATTTGCCATTCTTGGAAAATTCCAGAGATCTGCTGTGCCATGCTTTTGTTTGATTTAATGTATTTAATAAATATGGATTTTTTAATTTCCTTTCAAAACTCATTAATAATATTTTTTTACTCCATTCATCATCATAGTAAAAGTATGTAATAAATAATGGAATGGTATATTACTGGAGTACTTATGTATTAGGCCTGCCATGGACTATCACATTTGTATTAGTTAAGAGATAACATTTTAACCATGGGATCTTGTAAAATAATGCTGGCATGGGATCTTTTGACAAACTTCATCGATCATTATAATTTTATTTAGTAAAAAAAAAAAAAGTAAATGATTGTTTGCTGAAATTACTGGCATTGTCTGCTATAAAGCATGCCTCTTTTACCTTACATTTAGCATTGTGACACTCCATGCACAGTATATCAGCCAAAGTGGATTCAAACACATGGCCGGTGGATCACAAATCAATTCCCAGTGTAGCTCGATATGCTCCACCGACCATGCGTTTGAACTCACTTCGGCAGATATACTGTGCACAGAGCATCACGATGTCAAATTCAAGGTAAAAGAGGTGTGCTTTATAGCAGACGATGCCAGCGCCATCAACAAGAAGGAATCCTACTTTTCCATTTCTAAAAAGTGAGCCATTTAAATACATTGCATAAATTTGCATACACTAAGTTTAGACATTGTTTACCAGCACATCCATCATATGCTATGAATATGGGAACCAGACGTTCCTGAAAGTGCTTAACCTTTACATTTTTGTATTTTGTTATAGCTTCATGTTTTCTGCGTTTTATATTTATTATTTATATTAACTTGATAGTGAAGAAATTTTACATTTTTATGGCAAAGTGTTTGATAACGTTACTTTGTTTTTTTTTTTTTTTATAATTTGACATTATCAAAGTTATTTATTGGCAAACAAAATAAATTGTGTTTAGTTTCATATTCTTATCAATGAAGACATTTTTCATTGTAGTATGTAACTGAAGATTCGTAATATAAATTGTGAATTTTGAATAGTGTTTCAGAAATTGTATTCTAATATAAAGGTAACCTAATAAGAGTATTTCTCTGACATTGATTTTGTTTACATCTTAAAAATAAATGTTTAGAACAGAATTGCACTGTTTTAGTTTTATATTTTATAACAAAAATATTCAAATGATTTTTTTACCAATTCTATATTTTCATTAAAAATGAAACTATATTTTCAGCATAAGATTTTACTATATTTCTTTCCATTTGTTTCGGAATGATCTTTGCAACAATTTTGCTTTTGGATATCATAAATAACTCTGAATTATTCACATAGCATACAAATAAATTAAACTTCATAAAAGAATATGTATCCAATTTTGTATTACTGCTCAGATAAAGAAAGTTACAATACTACCTTGTTCTTGTTTTACCATTTGTTTTGCTAATGACCTTTAAATGTAGAATTGTAAATTCAGTTGTAAATAGTAATCACGATTGATAATCAACAACATACTTCAAATATTCACACCACTAATAAATGAGCATATTGGGTTCTGATTTTTTAAGAATTTAACTTTCTTATTAATGAGTATTCTAGTGGGAATTATACATTTTAACTTTATATTTTTGTGACATTATGGTGTTTGATCTAAAAATACTTAAATAAAGTTATTTATTTTGTGGATTATAGAATAATTATATCATATTAAATATCAGACAACTTATTGTTGACAGTAATGACTTTCTATTAGTAAATTGACACTAGGTGGCAGTAAAAACTAACCCTTTTGATTGCATAATTAATTGCTATAAAATAAATCAAAGGATCACATTAATTTTGTAAGAGACTTACGTGTTCTGATATTTATCATCATACTTCAATGTAAATAATCTCTGGTGCTTCCAGTGTGGTGTAAGACCTAAGACATTATTCTAAAATATATCCAATTACTTATTCTAAAATATATCCAGGCTTTCTCTGCATTTATTTGCTGCGGTGGCAGTTGCATAATTTGTAGCTTTAAGGTTTATTAATCATTATCTGACTTCGTCACTTTTTGTGTTTGAACTTTCTAAGAAATCTAGAAACAAATTGCTTCAGGTTCAAAATAATATGATCTTCAAATTTTTAAATTGTTGGTTTGAATGAATATTTGAGATGAACAGTTTCTCTTATATTTTTGAAGATTGTTTAAATTTCATTTGATTATGAACTGGAAGTGAATTCTTACCATTGCCAAAGTGTTCATAGAAACTACTTATATAATGATTGCAAATGAAGACATTATTATTGTAGAGAATATTGGAGAAATATTGGTATTTGTATGTGTGTGACAATTTTCTGTTATTGGTAAAATATAATTTTATTTAAATTATTTTTCAGCAATGGTTAACAGAACAAAATACCAAGTGTCCTCATTGCAGGTATTTTAAATTTATTATGTTAAATTACTTGAATTTAATTATAACTTATGCTGTATTTTGATTTTCAGAAGGAATGATTATTTTTTCAAATGACAAATGCATGCTAGAAGTTGTTGTATAAAAGGACATTATTCAATATTGCTATTCCATGTTCTTTCTATGGTTGACCTCCTGATATTTCATTTAAGAGATTATTAATTCATAATTTGTGTATTGTAAAACTAATCATTTATTTCAAATTCTAGTTCTTTTAAAATTACTTATGAAAGTAAAGATAAATGTTACTCTTTCAGTCAAGACAGATAACATTTGGTGACAATACAGTTGAGAAATAGATACTGTTTGATTAATTGTGGTGGTAACTTTGTGTGTGATTGTGCATTTTATTCTAGTATTTTAATTACACTATAATTAGTTGATACTAACTATTATAACTTCTGGCTATTCCGGGGCTTTTACTTCCAGTTAAGAATCTTCAGATACTCATTTACTGACCAATATTATATATCTAGTAGTGTACCAATGGATGCAAGAAGGTCTGTGCATAAAATCACTTTTTAGTGCCTACTCATCCAATATCTTGACTAGTTTCTAGTTTGTGGCTTTCATAAGTGAGAAGCATTGGATCTGAGAGCATTGTGTTTTCATTTTGTGCTCAAAGCTTTATAGTTAGCTAATAAGGTAAAAGGTGGCTGCTGGAGGTTTGCATTAGATCCTAAGATCTAGTTGCAGTGCTCTCAGATCCAAGGCTCCTCACTGATGAAAGCCACAAGCTAGAAACTAGTCTGGGGATATTAGAGGAGTAGGCACTAGATGGGGATTTTAAACACAAACCTTCTTGCATCCATTGATTACTCTGGCTTGCGCTGGTGGCAATACTGTATGGAGAGTTTAATTTCTGTGTAAACAGTTAAAATGGTGATCATGTGATGCTTAATGGATGTCATCTATTTCATTTTACTATTTTATACAATAATCAAATATTTTTTTATTGCCATTAAATATTAAAAAGTAATGATCAATATATGTAACACAAAATACTTGTTTGGTGAAATAGAAATATTTTTCAGAAAAATTCATATAATAAAGTTGCTATTTTTTTTTATCTATTTTCCATGTTAAGACCTTTTATTTGTTTGTAAAAATTCTTTTCATATTTGAATATTACATTTTTTCATTATATAGTTAGTAAGTATTATAATTGTTTACATTTTATTTTACTTTATTTTTGTTCATCTTTAACATACAGTATTTGTATAATTATTTCAATTGCTTCATCTAGATTGATATATATATATTTAACATCTTTATAAATTTATTTAATGCATATTGATTATGTAATATTTATTAAGGCATTAAACCTAAAGCGTGTGCGATTGAAAATGTGAAGGTAGGGAAGGGATCTCTACAGGTCTCAACACAAGCTTTCCATGTGTAAGCTTGTGGTTAAGATCTGTAGAGGTCCCTACCATCGCATTTTCAATTGCACATGCTTTAGCTTTAATGCCTTAGCAAATATTAACATCTTTACAAAATATATTTTTATATATCTTTATATTTATAAATTTATTTAACCTTTTTGCAACTTCATTTAAATTATTAACATTATTTTTCATTATTTATTAGTATATTTTTTAGATACATTATTTATATATACAGAAATTGTTTCAAAATGTGTAATGTATTAGTTAGTTAATCAAATAGGACATCTACTTTATGTATAATATTTCTTTAGTATAATTTTCACTATGCCATTCTCAAGCAAGGTAAGGACTGGTTTTTAGCCCTTTTAACACTTTATGGAAAGATGGAATTATAAATATATGACCAAAGACATATGAAAAAGATGTATGATCCTCAAATTGGATGCACATTTCTTGGTGAACCAGCACTCTCAGTCGGCTTAGACCACAATATTTTACACATATCTTTAACATTGTTCAATATATATAGATACTATGTAGAAAGCAAACATATCTCTTCACCAGTGCTGTTAAACATTGGTGTTAAATGTGCAAGAAAACTCTCACTCTAACCACAAGATAAAGACTTACAGGAAATGAGTGGCTATCTTATTTCCAAACTCATGTGCTATTATATGAGCCAATTTTAATCTTAAGTATCTTTACCTTGTGGCTAGTTTAATGGCATTTGATGGCCTTGTATATAGTTACAATCTAAACACTGCGCTTGCAAAATTTCTCGAGTATTATATATAATAGCAAATTACTTCAATTTAATTGATGTGTCAAATGTGCTGCCCTTCTAATATTTACATAAACCACTTTATGAAAATTTATTAATTTTTATTAGTCATTCATCAGACTAGTTTAAAATTGACCATATGTATTTTGCATTATTAATATTCATTCTTCTTGATTTAAATCATTTTAGGCATTTCAATATTGGCTTTTAAATGCAGTATGATGTATGAATAAAAATTACATAAACAAAATTATAAAAAAAGTATTTACATGTAATCTTTTTACTGGAATCTTGGCAGGTTTTTTGGTAATAGTATGTATACTGAAGCCCACCATTTGATGGCACTGCTTTTTGCCCAATGCACATTAATATACCGATTCACGGGCCATCGGTTTCTTTACAGAATACTACAGTAAAAAAATTTTTATTTTCACTTTTTATACATAAAACTCGTATGGTTTTTTTTCCCCGTTTTTTAATAAACAAACACTTTATTTTTATATGGTGTAGGGGGGCGGGGTTGGTTTGCTTTTAAATTATCAACTTTTTTTGATTTTGAATTATCGGTTTCTTAACATAATACTACGTTAAAATTTTTTTTTACCCCTTTCTATACATAAAACTCGTATGGTTTTTTTTTTCTTTGCCTTTTTAATAAACAAACACTTTGTTTTTAGATTGTAGAGGGGGATTGGTTTGCTTTTAAATTATCACCTTTTTTTGGATTTTGAGCTTCTTTTTTAAAGTCTTAAACAATTCAGTTTTTAATAAACCAACAGTTGGTTTTTGGAGGGGGGGGGTTGAATTTTAATTCTCGTCTTTTAGTATCTTTTGCCAATGTACTGGAAACTTTGCATATTAATTTTGAATGTGTTGGAATATAGAATAACATATAAAGAGATAGATTAACAAAATATACAAATTATTGGAGAGAGGTTGGTTTGCTTTTAAATTATCGACTTTTTTTATCGATTTTAATTTTTTTTTATTGGATAGCCTTATTAATCAATTCATTTTTAATAAACCAACAGTTGGTTTTTAGAGGGTGGAAGGGGGTTGGTTTGATTTTTAATTATCGTCTTTTATTTTCTTATTATGAGGTTTTTTTAAAATATTTATGCTACTGAAACCTTTATATGATAGCAAAAAGTTCTTCCTTTAGTTTTTGCCTTTTTCAAAAAACCTTAACCAGTTCATTTTTAAAAAAACATTTTTTTAGAGGGGCGGGGTGTTACGGTTTGTTTGACTCTAATAGGAGATGAGCCTCAGAGCTGTAAGTAACAGGATTTTGGAGCCGTCCAACCAACTTCCCTTATGCAGACCCCAGGTACACTTGCAGAAATGGCAACAGAATTACCCAGATCCTGTAGTTGACTAAAACCATGCTTCTCCCGCAAATGCATAGCTTTGTATGTTTTCTTTCTGGAAAAACGCAACGGTGTCAACTTCTGTGACCATCAATTCACTCCCCTTCAATCAATTTTGAACATTTGTCGCTGACATTTTACTGTTCTTGCACGAATTCATGTGTCAAAGTGCATTTGCACATGAACTCTGCAGAACTCTGCTGAAAACCCTAACCTTTTCAGGTTGTGTGCAGTTCGAAATCATAGGGAAGCATGCGGGATGGCCTGACAATTCTTAATATGTAATACTAAATCCACTACGCTTTCTCAAAATTTTTCTACAATGAATTTTTTGATAGTTTCACATCCTTTAAATATGGCCGCTATCAAATCAGACTATAGCGAAAGTTGAATTGCGCTCACTTGAAGAATACTGTCGCAAGTCAATGGGCATAGTATTTTGTTATGTAATCGTAGGATACATTGTCCTCTAGGTGGCCTGTCACAGCTCAAACAATATTGCTGTAATGTTAGCCGTAAGTTAGGCCGCGAAAGCGGTATATTAATGTGCGTTGTGTGAAAAACGTCATCAAGCAGTCGGGTTCAGTATTTATACTATTACCGTTTTTTTTAATTATCCATTTTGAGTGGTGTCTGAGTATTTTTTTCCCTCAAAATTATTTGATGGAACATAAGAAATTGACTATAAATTTATATTAACTTTACAAAATATTAGTAAATCATTTATAAATTCTGTTCACATTTACTTTTTTTTAATATATTTATCATAAATATTTACTGAACATGTATTACTTGTTAAATTTAACAAATATTACCAAATTGATTTTAAATTCCTGTTAATTTTGAAAAATATTATTAAAGCTTTTATAAATTCCATCAAGATTTTTTTCCCTCTATTATAACATACAAAAGTTAACACATTGTTAACATTGTCATGATTTCTTTTAAGTTTAGCATAAGATTTTGGCAATGAGAATTTTTGGGGAACAATTTGCCAAAATAATTAAATTGTTGAACCTTCCATTGATAGAAGAACATGAAATAGAGTATTTCCAAAATTATGTGGTACTAACTAATGGGAAAATACTTACATAGCAGTGGTTGTTCAGTGGGCCTGTGCAAAGGCCAGTGAGTGCTTTATTGTAACTGTTCAGATTTATTGTAGTTATATTAAATTTATTTTAATTACAATCAATTGTGGTACTTTTGTGTTAATTTCTTTTTATAATAATATTACCAAAAAAGGAGGAAATGTTAAATACAACAGTTTTAAATCAGCCATATTGTTTTCAAGATTTATTTGATGTTTCTAAAAATGGATAATTTTAAAAAACTGTCTGGCAAACTTCCAGTGAAGGGATTATACATAAGTACCAAAATAGAGTCATAGATAAAGGAAGGAAGCAAAATTTGATAGAGTTACAGATACTATAGATGTTTATAAAAAGATAGCATTGAAAATAGTTTGCACTATTAGGTCTTTCCTAATTGTTGTAGTATATATAAGTAAATGTATATATTAGTAGGAAAAAAAATCCTACATTATTTAAGAATTATTATTGGATTATTCAAGGGTGTAAGAGGGCATTAAAAACAGAAGCATGTAGAATAAATAATATGGAAAAAAGTTTCAATTTCTCTAAAAGTATAAAAGAAAAATGTCAAAATGTAGCAAGTAAGTTGTGTATAAAATATAACATTTAAATTTTAGGCTGAAAAGCAAGGAATGATAATAGATCATGAAACCAATGAAATATGTGTTAATTTAACAAACTATCCTCTCCCTGAAAATGTAAATCATGTGCTTGACTTTGGCCTAAGTTTGTTGGGAGTAATTGGAAAAATCTTAGTAGCTGAAACAGAGACTAAATATGAAGATAGCACCTAGAAAGAAGCAGTAGTGAGCAATGTGTTATGTCGTACTACTGAAACAAAGGAAATGAATAAAAATAACAGAAAATACTTGTAAACTATCCAAATTAAATGTTTAAAAGAAGACAAAGGGAATAGGTTTGTTGTGTTACTTAATAACCAATATAATCATAGTCAACTAGAAAACTGATATTAAAATTTAAACTAGTGGAAAATTACTAATTTGAAATGGATACAGGATAAATTCATAGTATCAATATTAAGAAAGCATCAGAATAAGATTGTCTGTAAGGCAGAATATTGGAGAATTTATCTAACAGCTGCTGTTTTTATAAACATTAAAGTTACAATGTAAATAACCTCATCAGACTGTTAATAGATTTCAGGGGTACCTATTTGTCTAAGACAGCAAACTAAAAACTCATTGGTTATGTAGAATTTGATGGCTTTTCAATTAAATCCTTATTTATTGGGTGTGATTGCTAAGTGATTATAAACTGGGTTCCTAATTTAAACTTACACTGTTTAATGATATTAATTATACTATCTAACCCCAAATTCTACAGGATGGAGCATGGCTAGTCTATGGGGTTGCCAATAAGTGGCATACTCTGTAGCATAATGTTAACTAAGTATGAAGAAATGATTATCCCCAAATATATTTCTACAGCTAATAATTCAGTCTATATGGGCTATGTAGATGATGTGCTAATTTGTGCATCGGAAGTTAAAAAAATACAGAATGATTTAATGTAGAGCTCATCTTTAGTATAGACTACAGAATAAGATATTGAACCCTTACATGCAAAGATCCAGCAGTGAAATAAACTATAAAATGTTAATAAAACCTTCCAATGTCTGTGGAGCAGTTCATACCCAGTCATATACTCCCATCTTCTATAAGCTGATTGATTTTAATGTTATATGAAGTGGATCAAATGAATAACATTGAAATGTACATAACAGACTAAGTCAGTATATGCTATAAGAGTAACATTTTATTTAGAGCTCTTAAGAAATTTATTCTCCATTAAATACCCACCACCAAAGTACAACATGAATAAATTAATAAGTCTTCCCTTCATGTCTGGTTTATTGCGATAATTAAAAAAAAATTTGTGCTGACGCATTTAATTTAAGCTTTAGGACCATTCCAAATTTGAATAAGCTGTTAAACAATGTGAAGGACAGGTTGTCTTCAGACCAGGCCCTCCAGATTGTTTACAATTTGTCAGCTGCAAGGAACCTAATTGCAAAGCAATCTAATTATGCTAACAGCATCATTAGGCTGGCATAGCATCAATACATCTATTCTAGCACAAAGAAACATCTCGATGTGAAATCAATGTTTCTGGGCATGAAATGGAATCTGGCTAGGTTTTCAGTCCATGGAATATTAAAACAGTGTGTACAGAGTGCAGTAATTGAGAAAAGAAAATTTAAAGAGGCATTATCACTAATAGCAACCATGCAATAAGCAAAAAATATTCTTGTATAGAGTTGTCATTGAAGTGGAATATGTAAATTACAAATTTATATATTAACTATCAAATATTAATCTCATTTTCTCTTAATAATACCGGTTTAGCTGATAGATTGAATGGTATGATTATGATTTCCCAGGTTTCTCAGCAAGTTATTAGTTAAATTATGAAATAAAAATTTAATCATTTTTTGGAAGTGAATTAATGCCACTTATAGAATTATATAGTTAAAATAATTAAGGGGACACATTTACATATATTTTATTGTGTGTTCAGTCATTTCTTTTAAGAAATAAGTAAAAAGAAAACCATTTATTTTCTAAAAACAAATAATGAAAAACTGACCTTTACAAATAAACCATTTAAAGTTTATAATTTGAGTGTTAAGGCAATCATCAGTTATAAATTACTTAACCATCATCTCTCATTGCAGTTTGCTTAGTTTCTATGAAATACATTTTCTTGAATATCCATTTTATTTCACAAGTATTTCTGTGTTTCACTGCTAATTTGTGTCTAAATGCTTTAATTTATATAGACATTTTATTTAATTTACTTTTCTATTGTAGTAATCTTTTTATAGGTAATCTAGAGCAGTGGTCTCCAACCCTTGGTCCACGGATCTGTACCGGGACGCAGAACATTTCTGCAGTCCGCACTAGACTGGCAAGAAAGTTTATAATAACAAAATAATAAGAGTTTAAACTTTTAATTAATATAAACAATTTTTATTTATTTTTTCATCTCATTTTTACCCAATTAAAAAAAAAAAAGAAACAAGGAAAAACAAAATCTAATCAATCATACATCAATTAATTTGTTTTTCTAGTTATCACATGTTTAGCGGGGGGGGTAGAATTAAATTTTTTATTTTCTAAAAAAATTCAAAATTAAAAAACAAAAGTTTTTTATTATACAAACTACATATATATATAAAACTTCATTTTGTATATTTAACATTGTTGTTTTGATCAGTTAACAATTATGCTCATCTAAGGCAAAGCAGTTTACATCTTTAAGAAAATTTATCTACAGATTTCTGCTGGTCCGCGAAACCTTTTTCTTATTTTTGCCGGTCCGTAAAACCTTATCCTTATTTTTACCAGTCCGCAGATATGAAAAGATTGAAGACCACTGATCTAGAGTAGGTTTTTGACAACAAGAAAATGTTTTATAAGTAAAATAATCTGTATGTATTTACAAAAATAAACTATCTTTATTTACACGTTTTATAAGCACTGAAATTTTGGAAACAGTTTAACAAAATTTCCATTTTCTTTATTGCATTCTTTTATAATTAATATATCCATACTTGATGTCATCTTTCAAAAATATTAAATCCATTTATTTATTTTTAATATTACTTACAAATTTCCTTTTTCCATTTTATTTAATGATAGAGTAATATACCTTACAATAGATGTAATAAATGTCAGGGATGTCAGCTCCAATCTTAGTGTATAATATATTATTATAATGACTGCTATTCTACCTAAAACAATTGATAATTCATAATGCAGCAAACATAGTATTTTTTTTCTTCAATTGCTGTAGAGCACTGCAAATAATTTACACACATATAATAGCCACCTAACTTATATTCACACTTTGACATTTACATGGATTAGCAATAGAAAACAGGTAAAACTTACTATACGTATTGCCTGTTTTAACAACAGTTATGCACAAGCATAAGAAGTGGTGGTCATGTGATGTTTATTATCAATAGAACTTGAAGACAGCTAAAACAAGTTCTTGTTAAATGTCTGCCTACCTAGAGTTGTTGATTTTAGTCATGTAATATGGAATTTTTTGTAAAAATACATTCCATGTAATGATTGGAGTTAATATCTCATCAAATTTATGTATGTAGTAGTGATAGCAAGTGTTTAAAACATGCCATTCAAACCTTTAAAAAGTAAGTGTAACAATGACCATCACATTTCTACGCAAAGATTAAAAAATATTTACCAACATATTTGTTGGTGCCTTTAAAATTTATTTTTGTTAGCCTAAAACATGTGTCATTTGTATTTATACTGCAATTGGAAATAATTTTTATGTGCTAATCAAATATAGCCTAATTAAAATACTGTATTCATGTACTGTGTCATGAAATTCAAATGTACTATTTTTATATTCAATTAAGTATTAAATGAATTTACTATCTATGTATGTAGGTACTCATGTATGTATGTGTAGAACTCAGTTTTGAATATCATGTTTCAAGATCATGTAAAACCACCAAAATTTCACATCATCACCATTTCATATGCTTACACAAGCTGTTAATGGCAGTAGTAAACTTTTCATACAGTAGTACCACCCAGTGTAAGCCTTGGTAATTAAAGTTTGTGCTTAAAATCCCTATCTACTACCTACTTATCCAATATCTTCAGACTAGTTGTAGCTTGTGACTTTTATTAATGATGAGCTTTGGATCTGAAAGCACTGCACCTAGATCATAGGATCTAATGCACCACTTTTACCTATTTAGTTGATTATAAAGCTAGGAGCCAAGATAAAAACACAATAATAATAATAATAAAAATGGTGACTGGTTTTTGAAAAACCAAAGACACCAAAATGTATGGATGCTGAACTGGGTTCAGATCTGTATTATACCATTTAAATATATATGGTACAATAGTATTGGCATTGTTACATTTTCATTTACCATTGTTAAATTCCCTCCACTCACAACTTTGATGCCATCCATTTCAGATAAATACACTAATGATTATTACTAATCATTTTTGAAACTAGTGATTATCTCTAGCACAGATACAAACTTTATATCTCAGTTAAGGATTAATATATCTGATTTTTTTTAAATTTACACACACAGAGTTATTCACCTTTCTCTGTCCCGTATGTAATATCTTTTTAGATATATGAGAGATAGTGACCTGGGCTAACTGAGTGCTGGTTCAGCATAAAATGCATCTTGGGGGTCATTTGTCTTTTATTATATTTTTATTTATATGAATTTAAAAAAAATGGGGAAGTATGGAGGGGTTTATTATATCTAAAAAGATATTACATACGGGACAGAGAAAGGTGAATAACTCCGTGTGTGTAAATTTAAAAAAAATCTTTAACTGAGGTTTAAAGTTTATATCTGTGCTAGAGATAATTTCTAGTTTCGAAAATGATTAGTAATAATCATTAGTGTATTTATCTGAAATGGATGGCATCAAAGTTGTGAGTGGAAGGAATTTTGACAATGGTAAATGAAAATGTAACAATTTACTCTAGATAAATAAATACTTTGCATATAATAGAAATATATATAAGAGATAGTAACCTGGGCCAACTGATGAGTGCTGGTTCAGCACGAAATGCATCTTGGGGATCATTTGTCTTTTATTATATCTTTATTTATATGAATTTAAAAAGAATGGGGAAGTATGGAGGTGTTTATTATATCTATAATATTGTCATGTGAAAATCTCTAATTTTTTTTTTGTTTGTTATTTCTCTTTCAAAGTTGGTATAATTTTTTATATATATACAATGCGGATTTTTTTTTTTTTAAAGAATAAAAACACACATTACTAATCAAGATAAAATATAAAGGCAAGTAATTTTAATTATAGAAAAAAAAATGATGCTAATTGCCTTTAATTAAAGATGGCCACTGAGGATGTTTTCAGAAATGGACTTTGCAAGTCAAAATTTCAAAGGAATATTGAAAAGTAATTTAATACAAAATAACAGATAAAGATGAGAAGAGAATCTGCACAGTAGACGAAAACTGGAAGGATATTAAAAAAATGAGATTGTAGCAAAGAGAGCAGTTCTTTCTTTTTTTTATTTATTGTGGGAGTGTCAATGCTTGAGTGAAGATGAACTTTTGTATTGTTCCAAATGAAACTGCAATAGAAATGTTTCATCAAAGATTTACTTGTGTGTTGAACTGTCATGCCATGTTTGAATAGAAGCAAAAAGTCCACCGATATGTCCTTTCTGCATTAAATCCAAACCAGTGGCCTGATTTGAAGCATCGACATTCCTAAACTAGAAGTCGAATAACTATGCCAGAATGGAATCCATATTCTAAACCACGGATTTCTTCGGACACCAAAATCATGTGTGTGTTTCTTTTAATACTTATTTATTGTTAAATTTATATGTAGATTTAATAAATCACTTTTTATGATATAATCTGTACAATGTATATCTGTTTTTTTTTTTATTATTTAGTTATGCAACTAGCTAATTTGAGAGTATATTTTTTCAATGCCAATACTACTTTACGAGTTATAAACCCGGGAAATTACTATAAAACCAAAGGAAAAAAAGAGAAAGTAAGCCTATAAAATTAATTGAATAGTTACATTCTATAAATCGCCATGGGGCAGTGGATTATATAACCCTGGTGTTGACTAAGTAAATAAAAAAATTGATGCGGTGAGCAGTTAGATAATAAAACAAAACAAAACTGCTAATGAATTAGATGACTTAATCTAGAAATGTAGTTACGTTCTGTGAACTTTCTAATTCCAAGAATGAATAAATGCAGATGTGACTTGATTAATAATTAATACATCACAAATTTATAATGTTTATGCCTAAATTGACCCAAAATGGTATATGAACTATACAAGCAAATAAGCTTGGATTGAAAACATTATTGTGTTTGCTCCTAGCTTTATAGTTAACTAAATCGGTAAGATCTAGGTGCAGTGCTCTTAGATCCAAAACTTGTCACTGATGAATGCCACAAACTAGAAACTAGTCTATAGATATTGGATGAGTAGGCACTAGAGATTTTATGTAAAAAATTTTCTACATCCAGTGACATTACTGTAAGGAGAGTTTGTTTCTGTTATTTAAGACCATGACTTATTATCGTTTGTCTATAGACTTTATTTATTGAATGGCAGACACAATTCTTGTTTATAGCTAAGATAGTGTTATTTAAACTTAAAGAGTATACCTTAATCTAAACCCATTATATGTCATCAGTAGATTACAATTTTGAATTAAAAAAAATAGAGATATTTTATGGCTATAATTAATGTATTGTTTTAAATTTATAATTTCTTGTTATATTATTATGAGAATTTATAGTTTGCTTTGTACTTTTTATGTGGTAATGTATGCAATGTGTAAAATTGTTTAATAACAATCTACTATAAAAAACATAAACTTATCTCTTGAATAATTTATTTCAGTCTCCTTTGGATACAAAACATCACATGATTTCATAAGCTTGGGTAATCAGATGTATCAATTACAGCTCGGAATTTTAGTCTTCCTGAAGCAAAATGAAAATCATTTAGCCTGGATGTTGGGGTTTTTATCAAATTAAATTTTTCAGTGTGCACCGAGTACTTGAAAAAAAATATTGATGACTATAATAGAATGAGGATACACTATTGCATAATCTTTCACTTGATTAATAATTATATCATTATTCTGGAGGTCATGGATATCAAACACTAGAATTGATAAGGTGAGTCTTGATCCTGGTACTTTATCCTCATATCCATCACTATCACTGCTCTAATTAACATATAAATATGCTTTATTCATATAACATGAAAAATATTGCTTTAAAACTTGTATGAATTCAAAAATAGAAGACTATAAAATTGGTAAAGAATCACTGGATAAAACAAACTGACACCTTAAAATTACTCGGAAATGTTTTTATATTTCACTCAGTTTTATTTTATTACTTTTTTTTAGGGTATCATTACATCTCGATGAATTAATAAACTATCAATGGGCAGATAAGGTCATCCAAGAATTGGATGCATCACAATTTGTAGGTACCACAAATGAAAAAGATGGATGTGGCAAAAATAATAGGTTTGATTTTTTCTTTTATTTTGGATATTTAATGCCTCTGTGTGTGTATATATATATATAATATTACAAATTGATGTCTGTATTTCTTCAAAATAATATACAGTACTTAAAAGTTTATAAAAATATATCTATAATTGTCACTTAGAAGCACTTTCAACTATCCTTGTAGTTTTTGTCAACTAATACTTTTAAAATGTCAGCTTTCCCATAATTCTGTGATCTTAACATTAAAATTAAAATTAAGGAGGTGATGTTAATATATAAATAGAAGCAAGATTTAATTAATAGGCAAGCAGCAAATGTTAAGATCATGGAATTATGGAAAGGCTGACATTTTAAAAGTATTAGTTGACAAAAACTACAAGGATAGTTGAAAGCGCTTCTAATATTTATTTATAAATTTATATATATATATATTATATATATATGTGTGTGTGCACATTTATTTGTATAATTTTAGATGTGACTTGCATGAAGCAAAATGGAGTGTCTATTGTGGGATATGTAAAAAATGCATTTGCCGTCAATGTGCTGTGCAAGAAGTAAGTTTATGTTGTGTTACGTAATGTAGGTGCTGCAAGTATTTGTTTGCTTGATAATAATTACTTGTTATACAGTTAATTGAAAGCATTTACATGATTGTTTACTTGGATGGTGTGCTATTAATTTTACTTTTAATGCATTTGTATTTTAACTGTCTTATGAATTTGTATATAATTCTGGAAAACCATCTATTAAAAAAGATTTATTTTTCCATATTAGAAAAACTGAGTACTACATTATATTATTGGATTTATGATTTACAAATCAGGATTTCAGTTTTTGCTTTCATCTTCCAAACATCTCTCGGATTATACTTATTTGTGCAGTTAAATATTTACAGAAGTATAACAATTACTCAATCCATAAAATAATAGCAATTAACAAGTTACTGTTTGTGAATTGTAAGATTAAAAAATTTCTACGAGACTTAGTATCAAGATAGCAGTGTGTTGCAACGCAATAATTACCATCCTAATCTACGAGTTGTATTTAAATTTATATACAAGCTTTAATCTGAGACAATAGCTAAAATTGATTTTCACTATATTAATTTTGTTAAATTTAATCAAAACTGTTTTACACAAGTATCAATCTGCAGAAAATAAATTTGTTTTCTGTAGCTTCAAATTTATTTTAATTTACTTTTGTACATTTGCCAAATTAATGGTGCACTAAAGTGGCAACCGAGTACAACTTTTGTTCAAACAACTATTATAAATTTATAAATTATTCTTATAGATACATGTTTTATAATTTTTTCCACATGCACAAATCCATGATCATTAGAAGAGAAGTACCAAATTTTATTAAATGAATAATGAGATAGTTGCATTGGTATTAATCCACTATGCTGGCTGCATGTATGTGCTATCCATTAGTGGAAACACCATCCATGTATCAAAGAATCAAGAATAGCCACTAAAACATTGCAAGACCACTGTTTCATATGCTTACACAATTTGTTAAAAACAATAGCAATTTTTTTATACATTAATGCCATCTAGTGTAAGTCATAGTAATTAATGGATGCTAGAATGTTTGTACATCAAAATCCTTATCTCATTCAATATCCCCAGATTAGTTTCTAGCTTATGGTTTCATCAATGTGTAGCCTTGGATGGGGGAGCAATGCACATGAATCTTTGGACGTAATGTATCTCACCTGCTAGTCAACTGTGAGCCCAAAACACAAGGTTTTCAATTCAAGCTATTTTTTTGTATAGTCATCCAAATCTGAACTCTGTTCAGTATTTATGTATTTTGATGTCTCTGGCTTTTTAATAACCATAATTGCCATTCTTTTGCTAGGATTGAAGCACAAATCTTTTATCAACATGTCTTGTATTATGTGGCACTATTGTATGAAGAAATTGCTAACAGATTGTGTAAGCACTGGAAATGGTTGTAATGTGAAATTTGAGTCATTTGTGACTATGGTTGTACTGAAATGGCTCTAAATCTATATGGCTATACAAGCAAATTTGTTTGGATTAACATGTTAGTGTATTTTCAGTTTGGGCTCATTGCTTTATAGTTAGCTAAAAAGGAAAATGGTAGCTGCTAAAAGGGTACATTAGATTCACAGTATTAGGCACATTGATGTCAAATCCAAGGCTTACAGATGAAATCCATAAACAAAACACTAGCCCAGGGATATTGATTGAGCACCATATAAGGATTTTATTGCACAAACTTTCTGGCGTCCATTATTACTATGGCATGCACTACGGAGTAAGTTGCTACTGTTGAAACAAGAATAAGCTAATCAATTAAAAATAATGTAATATGTTTGAAAACATAAAAGTAATGGTTATTAGGAAAACAAATCTGAAAGTAATGTTTAGCAAGCAAATACTTGTGGACAAGCAAATATCTTCAATAAGTGTGTGATGACTGGATTTTTCTGAATGTTCGTATGATTTGCTGAGGAAAAATGTTTTGAATGCACTATTTTCAATTTTTTATTACGATCTATATTATCACCTGTATATTCACATTATGCAGTATCTGAACTAATTGATTGTGATACAATAAAAATTTTAAATTGATTTTTTTAAGCATTTACATCATGGATTTAAATCATTAGATAAAGCCTATGATGAACAAGTTTCTTCTATTAAAGAAAAAATTCAATTAATTAGCAGAAGGCTTATGGAGAAAAGAAGCTTAATTGAGGAAATGGTAAGATTATTTTTGACTACTATAGAATTTAATGAATATTGAACTTGTGTGTTGTATCTGCTTGATCTGTTATAGGATATAGATATTTCTCTCAAAATAAATTTTAGTCACTGTAATGCCATTTATAACTGGCTTTGCATGCAATAATATAAAGATTTTCACAACAGGGGAAAAACAATAATCAACAAATTATAAAAAACAAAATAAAAATGTGATATAATAATATAAAAATGTGAAATTATAGATTAAACAACAGGACATGGGTGGAAATCTTGAAAAACATCAGTAATCTACTGATATTTATGATGAGAAAAATAAGAATAAGCCACATGGGCAAAGGCAATTAAGTGGGAAAAACTGGAGAAAAGATTCATTATAAAACAACTGAAGATATATTCAAGGGTATACCTATTCAAGTTATTGTAATTATGGATTATCAGTATCTCTATATATTTCTGGTCTATTGAAAATATTAAATGGTAATTAGTTTAGTATCACGAGAAATATCTTGATTTTAACCTTTTTATACAAGTGTTTCGTGTGTCATTGCATCGGCCGGGAAGCGAAGCCGCTAACCCAGGACAACTGCTTGTAAGGCAGCTGTGATGACCACTCGACCACCAATGCTTGACACCTTTGCAGATTGTTTTCTTACATTTCTTCAGGGTTGTCAAAAGTGTATATTTTGTTTGAATTTTTTTTTAGTAGAGTTGTGTGGCAAATTTTGGCAATTTTGATATTGCATTTGCTTTTCAAGAATGATCACAATTTTTAAAAGCTCCTTATGTCATGCTGAAGTACCGCTAGGACTCTAAATCAATTTCTTATAGAATAACAGAACAATCTGCTTGAATAGTTTATATTAACAAATACAAATGGAATCCTGAAAAACAATCCATTTGTTCACACTAATAGCATTTAAAAGATTTAAAAATTTAGCAATTATTTTACCATTATAATATTAACTACTATGAGAAATATAATATATAAATAAATAATAACATTCATTCATAAAATATGGTTATTTAAAAAAAAACAAAGGAACATAAAAAATTGATACATAGTTTATGATTCATAAAACAATTGTTTTTTTTTTGCATTTTTAATCTGTATTTTATACAAACATTTATATGTTGTGTTTCTAATGTGTGACTGTCTCCTTTAAAGTGTTGCTTTTCTACTATACATAAAAACTTATGTATAAACATTTAAATGAAAAGAATTGTTAAAGTTAATAAACATCACATGATCACATATCTATTGACTTAAAACCAATCCTGCCTAATAGGATAGTGATGGCTATGGTTATTAAAGAACCAAAGACACCAAAATGTATAGGTACTGAACTTAATTGTTCACACCTATATGATTATATAAGCTAATGAGCTTGGATTGAAAATATCAAGGTGTTTTCAATTTAAGGCACATAGTTTTGTAGTTAAGTGGAGATTGCATTAGATTTTAAGATCTAGGTGCAATGTTCTCAGATCCAAGGCTCCTCACTGACGAATGCCACAAGCCAGAAACTAGTCTGGGAATATTGGATGAGTAGGCACTAAATGGGGACTTTATGCACAAACCATCTGGCACCCATTGATTACTCTGGCTTGCTGTGTGTGGCAATATGTATAGTGAGTGTTGCTTGTTTTAATAATTGTTAAAGTTGCAAGAAAAAATATATTAAATTAATGTAAAGATGTAAGCAATGTTAAAAGTATGAAAGTGAGTTAAATATCTTAGCAAAATAATCAAACTTACTACTACTTCTGATATAAAATATAAATCACAATATAACAATACATCTATTGTATAAAAACAGAAGTTTAAAAATAATATAAAGTCTATTGCCAAGCTCTTTCAACTCTTGAGTTCTTATCAAGGCTATGTAAAACGTTATTACTCTTCTAAGCAATAAACTTGAACATTCTATTATATAGGCCAGGAACAACTAATTGGAGAAGTTAATTTCACATTAATAGTACAAGAATTCTTTATTTCATGTACATTGGTGAAACTTAAGACAAATATTAAATATCATATTCAACAATATAATCTTATACATATAAGAGGGGAGTGGAGGATGATACAGTTTATTCAGCTTTCTATATTCATCAAAATATTACGGGCATATGTTGTCCGAGGGATTTTAGTATATTGACGTATAGAACACATGATAAAAATGTAAGATCAAGGAATCATATGTGATAAAGAATTCTTCTTGTATTACTAATGCGAAGTTAAACAGTTTTCCATTTAGTTGCTCTTGACCGATATAATAAAATGTTTGGGTTTATCATTAGTAGTGTAAGAACATTTTATACCTCTTAACGAGTTGAAAATGCTTGGCAATAGTGTTTTTATATTATTTTAAAATTTCTCTGTTTTATACAATAGATATATTGTTATATTGTGATTTAAATATCTTAGTTTATGATTTGTTGTGATTAATAGACATGTTTAATTTTTATAACTGTTTTCTACTTTTTTTTAATGGATACTTTACATTAAATTGCAGGCGCAGAGTATTGAAAATACTAAATCTGACAATGTTAGAGGTGTTGCTGAAATCCATAAAGCAATGGAATTAGAGATTGCTAACTTAGATACTTGCTTTAAAAGAAAAATATTGAATATGAAAAAAGAAAAAAATTTTTCAGTCGAAAATTATATCATTTAGAATCTACATTACAAAATGTTGAAAGTCAATTAACTGTGTGTACTAAACGTGAATTAAATAAAAATGCAAAATGTCTTCAAATGTTAGCTGAAGAATTTAAACAAACCATTTATAAAAGGGCAGAAATGATATCAATTGGTCCTGAAAGGTAGTAATATGATGTTATATAGTTCATTATTTGAATATATGTATAGTGTATTATTTATTTCTATCTGTTTGTTCATTACATATAAATCATAAATATAAATATTAAAAAAAAAAAACATTTCTACTATTAAATGTTAAATATACAAATTAATCTTCAATGATGGATTTGTTATTATCAATTTCTAATTATACATTTATTGCAGGTGTTTAACAATAAGATAAACTCTCTCTCCTATATTATTTGAAATACTTTTGTACAATTTGAACATTTAAAAAAACAGGTATATAATAGATCATGTCCTGAATAATGCATGGTGGGCAATGGTTGAACTTCTATATAGATAAGCTTGAAGGACAAGTGAAGTCACATGTTCATTTAAATCTTTGCTTATGGATGAGTGCTCATCAATTTCTGTTAAAACAACATATAAAGATTGATTTGCTCTCAAATTCATTACAATAAGTATGGTATTGGATAAAAATAATTTATCAAATATTAAATAAATAAAATGAATATTTAATGGCAATTGGAAATAGATTTTAGATATTCATGGTCCATGGTAATCGGTTTATTTTCCCATTCATCTAGTTCATTTGTCAAATTTATTTTGCTTATTGGAAGGACTAGAACTGATTAGTTTTCTAGCAATTACGCTTATTTTGATATATACAATATACATGTCAGATCACTGAAAAGCCACTACTAATGTCTTTATAAAATAATAGTTATATAATAGAAAATTTCTGAATGACTTAATATGTATGTGTACTCTTCAATATTCTCTTTCATAGTGAGCTTATTAGAGGACATTTTAGCATCTAATTCGTAGACACATTTTAATTAAATGCTACTTGATAACAGGTGTTGAACCTTGACATTTATTGTTACAACAAAAATGACCACTTATTCAGTTACCTTTTTTAGATATTTTTTTGTGTCACAATTAAAACAAAATCCTTATATTGTCAAAGAGACAGTTATTATGAAATTTATCAAGAAATCATTCTAACAGAGAAAAGATTAATATTTACTAATATTCATTAGTTGCTGATTACAAATACAGTACAATATTGTCATCCTTATAAATTGAATGCTTAGGTTTTTTTCCTTCCTTGCAACAAGTTAAATAATTTTTGTTAATTTTAATAAAAGCCTCACTCATTTTTTTTTTTTTTTTTAACAATATGAGCACTAATTTTGAACCAAATAATTATGAAGTTATTGGGAGAAAAAAAATTGTTCAGATTTTATTTACTATAATAAAAGACATTTTGCTATTCATTAATTTTACAATTAAAAATATGCTAATTTTTTATTTTTTGTATTGCACCAGTGAATTGAGTGAATAGACCCTCAGTGAAATATATGCAAATGTTTTCTCAATATATTCTTAAAAACTATAATTTTTTTAAAATTTTGTTTATAGTATAATTTTAATTTATGCATACTACATATAGAACTCGCATTTGTATTAGATGTATGTGCATGTTGAAAGTACTGCACCATTGCAGTTCAATAAACAATACGTAATCTAATCAATTTTAATCTTCAGAACGAGCTTATATAACTTTATAAGAGATAGAAATAATGCATAACACTACTGAAATTATATAAAACATTTGACATGCCTCATAGCAGCTATATTATTTCAGCTGCACTTACTCTTTAAATAAAGGAAAACATGAATATTTGCAACACATTAAAAAATTCAACCGTTTCTTTATTTAAGGGGTGTGTGTGGCTCACATAATATAGGTGTTTCAAATATATAACTTTGTATATGAGAAAATTGTGAAAAAATATAGTACAGTTCATCATTCCATTGTAGCTTATATTATTTCTTGCTTTTGCAAAAACTTTTAGATAAATTAAACAAGTTTGAGTTGAAATGAAAAAGTAGATTAAAACCAGTGGCAAAAATGTTCCTTTTTTAGGAACAGAAGCACACTTTTTTTTTTTATGTTTTTATTTCACTTGCCACAACAGTTTTTACATAATAGCACCTAATATATATATATTACACAAAAATTGCATTAGAATGCATTAGTGAAGTTCATTATTTCATTATATATGAAATGAATTCAACTGTTAGTGAAAAAAATTCCATTGGAATGAGTTAGTGAAGTTCATTCATTCGTTATATAAACAAATTCATCTGTTAGTGAAAAAAATTGTGTTAGAATGAGTTAGTGAAGTTCATTCTTTTATTATATATAAAACAAATTCAACTAATAGTGAAAAAAATTGCATTAGAATGCGTTGGTGAAGTTCATTCTTTTGTTATATATAAAATGAAATCAGCTGTTAGTGAAAAAAATTGTGTTAGAATGAGTTAATGAAGTTCATTCTTTCATTATATATAAAACGAATTTAACTGATAGTGAAAAAAATTGTGTTGGAATGAGTTAGTGAAGTCCATTCTTTCGTTATATATAAAACGAATTCAATTGTTAGTGAAAAAAATTGCGTTGGAATGAGTGAAGTTCATTCCTTCATTATATATATAGAACGAATTCAACTAATAGTGAAAAAAATTGCATTAGAATGCGTTAGTGAAGTTCATTCTTTTGTTATATATAAAATGAAATCAGCTGTTAGTGAAAAAAAATGCATTAGAATGAGTTAATGAAGTTCATTCTTTCATTATATATAAAACGAATTCAGCTAATAGTGAAAAAATTTGTGCTACACTGAGTTAATGAAGTTCATTCTTTCGTTATATATAAAACAAATTCAACTGTTAGTGAAAAAAATTGCATTAGAATGCGTTAGTGAAGTTCATTCTTCCATTATATATAAAACGAATTCAACTGTTAGTGAAAAAAAATGCGTTAGAATGAGTTAGTGAAGGAAATTCTTTTATTATATATAAAACAAATTCAACTGTTAGTGAAAAAATTGTAGTTAGTGAAGTTCATTCTTTCATAATATATAAAATGAATTCAACTGTTAGTGAAAAAATTGTGTTAGAATGAATTAATGAAGTTCATTCTTTCTTTATGTATAAAACAATTCAACTGTTAGTAAAAAAAAATTGAAAGTGAAACTTTTAAATTGAATTTTAATTAAAGCTTTTGAAAGTTTTAATGAATTTTTCTACGGAAGCACTCATTCCATTCAATACATGGATGCTTCATCCTTGATTAAAGCATAAATCTTAGTTCTGTATCATTTTTAAGTTTAAAATGGATAGTCTCATATTAAATTTTTTTTATTACGATTTTGTGTTATTAACAGTTTAAGATCATCAGGTGATGTTTATCCTAATTTTGGGGTTATGATAGATACACCGGAATACAAAGTATTATTTGTGATTTATTATTTAAGTAATACAATTGATAGATTCTTATGTTAAATTTTATATCTACATAAATTTTAACATATATTTTGATAGGATTTTGCATTAACATTTTATTTTATTGCATATTTTAACAATAGGTTTAAATAAATAAATGTTATTTATTTTCATATACATGTATGAATACACACACTTGCGTGTTTAAATTATTGTATAAATTTAAAATCATGTATTGTTTTAACCAAAAGACTGTTTTTTACGAGGCTCCTCGTAGACATCTGAAGTCACTCTAACTCAGCCGATTCTTATGCTAAAAAATTCGTTCGATACGCTTTGAAGAGGTTTTTAAAAGTTCTGTACGATGGTGACCTCTTCCGACTTATTTTACAAGTAAAAAATAAAAAAAAACGCATTTAAACCTAAACAAAGAAAGAACATTATTTGTGATTGGTTCTTAGCAAGCTCTCAGCCGAAAAAGACATTCTGATTGGCTGGAAAGAACAAAGAAACCGCCTGATCAAAGAAAATAAAGAAAAACGCTGAGATTTTCATTTCGAATCCAATTTTAAGTATTATAAAATTATATTTATGGAAATTAAAATTATTCTCAGAGAGAATAATAAAAAAACAAAATTATTTTCGAAAAATATTGAAGATTTTAGTACAAATATTGAAGATGTAGTAAAAAGAAATATTTACTTTTCTATAATGTAAAAGTCGATCTTTTTGTTTATATTATAGCTTTTATGTTGCCGAAATTGAATATTTTAGAATAAATAAATAGCAATTTATTTTTGAAATAACTTTCGTTCTCTTCATAACCTGAAAAATTAATAATATACTTTTTATAAACGTATCTGAGTTGAATTTAATATTATAAGCGAATATGTTTTAACAATAGGCTTTGTCTTCAGTTTGTGAGTTGGCCAATTAAAAGATTTGATTTTTACCTCATACAACCAATAATATAATTAGCGGTTAAAAGGTTAATATATTATTATTAAAGGTATATAAAAAAAGCAAATAAATGTATTTTTAAGAAGGAATTGTAAAATCATTGTCATTATTTTTATCTAAAAATATATTTTTTTAAAATTTTAAAAGAACATTTTATTCATGAATGCTGTTGTGTAAAACTCGTAAGTGAAGATCAATTTGAGCTGGTATTAGATACTGTTTCTAGGTCAACGATCTAAATGTTATATTAATAAGCATATTGCATAAATTGTCATGATTTAAGTTGATACTCTTTCTATATTGCTTTTTTAAAATTTTGAATAATTTTTTTAAAAAGGAAATAAGTTCTTGCTTGGTATTGCTAAATTTTTTAAAGTTTGATCAATTCATGGGTTTTCTTTGCATGAACTTAACAAAAAAACTTATGAATTGTTGAACTCTTTGTAAACAAACAATTACTTTTTTACTACCGTTTGATAAACACATTCAATTTCTTCATTTCTGAACCAATAAATCATTGTAATGAAAAACAGATAATTAAATAATTATAGTAAACTTAATGACTTATTTTTATTTATTTATAAATGATTATAAATATAAAACTGAAATAAATATAAAATAAAGACCTGGTAATTATTTGGGATCATAAAATAACAATTATAATAAATTGACTATTTTATTTATAATATAAATGACCAATAAATGAAGTAAAATAGATTAACATTTTTTGTATATTTATTATATATATATATATATATATATTGTTTAATGAAGATAAATACTTTCTTTGTGGCGAACATGTGCAATGTCTTAGCTTCATATAATTAAAACATTATACAAACTATTTTAAACTGTTAAACATATTAATTAATATCTGATTATTTTATTTATTATATTTCATTTATTTTGTATATATTATTGTATTTATTAATCTTCAGTGAACTTTAAATTAAATATAGCTCAATGTATATATAAACAAAGGGAGTAAATCAACCACCTCCAGACTATGACTTGAAAGCACTCTAAATGTTGAACAAAGAATCAAGAATAGATTGGATCCACCTATATTTGGTAGCTTTGATGTTTATAAACATATCTTTGTCAAAATTATTGGTAATTCAGGGTGAAATTAATTTATCAGCCAGATGGAATATGGCATTTAGGAGTTATTAAACACATAATTACTTATACAAGGCTGGAAACAGCATCTCACTTTTAACACCTTGATAATTAAACAAGATTTAATATGTAAACTTTAAATTAAATCTTCAGTGAATAGTTTTATTAATTTAATAAATACATAATATAATTTAAAGTTTATGCAATTATAAATATTTAATATTTTGAAGTAGTCATATAATATAGATTTTACATTTTATTAAAATTCAGTAATTATCAAAGAACTTAATGTTCTGATAGATATCAATTGGTATTATTCAAACCTAAAGAGCTAATTGATAAATTATTGATACAGAGTTTATATATAATCTTCAAGTTTAAATAATGTTATTCATCATTTAATACTATTGTAAATTTTGTTTGCCATCTGATCCTTCGTGTCAGCCGCTAGAGGCGCGATTTCTAGCTAAATTTCTAGAAATATGCCGTTTCCGCGGCCGCACCCAAGCCTTTAAGCATTCTTTCTAAAATAAATCCTAGAAAGATTGTTAACTCGGAGTTAAGTCTACTTTCTACGCTAAAAGGTAGAGTGTTAACTCGGAGTTAAGTCTTCTTTCTACGATAAAATCTAGAAAGAGTGTTAACTCGGCTTAGCGGCTAACGGTATGACTTTTTCTGATGCTAAAAGCAGAGGGAAATGCTGTAGTTGTTTGTGTCACGCACTATATCATAATGCTGTATTATGTATTTTATGTAACTATCGTACGAGGGTGTGTTAATTTGATCGTGTCAAAATTATTTAAATTTTCATCGGTGCCTTTTTTTTTTAAGATGAATTGATGTACTGTTACATTTTATCAATTTTAACAGTATCGTGATTGTTTCTCATAAATTTGTATTCCTCCTAAATTTTCGATTAGAGTGGGTTAGCGTAAAAATTAAAAAATCATGCTTTGAGTCACGTTTTAGCGAGAAATTTTCCGAGACAAAAAGTATGGCTAATTCCCACAACAGAAAACTTGAAAAGATGGGAATTGCCAGACACAGAAGCCGGCGCTGGAATATTTGCTGTTGAAAGAAAAGATTGGATTGTGTGGCAAATATATGCAGATTTGAGGTCCAAAAATATCTGCCGACGGAAAGGTTCACTTTGTAAAGGCAAGCGTGTTTGAGGGATTCTAAATGGCCTTCGTCAAATGTCAAAAATAAAAGAAGTAACTTCAATTTTTATTTAAACGTACATCCCTTCTTCTCCCAATAATTGTTGTCATCGGCAATCAAATGTAAACCAATCAAAGAAGTAACTCAAATTTTTATTTAAACATAGCCCCAAAAACCCCTCTTCTCCCAATAATTGTTGTCATCGGCAATCAAACGGTCAAATAAAAGGAACGCCATTAATTATTCTTGAATCGTATAGAAAAAAACCAAAAAACCCTCCCACTAATCAAATGTAAACCAATCAAAATAAGACAGTAAATTATTAGTTAAACATAACCCAAAGTACCATTTGAACGTACACCGAAAAAGACTCGCTCTTGTCAATCAAAATTAAAGAAACCTAGACTATTATTGTCCCATTGTCAAATCGAATATTATTCGGGAAAACCCAAATAATTTATAAATGAAAAAAAAAAAAAGAAAGTCACATCGGTTTTCAATCAAATGGTAACCGATAAAAGTAACTTAAATTTTGATTTAAACATACACACAAACAAAAAAAACGCAAAACCCTTTCTCCCAATAATTGTTGTCAGCAATCAAATATAAAAAATAAAAAGGAAAGTGCAATTACTCTTTAATCATAAACAAAAACACCTCTCCCACTAATTGTTATCGGCAATCAAATGTAAAGCACTAAAAATAAGGTAAACCGATTATTTTTTAAAAGTAACCCAAATTGCTATTTGAACATACACCAAAAAAAGACCCGCTCTTGTCAATAAAAATGAAAGAAACCAAAACAACTATTATTATCCCATTGTCAAAAATATTAGGTTTTGGGCAAACCAAAACCATAATTTATAAACAAAAAAAAAAAGTCAAAACCATTGTCAATCAAATATAACCGATAAAAGTAACTTCAATTTTGATTTAAACATACACAAAAAAAACAACGCCTTTAGCTCCCAATAATTGTTGTCGGCAATCAAATGTAAAATAAAAGGAAGGTAAATTAGTATTTAATCATCACCCAAAAACACCCACCCTTCTCACTAATTATTGTCAGTAATCCAATGTACACCATCACTAAAAGTAACGTAAACTACTATTCTTTAAACGGTTACACCCACCCCTTCTCCCAATAATTGTTGTCTACAATCGTATACACAAAAAACACCCCTCCCAATGAAAACCAATCAAAGTAAGACCGCAACTTATTATTTAAATTTAACCCAAATTACTATTTGAATCTACACCGAAAAAACACCTGCTCTTATCAATAAAAATTAAACAAACAACAACTATTATTGTCCCATTGTCAAAAATATTTAGTATTTGTAGAACCAAAACCATAATTTATAAATGAAAGGAGGTCAAATCGGTCATCAATGTAATGTAAACTGATAAAAGTAAAGGTTTTAATTTTTATTTAAACATACCCACATACACACATGAAAAAAAACAACACTTCTCCCAATAATTGTTGTCGGCAATCAAATGTAAATCTATCAAAGTAATGTAAATTATTATTTAATCGTGTACACAAAAAAAACCTTCCCACTAATTGTTGTCGGCAATCTAATGTAAACCTATCAAAGTAACGTAAATTATTATTTAAAGATCCATCCAAAAAACCCGTTCTCTCTTGAATTTTGTCAATCCAATTTTAGAAAAACAGTAATACTATTTAAAAAAAAACAACAAATTACTATTTGGACACACACCAAAAAAGACCCTTTGGTAAAAAAAAAATTAAAAAAAAAACAACTATTATTATCCCATCGTCAAAAATATTATTTGGGAAAAATAATTCAGAAACGAAAGAAAGTAAACTTTATAAACAAAAAAAAAAAGTCAATAGAGAATCGCTAGCCCGGGAACGTTATTATTAATGTGTTTTTGGTTAGAAATCGCACCTCTAGTGGCTGACACGAAGGATCAGATGACAACCTAAATTTTAGTAATTAATAAAAGTTATTTTGTGAATTAATTCCGATACAAAAACTATTACTAAATATATCCATCATAAATTGTAAAATGAATTATTGTTTATTTTGCGTATTACAATTTGCCATCCAGTCAGTTTTGTATTTATTTAATAACTAATTATTAATAGATTTTAACTTTATTCCAGTATAGATTTTAACTTTCTTTATTTGTAGGGCTTAGATGAAATTATTGGTCATGATTATTATGTCCTATGCATGAGGGGTTAGATTGATTTTAGGTCAACATGGGTGTGACAAGAATCTGCCTTAGGGTAGCCTTTGAGCATTTCCATCCTCAGATTTTCAATTGGATGGATGGTTGAAGAATTGGAGTGTGGAGTGGATTGAAGCCTGTCCATTAAAGTATGAAGATTGGCTATCTTAATATATATCTGAGCACTTAAGGCATATATGTGTGGAAATGATAATCTAGACCAACTGATGATTGCTGGTTTAGCATGAAATACATATATTGGTAATTATTTATCTTTTCGACATATATGTGTTCAAGTGTATCAGTGTTATAAAATGGAGCAGAGAGTGGTGGGTCATGTGAAAGTCTGTGCTCATATATCCTATATTACATATTGAAGCAGTCGGATCTGAGTTCGATCCTAGCTTTACATCTTGCCAGAAGCCCACTTCAAACCCTTGTACTAACCTTGAATTTCCAAGGCAATGGGGCTTTATACATTCAATCCATGCTAGTTTCCTTAAAGAAAAACTATTGCCTAAATGTGTGTTAAAATTAACTCGTTTGAGATTTAAGTTAATCTATTCTATTAATAAATTCATGATAGAATTATTCATGAATTTATATATATTATAACTGCGTGGATTGTGATAAATATTTAAACATATATATTCGTTCTAAAGTTTCATTGCGTCGGGAATGTTTATTTTACTTTTAAATAATTTGTTCGAATTTTAGTGATTAAAAGCTACATTCTTTCGATAAGCTTTCAGATTGTCCCTTTCCGAAAACAATGGGTAAAGTTTTTATTAATTAGGAAAAAAGATAAGTATTTGAAATGTAAGGACAGTCCTAATTAAAATCATTTTTCTGATTTTAAAAATTCATTTTCTAATTAGAAAATGAGACTCAAGTTAATGAGTTTGAAAGCCTTATCGAAGGAATGTATCCAAAAACAACTAGTAAATTTTTGTAAGATTGATAATGAAAGAAGTGCTCACCTGAAGGCATCAGAGGACAGTATAAATGGCCTGGAAAAGTTTGGAGAAAAGAAGCCATCTTTAGTTAGAGAAGTACCACTAAACTCTGTGCATTTTAAATTACGATTTTAAATAGTGTTTCTATCATGGTGAAGGGCTAAACTTCAGGAATCTCACTATGGTTCCTGAAATTCCTTGAAAATCTTCGATGAAGCTGCTAAATCCTTTCCTGACCAATCATGCTGCCAATTTCATGAAAAATCAATCAAAATGCTGTTCAAGTAATTGACCAAATGCGCGCCTACGTTTTACCAACTCGGATGTGTAAACTAAGGAACCAGCCCCAGAAGAAATGGTAATATATTTCCATAATGAACCATAACTTTCTGGCCAGTTTCCAAACTTTACTTTACACTCCCTTTAAAAGCTCTTCTCATTTATTAATGTAATGATCTCTAGTACTTAGATTTAACTTTCCTTTCTTACGATGGCGGTTCATTTATTATAATATATATATTTATTGATTAATATATTTATGTCATTTAATTTTAATTATATACCAATAAACCTTTCAACTCGATGATCTGTTCCATTCACCTTATGCAAATAATTAAATATTAAATCTGATAGTAATTCTCACCCATTAGAACTAGATTTATACAGTTCTATTAATCATCGAGTCGAAAGAATTTATTAAATGTTTGCTAGTTTTATAATTGGCTAATAATAAATCATTAGCTTTGTTCTAACCTAAGTCCCTAGCTCTTTTATCAGGTTAACAAATGTTTATTTACGTATATTTATAATCTTAAAATATTTTTGCAAAAGGGATGATAAAGAAATCAAATGAATACATTCTAATCCAAATCTTTTTACTATATATTAATATTCAGGAGGGGCATGATGTTAGGGGCAATAATTTTAGTAAAAGCTCATTTGACTTTAATTAATTTGATCAAGTCATCACATAGAGCATTCTATAATATATTGGGTTTTATTATTCAAACGGTGACTATCAAGTCACCATCTTCAAATGTTGCTGACATAGGGCAATCTTCTGCTCCGTAGGCTTGTCGGTGGTGATATTACTATTATTTTTAAATTATAGAGGAAGAAAGCACTTACTTCCCCACTTATATTATATTTGGAACACCAAAGGTTCGCAGCTATGACTCCGCCTGGTTTTCCCCGTGTTCCACATCTCCAAAAGGGGCAGTAAGACTTGTGATATACAAGCCGCCATGCTACTTAAATCACCGATAGGCTATTATCTTTCATGTTCATTTTATAGCTCATAATTCTTCAGCACCATTACCTCCCTGTTCCAGTAAAGCCCGCTCTTATGCTCGTAATTCGTGATGAAGTGATTTCATTAAAGTCGAACAAATTCTTAATCATCTCCGCCGTACTACTTAAATCATCAATAGGCTATTATCTTTCATGTTCATTTTATAGCTCATAATTCATCAGCACCATTACCTCTCTGTTCCAGTAAAGCCTGCTCTTATGCTCGTAATTCGTGATGAAGTGATTTCATTAAAGTCGAACAAATTCTTAATCATCTCTACTTAAATAAGTTTTCTAGTAAAGGTTAAAGTTACGCCCTCAATACGTATCTTGCTCTTCATGAATGGATTTGCAAATGTGAAAATCTCACATTCTTTCATATAAAATTAGAGTAATAAATTTTCGTCACCACTGAATACCTTTATCGGCCTTCTTTTCTTGTTGGGGGCATAGACATATAGACTTCCACAATATTGTGTAATCACTGTTGGCATATAATAGGGACTGCCATTCTTATTGTAATTATAAACTCTGTTTAATGACTAGAAGCAATATATATAGATATCATTTAAAAACTGAACAAAGCTATTACTATTTTATTAAACACTTTATAAACACACTTGGTTTCTTAACTCTTTTACTCAATCATTATTTTAATGTTAATGCTCGCTGTCTGTGTTGGCAACCTGAACACATACATATGATTTGATTTAAAATTATCTTTAGTTAGTTTATTATCCGTTATTAGTGTCATTTCAGGGGTCTCAAATCATCATCATCCGTTGAGCTAGTTTCTCGGTGCATAGTCATGTGCCGTCGACATAAATCCTCCATTGATTTGATCTGAGCTCGTGAGTTGGGTTTGAATACAATTTGATTCGGCTGAGTTTGAATCTGACTTTCAGTTTGGGTTTGTTGATGTGTTGGCTTCTTTTGACCAGTACAATATATAGATACAGGTATATAATAAGCCTGTATTTCAGTTATAAATTATTATCAATTTAATTGTAGGTGTTACATTTAATTTATATTTTGCTATATTCTAATTTAAGGCATTTGTGAAACTCTTTTTATTAATATTTATTTATGACAAAATAATTGCAAACACATGATCTTATGATTTCAGCAGCATTATTTTGCATCTGGCATTAGTTCCAGCTTTGAATTTAAGGCAGAAATTATATAGAGAGTATCGTACTTTTTGATGTCCATGAATAGCTTGCATTAGATGTTTCCAGTGCAAGACAAGTATAATTTAATTTTCAAAAAAATTTTTTTAATAAAAATAAATAAAATTAAAAGCGTGTGAAACGCTTGAAAGAGAAGCTATAACAAGTGCAAAAAATATTAAACGCTTAGCGCTTTCGAGGCGGGTTGCCTCATATTCATAGCAATACTGAGCAGTGCAGAACAGGGAGATCATATATTTCCTCAAGAGATCATGCATGTTGAAACTACTGTAACTTTTCACTCTCAGATCCATCATTCTACCATGTATAAAAATGTTAATTGCTTTAAAATTATATAAATTTAAAAATATAAGATTCAAATTTGGTAAAGAAAGAATCATTGAATTAAATAGACGGATTGAAATAAGAGAAATAATAGCAGTTTAAAATTATTCAGAAATGTTTTAATATTTTATTCAGTTGTGTTTTATTTTATTACTGATTGTAGGACAGAAGAGACCGAACAGTTCAAAATATGGCAATATGTAGATACTGCAAATAATGATGAGCTTGATGATAATGAAGAGGACTCTGATTCCAGGTTTGACATTATTATTTCACATGATGTATTTTATGCTCATTTATGTGTATGTATATTTGCTTCTGTAATTTTAGATGCAGCTTGCATGGAAAAAAACTTATTTATTATTGTGGGACATGTCAAAAATACATTTGCATACAATGTGCTTATGAAGAAGTAAGTTTATGTTGTAATTTTTATATAATGTGATGTTGAAAATCTTTAAATTACTTAATATCCAAGTATTTGAAAACCTGTAATTATTTACTTGGATAGTGATATTAATTTTTCTGTTTTATAGATATCTATTGTTTTGGTAAAGGAACAGTATATGAAAATGTTCGAGAAAACCTGAAAATACACCATATTTATGATTTAGAAATTAGATTTTTAATTTTTCTTTCATCGTGCAAATATTTCTAGATTGCACATGTTTATGCACTTGAATATATCTGATTCATTCATTTTACAGGAATATAAAAATTGCTGAGAATTATATCCATATGTAAAATAATAGCAATGAACAGAAAAATGGTTATTAAGATTGTTTAAAGAAATTTTTTTATATATTATAATTAGGGTGTACTGTTTCTTTAAGAAAAGATAATCTTTTTTTGTAATTGTTCATAAATCTGTCATTTTTGAGATAATAAGTGATTAGATGGACATTTGATAGTGTAGGATGTAAAATACAATTACAGTTCAGGTGTGGTGAGATGAATAGTAAAAAGATAAGTTAAACCAATCTTATTACTAGTTTGAAAAAATAATTTTTGAAAAGGAATATACTATGAAATTTATAAGAATCAAGTGCTAAATTTTTGGTAAAAGCTTAGCATTACTAACTCATCTACATAACCAATTTTAGCGATGTTAAGACAACCGGATATCTGAAGGTAAAAAACCCCCATAAATCATCAAAATAATTATTTGAAAAAAAACGGTACTTAACTACTTGTCCTGCAATGTAGGGGAGATGGCACACCTTTTCACATCCACAATAATTAAAAATTATATATTATAGTATAATTTCCCATGTATGTCAGTGCTTTGTACTGGCAAAGCCATCTCCCCCCCCCGCCCACAAACTAGTCCTGCAATATAGGGGAGGTGGGGGACGCCTTTTCATACCACAATATCAGTGCAAAGTGCCATAGTTTGCAGGGAGGGAAAGAAGATGGTTTTGCCATCATAAAGTACTAGCGTACACGGAGAATTATACTATAATATAATATTTGCGATAACGTATTTTAATTTATAATTTTAATTATTGCAGATGTGGAAAGGTATGCCATCTCCCCTACATTGTAGGACTAATACCTAAGTACTGAAAAAACTATATTAAAAATCAGAGCAGACCATCATAAAAGAACTAAATAAAAGAAAATCCAGTGTAAAAATCAAGGTATTGTGCTCATATAAAAGAATTTGAGTCATAGGAATAAGAGGATCCTTTTTATTCCTGCATAAATACTATATCTTGGATTGAAGAGGAAAGTATTCATTTATTTAATACTCTCAAAAGGCGCGTGCTCAATTAGCTTGAAAGGCTGATATTCGAATGTAATATAATTGTAAACACGGCGCTAGATAAAATAATTGCTTATTTACTCATAATTAAGTTTCAGTAAGAATGACGTTTAGTAAATTCTAAGTAATTTCACCGACGTCATTCAGTCAAAAAACATCGTAAATAGCAATTTAAAGTGAGAATTCTACTCACGCTCTCCTCAACAGTACTTCAGATTTGCTCATATAAAAGAATTTAAGTCGTAGGAATAAGAGGATCCTTTTTATTCCTGCATAAATACTATATCTTGGATTGAAGAGGAAAGTATTCATTTATTTAACACTCTCAAAAGGCGCGTGCACAATTAGCTTGAAAGGCTGATATTTGAATGTAATTATAAATATTGTAACAGTCCTGTTTCCTCATGAGAGAGAGGAGTCACATCTTACAATGATCGATCCTAGGGTCTTCCTGTAGGATGCTGTGACTGATATGATGAAGAGCCTGATCAATGATTGCATCCATCGCCAATGGCTGGTTCAAATAATTACACATTAAATCTGAATACAATTTAGATCAATTCATCATAAAAGAACTAAATGAAAAAATCCAGTGTAAAAATCACGGTGTTGTAACATTCACATATTTACAATTATAAATATTATATGTAAAACTTTAATATTTGCGTTAATATTAGAAATACACACACTTATATAATTCGGAAAGCAAAACTATATATAAATCAAATCAAACCCAATCGCTAAAAATCTGAATACAATTTAGATCAGTTCACTCACTCCATATCCCACTCTCTTTCAGGTTCCATTATGCCACAGATTTCAAACTCAGGGAGAAGTTGTGATTAACTCTCTTCAGGGGTGAATATTCTCATTTCTATATAAGTGCAGTGAATTAAAAGATTTTCGAACCAATCTTGATAAAATATTATTATGTAAGGAAAAAGAATGTATGTGTATGGAATTTAGACAATATATAGTTATACTAGAATAAATTGGTGCTTCTTCATGTTTCAAAATAGCTTAACATTGTTTTAATTTAACAAAGGAAAATTAAAAACTATTCAAACAAAAGTTTTAACAACAATCTAGTGAGTGCTTAGCATGCATTCCTAACATTTTATTAGATAAATGATGATCCAAACCATCCCCTTTCTGTCCCTGTTAAGTATGCATCATTGACATTATATATTTACATATTATAATCTAACAAAAATTTTAATAAGTTTAAATTTGAACCTAAACAATAATATAATAGATAGCATTCTTAAAAGTTGTTTCATTTAACAAAATTAATCTTTCTTGATAAGAAACCCCCTATATATTAATAGTTACTGTTAACAGTAAAGCAGATACATTCAAGATTAGTCTTTGATACCGAAAAAATAAACAAGAGTTAGTTAATTAATATAACAAGTTAACAAACAATTCTGTTCTGTAAATCATGAATGTTCTTAATGTGGGTAAGGATAAATTTTACCTCCATATTAAGATGGATGATCTGTCAAGCATGTCCAAGAAAGGAAAACTAGATTTTATTAATTACAAAATAAAATATTTGTTCACCCTATAAACTATAATTCCCTCTTTTGTGATTTAAGAAATGGAATGATCCATGCTAGGCATATGCTTTTCCATTGTTCAAAGATAAAATTTAGAGTTCAAACTGCCCACTTAAATTGTTTGAATAACACTTCTGTCTTGAAAATGTTCTTAAAGTTTATTGCAAAGTCTCTTGATCTCGTAGATTCAAACTCCTTCTGGAATTCAAACATTGATAGAATGAGCAGTGTTGGTTGGTTTCCATAAGGTGTTGTCCTCTCATAGTGTCTATTCCATCCTCTGCAAGTTAATATACAGGAACTAAGATAGAAGTTCATTTTATAGAATTTTGATATCGCAATTAGGCATTTAATAGATGAATTAATGTTTACATCTTTTCATAAGCATCACACAAGATCTTCACAACAAATTGTTTAGCCAATAATCATTGAAGTAATTTTTGAATAACTTAAGTATTCTTGCTTATAAATTAAAATTAAAAGTTTTAAAATGTTTTTGCGTTATATATATATTAACAAACACAAAGTTATTCTTTTAATATTCGAACGATGTACTGCTATTTCTTTATAATTTCCCAGTTGATATTTTTATTCTTCTGAATTGTTGGTGACTAATAAGAAACTCCCTTGAGTGTAGATTTGCAATCTTATAGGAAAGTTCCTTATTGACAAAGGCTATGAAAAGATAATTGATTAAATCAAAGGAATAATTATTTTTCTTTTACAATATATATTTAAATAAATGTATATTGTTGCACTCGGACTTTCAAGACATCGGATCCAATCCATCTTATATATGTGAATGTGATACACATGACCACATATATGTGAAAAAAGATAAATGATCTCCAATAAATATAGTATAGGGAAAGTAATAAGAAATGCTGTATAATTTCTTTTTTCTATTTTGTTGAAAATGTTTTTTTTTCATCATGGTGTGTAGTATACTCCATTTTCATACAAAAAAAGGAAAGTTTAAGCTGAAGTTTTTTTCTTATTGTAAAGTATTTTTTTAGGTTTTGTTTGTAATAAAGAGCTCATTTAGGTAGAGTTATTTAAAAATCATTATTACGGGTTATATAAAATATTGTAAAAAAAAATGTGTTAAACTTGAATTATCACCCTACCTTTCTTCAAAAAAAATTATTCTTTTATTTATTGGTTAACTTTATATAATTATTAAAAAATATAAGTTTTTGAAACTGGTGAAATTAATTAATAATGGAATAGATGAAATATTATATATGAATATTTTCTCTTCACAGTCTCTAAGAGTTCTTCGGATTCCAATTTAGTTTCATCCTTAAAACTAAGTTAAGAAATATGTGTGTGAACATTGTGTGTTCTATGTAGAGTGATTTGGATAGCACAAAAGTACAGATCCTTAGAATCCACTGACATCTATAAATTTTATATCATTTATGACTAGTCCACTCCTGTTCTTTGATGGCCTCAGACCATTGATGATGTGCAGCGTTGCTGTAATGGTTCTAGAATTTTTTATGTAAAATTATTTTTAGCTCTTATTGATGTGCATGTAGTTGAAATACTAATTGTCTTTGTGATATACCCTAAGATTATTATTGGCAGAATAATAATTAGCCTAACATTGTACATTTAAACATGATTGCCTCGTAATACTATAAGTATTCATTAAAACCAGTCGACATTTAGACAATACCAATAACAATCAACAATTTCAAATTGTTGTCAAGGCAAGTTCCTTTTAACAATAAGTGTGGAATCCCATCTTTATTAATAGTCCGATATGCTTATATAGACACTAAAGATTGCAACTTGATCACAGAGATTGAAATTATTGATACAAAGAAATGTAAATAAATCTCTTTAAACAGATAAATATAACTATTTTGAATTCAGACTAATAAATAGTCAATTATAACATTAAAAACTGCATGTTATGTTTTCCTGCTTCAAAAAGTATCGATTTATTTTTGTTTGACCAATTGCAAAAAAGGTCTAATAATATATAAGCTCTAATGTAATGAGTTGTCTACAATTTTCAACTAACAGATTGGCAATTTTTTTTATACATTTTCACAGAATTATTTGAAGAATCTTGTTTTAGAAAGAATTATTTTTATCATTGGATTAACATGTAGTAAATTTCAAATATTTCACAAGTGCTGGTACATAATAAAAATAGATAAGTAAGGAAATAATGTAATATATTCTCAATCCATGATGCTTAAGATTGACCTATATAATCGCATGTAGGTGCAAAAGATAAGATAGCCATTCCTTTTCAAACTTGTAACTTGAATCATGAGTTTACTAGTATTTAACAATGCTAATTGAATATTAAATACAGCAAATGTGAAAACGATTACTTTCATGTCAAAATTAGTTTGACACTGCACTAATAAAAAATTCCTAGATTATTTACATTAGATAATAATTAGTTTCAATTTATTGATTATTCTTTTACAAATATAGCATGATTTATGAACTTCTTGCATACATGATATCCATAATTAATTTTTAAAAAGATAAATCAGTTACATAGAGACCAAATCTCTTATTAAATAATCTAAAGATTTTATTGGTATTGAAAAAAATTACACTTTATTATATTGATGTATAATATGTAGTGCTGGTTGTGTGTGTATGTATATATATATGTGTGTGTGTGTTATCCATTGGTGAATCCTTTATATACATATATATATATATATATACTAATATAAACAATAATAGCTAATCAACCAAATAAATATATGATTGAATACATGAAAATGTGAAATCAATATCCTTAGGAAGGAAGCTGGTTGACAAGCAAATATTTTCAGTAAGTGTGATGACGGAATCTTTGTGAATGTTTGCATTGATGTTAAATTTGCCAAGAGTTTTTGAAAACTTTCATTATAATGTATATTAAATGTTCACTTTGTACAGAATTTGAAATAATTGAATGTGATAATATAATTTTTTGATTTTTTTAAGCATTCTTCTCATCCAATGAAATCATTAGTAAGTGAAGTTTATCATGAACAAACGTCTTTTATTAAAGAAGAAATTGCGAATCTTAAGAGAAAAGCATTGAATCTAACATATTACGTCTTTAGATTGGTAAGATAGTTTCGAGTATTACACTATTCAATGGATATTTTGTGATATGTGTGTGTATCTGTGAACCATGACTCAATAATGGCATTCCTGTCAAAATAATTGTGACCAATTACTGCAATTCCAACACTAATTTAAAAATGTCTTTGCTTGAATTAATAAGGATTTTCTCAAATCAATAATAAAATTAATAGTGGGACAAATTATTAAAAACAAAATAAAAATAAGACCAAATAATGCGAAATAATTTTGCAAGACTAGAAGAAAAAACTTAATGAAAAAGCAGATGGGAGCAATTAATATTGTTGAAAGATATGTGTATGTTTTGTGATAAGTATAGCTGAAATTAGTCATACTAGGGATAGAAAAACAATGTTATATCATTGGGCAAAAAACAAGAAAATGAAAATGATTGGGGAAAAGGCAACATCTTATTTTGGATGAAAATATATTTAAATTAATTATTTTAATTAATTACAGCTTATCAGTTTATCTGTATATATCAGCGACAAGCATGACTTTTATGAATAGAACCCACTACATAATCTTTTTTTTATACTGGTTTTATTTTACTTGCCGCAACAATTTTTAAGTAATAGCTAATATATACATATTACGTATATCTAGAAAAATCTGGAACTTTTATCTGTTAATCAGATCATGTTTAATTTAAATACAGATAATACATTATCAATATATTTTTATCTTGCAAATGTGTAATATATATTGAACCTGATAGTATCCGTTTCAAAGGTCACTACACAAAAGTAGAACTAACTTTTGGTTTTATTAAATTTAAAGCATAAAGCTATTTAGAAAAAAAAAATTGTTTATAAGAGTACGTGTAACACATACTCATTTATATTTAAAATAGATCATTAAAATTTTTTTTTAGAATTGATTTTAAAATAGTTTTCTTTCACCGCTTGTTTATTAAAAAACAAGCAAACTTCACATGATCACATTTGCTCTGTTTATCAACAAGCAAACTTGTTAATTACATTCCTATCTTTTTTATTTTAATCATTTCTAAGTTCATTCTAAAAGCAGAGATTTAATTTTGTGTTGTTTTTGTTTAAAATAATCCCTGGTTAGAATTCCTCATTAGATTGAGTGGGAAATTGAGATTTGCCCTGTCCTAAGGTGTAGAATTCGACAACAAGAAAAGTTTTCGCGGGAAATGTAGCGTGGTATAAATAACCCTGCAAATTTTGGGACAATAGTTTTTTATTTTTGGCTGCAACAAGCTAGTCCAAGTGACTCGTTCAACATTCATACCATATTGTTAGCAGTTTGGACATTTAATTTCTTAAAACCAATTTGCTTTCCCCCAAGATGTTAAAATATACTACTGTACATTTTGGAACCAACAATATGTGTTGCTAACTTAAACCAAGATGAACCTATGACTGCCAGCTCTTTTTCATCATGCTATAAAAGTGTAAAATAAACCGGATTCCCCAATATGCCTCTACACTTGCCACTGTCAAAGGATGGAACACCTGAAATATGAATTTAAATAAAAGTGCGCATTCTTGGAAACTACGCGAACTTTGCGTTACCGTAAGGTAAATCTTTTCTTTTATTCTTTCCAGGATATATTCTTTAGTTAAATCTCCGCTCAATCTCAAAAATAAATCTGTATTCTTAATAATTATTTAACCTCATTTATTCGCTGTATTTGTTTTTCATTGTATTTTACCGTGTGTCTTGGAATCTTAGTTTTAAGATTCCAAGTTTGCTTTCAATTTTATTTATCAGAGAGTATCTAGTATGCATATTTTTATATGTTTAATATGTCTCTATTTATATGTCTAACTTTTCTAAATGCTTTAGCAGTCTTGCATAATTTTAATTTGCTCACCTGTATTTATTTTATTGCCCAACAATTGATTTAAAATACCATGTTTGCGCTTTTGCAAACCGCAAAATCTTTTGGCTGGCGGTTTATTGTTCTGGTTTTCTGTATTTGGAGATTCCGTTTCTTCTTTTCCTACAGGACCATATTTTTGTTCATGTCTCTGAAACAGGAAACTGGAATTGTTGTTCTTTGTAATTTTATAAATCACCAGCAGGAAGATAATATTAATCCCCTTGTAAATTACAGGTGAAAGAGAGTTTCTTTCTGCTAAAGTATTTAATGTCTTAATATTTTCTACTCTTATACAATCTCTGATAAACTAACATATAAAAAAATCTAGGTCAATGTTTATATTTTGCTTGCTAGATTTATTTTATCTTTATGTGTGGTTTTAAATTTTATCAGAGCATGTGCTCAGAACTTGGTTTGTAGATTTATTGGTAATTATAATTATTTCACTTTCTTGAAATGCTTGGGCAGACGTAACTGGTTTTCTAATTATTTACTTGTTTCCTACTGAGACCTCTAATTATTATTCTTAGATTAGTTTTGGCCAATCGTTTGATTGGGAGATTGACCAGTTTTAAATGCTGATTTCCTTTCATCCTAGATTTAATATTTTATTAATTTAAAACCATTACGTCGGAGTATTTTCTAAGTTTATTTCATTAAAATTGGAGACATAAATTTTATCCCATTTTATAATTTATACTCCGACGTATTAATCATATTTTATTTTGTTCTTAAGGTAAATCAATGATGTTTGCTTTAAACCTAGTATAACATGCAGCTTCTACCGGCATATGCCGTTCTTGGTTCCGATGCATTTTCCTGGCCAAGAAATGCTCGCCGGTGCTGGTTTCATTGATTTTTATTTCAAGAACATATTGTTTTCATATCTGTGAATGGGGAAACCAGTGTTATGGTGAATTCTCAGCTGAAAGAAATTTATTCCCTCCCTTTCTAATACACTATTAGAAAATTAGTCTGTCTATCAGAGTGTTGAATTTTTTTCTTTCTGGTACATGCCTGAGATAAACCTATTTGTAGTATTATAAACTTTTACTTTATAATTTATATTTCTCTTAAATAAAATTTTAAAATGTGTTTAATTTAAACCTAATTTGGCTGACGTTTGTCTTAGTGCTTTTATTTCTCAATTGTCTAAACAATATTTAAGATTTCTTGTTTCTCCCTGAATCTAGTCGACACAAACCATCATCCTCATCCATTTTTGATCACAGTAAATAAATTTTCCATGTGATGTGATGCACTGTGACTTCTCCTTATATGGAGTCAGGAATCTCTCAGCAACTATGCTCAATGAAACCTATTAGCCACTTTACCTTCCCTTTCCATTCTCCATCCTAAGTTTTCCCATAATCTGCTCCATCCCATTTCCACAACATAATCTTTGTCAATTCCATGGCCTTCATATCTAAATCTCCCTTATCTTTTCCCAAACCCAGCATAAAAACTAATAACTTGCTTTCTGCATAATCATTTTGTTCATATTTAATCTTCCATAACTTCATTATTTGTACCCTTTTTGCTTCCAAGCATTTACATTGAAGTAACAGATGTCTAATATTTTCTATGCCTTCCTTACATAACTGGCAGATTAAATCACCCATATTTTTATTTACGTGTATATTCCCTTGTTGCTAAAGATCCCGTTCGAGCCTTAACTACTTTCCTTACTATTATCGTAAATTAACTCACACCCAATGTTCTGTTTACTTCTATATATATTTAAACTAGTTTTACTCTCCATACTAGTTTTCCATCTCTCCAACTCCCTATTCTTTATTAATGCATCTATTCTTCTATCCCACTCCTTACCCCTGTAACACTCAACAACCTTCATAACACAATCATCCCATATTTTGTACAAGTATACTGACAAATTCTTTATCTAAATCTTCTGCATTATGTCCTCTGTGATCAAGGATAGATTGAGTGTCCAGTACAATATATATTACACAAATCTAGAAAAACCTGAAACTCTTATTTCTAAATCAGAGAATATATTATCAATGTATTTATCTTCCAAATCCTTTTAACTTAAAAGTTTTAACTGTAAATTAGATCTTAGCATTGTTTGAAGTTCTTATAATCAGCAGGAATGAGTTAGTCGAGTTCATTCCATTTCATACATATATAAAAAAAATTGAAAGTGAAATTTTTAAATTGAATTTTAATTAAAGCTTTTGAAAGTTTTAGTGAATTTTTCTACTGAAGCACTCATTCCGTTCAATACATGGATGCTTCGTCCCTAGTATATATATATAATCAAGTAAAAATATTAAATGGTGTGAAATATCAGGAAAAATACCTGAAGTGCATATAGCTGTCCTTGCAGATTGTTTTTTCTTTGCATTAATTGAGGATTATTAAAATTTTGTAGTTTGCAATTTATTATTTTTGGATTATGTGAAACATTTTACGGATTTTTATTGAACATTGCCTTCGATCTTTTTTCAAGATTTCTCGCCATTTTCAAGATATTTATACTCTGCCAGACTATTGCTATGATTCTGAATGTTTTTTAAATGTTAGTTATTTCATAACAGATTTTGTTTTTAATATAAAACAGTACCTGAATAGTTTTTATTAACAACCAATGCATTTCTGAAAAAATATTTTGATTGCACTATAGATTTTTAAAATACATTTTTCAAATGTGTCAGTATTAACTATCATGAAAATTTATATCAGTAAATAACATTATTTATGAATTATTGTTATTTAAAAAATAAGAACATCATAAAAAAAATTGGTATTTTTGGTTTAATAAAATCTTATGTATCTTGCATTTTTAAACTCCTTTTATTCAAATGTTTATATCTTACCATAAGCAAAACTCTCCATACAGTAGCACCACTCAGTGCAAGCCAGAGTAATCGATGGATGCAGAAAGGTTTGCTTGTGTAAGCATAAAGAATGGTGATCATGCGGTGTTTGATGGTTTAATACCAATCCTGCCCAATAGGATTATGGTGACTGGTCATGAAAGAACCAAAGACACCATAAAGTATGAATGCTGAACTGAGTTCAGATCTATACAATTTTACAGGCTAATGAGCTTAGTTTGAAAAAAGTAAAAGGTTGCTGCTGAAGGGTTGCGTTAGATCCTAAGATCCAGGTGCAATGCTCTCAGATCCAAGGCTCCTCAGTGATGAAAGCCATAAGCTAGAAACTAGTTTGGGGATATTGGATGAGTAGGCACTAGATAGGGATTTTATCCACTACTGATTACTCTGGTTGGCTTGCACTGAATGTTGCTACTGTATGGAGAGTTTTGTCTCTGACGTTTATATCTTATGTTTCCACTTTGTGACTATCTCATTTAGAGTTCTGTTTTCATGCTGTACATAAAAAAAATGCAAGAAAACTCTTATTAATATAGTATTTTATTAAATTTATAAGCAATGCTAAAAACCTGAAAATATGTCTTGATTTATTGTGATTGAAAGAGTTAGTTTATGTTTTACCAATAATTATCATCAGATACTCTTTTTAATGAACATTTTATATTAAATTTCAGGGAGATAATATTACAAGTCTTACACCTGCCAATGATGAACAAATTGCCAAAATCCAGAAAGCCAAAAAATTAGAGATTGCTGAATTGGATGCTTGTTTAAAAAGAAAACTATTGAAATGGCTCACGGAAAAAAAATGCTTTACTCAAAAAAGAGATTTGGTAGAATGTATATTAAAGGAAGTTGGGCAGCAATTACATACATGTGGTAAAAATGAATTAATGAATAAAAAAAGTGCTCAGTTACTTCAGATGTTAGCTGTAGGACAAAATATCTTGAGCCTTTACTTGTTGCAGGACCAGAATTGGAAGATGTAACAAGGTTAATGTCATTTTTATATAGTTATTACTTTAATATGTGTTTAATATATTATTTATTTTCATCTGTTTGTAGACAATAATTAATAATTTATTAGTATCTGTTTTAAAAAAAAGAACCATACATTAATCAGATATTGTACTTTTTTTAAATGAAATTTTTCAATAAACTACTCACTAACTATCTAGATAAAATTAAAATATTTTTTTTTGACACGATTTAACAATGGTATTATTATTTTAAGATAAATAGAATTTGGACTTTTGAATTTTTTGAGTATCAGTAATTTAACATTTCAAAAGTGTCTTTAATTTTTTTAAAAAAAATGGATATGTGAATAATAATGGGTCAAAATGTTTTGAAAATTGCCTCTTTCTATTAACAAACATTTGAAATGTTTCAGCCAATTTATTATAAACATGAACTCGAATTCAGACTTTCACATGACCCACAACTCTCAGTGCCAACTTATATTGCTTACCCATCTGATCACACACATGTTAAAAAAATAAATAATCACCAGTATATGTATTTTGTACTAAACCAGCATTCATCGGTCCAGAGTACCATCTCCACACATATATACAATCAGTACTCAGACCAACTGATGAGTGCTGGTTTAGCACAAAATATATATATTGGTGATGATTTATCTTTTCAACGTGTGTGATCAGGTGGGTCAGCAATATAAGATGGCACTGAGAGTTGTGGGTCATGTAAAAGTGAGTTTGAATACCGCATATATATTACATATATAAATGCAGGTGTTAAGCCTGTACGAACGAAAAAGATAACACAATTTACATATATGTGTCTAAAAAACCGATAAATTTATTTTGATTTTAACATTATGTATAATTTTTTTAAAAAGATAATTAGCAGAGTTTTAACTCAAATTGCCAAATAACTGGTTAATTTTGTTGATAGTGTTGATAGCTGCTAAAAGCTTACAGTTGATTGATCATGAATTCATTTCATAATATTTATTAAGATAATCACAATTTGGATGCTTTAATTAAGGAAAATATCCAATTTGTACTAATTAAATTTTTTACATCTACTCATATATAAGAATCTCATCTAATGCACACTGGATACTTTTCTCCATTGCCATGACAATAGCTGTGTACAAATATGTTGATTGATAAGTATTACATAATATGATTTTTGAATCATACGATTAGCATAGATTTTATTATAGGTGTATTATGATTTTTTTATGCAACTCTATGCCTTTTATACTTAAAGCGATTCACAATCATACCACTTCTAATTTAAATATGATAAATGTGAGTGGAGTTGAAGATTCAGAATTTATATATTTATTGAATTGTGTCGCCATTGTAAAAAAATGATATGTTTTTTTTTAAAGTACAGAAAAGTTTAAAATCATATTTGTATATTTTTGGAATTAGTATTATGTAAAGTGTTATATTTTGCATATATATATATATTTATTTATGAGTAGATAATCATGCTTTGTGTGATTTTGTACAGTGGCATGAATGAAGAGTTAAAGATAATCAGTTTGACTCTCAAAGAAAGTAAATGGCTCATGATCAAAAGTTTACCCATAAAATCCTTTGTTTTTTGATATTAATTGATGAAAGTTGACTAAATTTTATTTTTATTTAAACGAGTAAAAAGTTTAGACTTTGTGATTAATTGTTCCAACATATAAATATAAGATGCGTTAAAATGCATGAACATACAAAGCTTAAGACAGTGCAAACTAAATATCTGTATCTAAGTATGTTGAGCGCTTTTGAGGGCCTAGGTCTTCATATTCATAGCCATCTTGTAAATAAGTTAGTTAAATGTGATGGAAATTTATGTAAATGAGGTAGTTAAATATTCCATTTCCTGGAGATCTTATAGCAAGAGTCTTTTCTTTGTCTTCAGCTTTGTGTGTTCGTGTGTTTTAGCGCATTTTATATTTTTATTTACTAATTATTAAAACTATTTGTAGTTTTTGTTTACAAACAGTTTTGTTTCAATAGAAAGCATGATTTTTATCTAAATTTGCCTACATTTAAGGACATTTATTTTAAGCTTCTTTTATGTAACTAAACATTTATATGGAACAAATGTCTAAGAAAATTATTTCCATTCCAACTCCTATCATTGCTGAATAGAAACAAATTAATTTGTGAAACAAAAAGTACAATAGAAATGCACAGCTTAAGACAAATTTTGTAATAACAATAATGCTCTAAATGGTTATATACATTTTTTCATTTAATATAGACTTAATTTATAATATCCTGTTTTATAGTATTGTATATTAGAGAAGCATCCAAGATCATTTCATGTGCATATATAAATTTGGCATTTCATATTTTGGAAACGCATTGAAAATTATCAGTTGAAATTCTCACTGTAAAATTATTAAATTTATTTTTAAAAGTCTATAATTTTCCAGGAATTACATTTATTGAATATAAAGACACAAATCAAAAATGGCCCAAATTCGGATTATATACCAAAAAAATAAAAAAGAATGCCAAGGTTGTGCTAAATCATGTAAGACCATAATTTTTAAGCCAATAGACATCGCATGATCACCATTTCTTAATCCTAAGATCTAGGTGCAGTGCTCTCAGATGTAAGGCTCCTCACTGACAAGACCACAAGCCAGAAACTAGTCTGGGGATATTGGATGAATAGGCACTAGATGGGGATTTTATGCACAAGCCTTCTGGCATCCATTGATTACTCTGGCTTGCATTGAGTGGCAATACTGTATGGAGAGTTTTGCCTGTTTTAATACCATAATTTTTTGTTTCAATGATATGGCTAACTGTCTATGTGTTTATGTAGGATTCAAGCCAGATGTAACAAGTTAGAACATACCCATTTAGAAATACTTTTATTTCTTAGTAATTACTAAAAAGCAGAAAATATGAAAGAATATAGTAATGGGAATATTAGTTTTTCAGAAAATGAACTAAATGAGGTAGAGAAGAAATTGAAAAGTGGGAAGGCAAGAGGTTTAGATGGATGGGCAGCAGAGATGGTAATGAATTTAGGGTATAGGGCAAAAGTAAAGTTATTATCTTGTTTTAATAAAATGGCTCAGAATAGAGTTTTCCCAAGTAGTTGGAGTAATACAAGAGTAAGGTTATTATTTAAAGGAAAGGGTAAGGATCATAGAAAGTTGAATAATTATAGACCGATAGCGGTAACATCAGTTTTATATAAAGTTTCTCATATATGGTGGCTAGTAAAGTTGTAAAATGGATGGAAGGGAATAATATAGTGGGGGCAATGCAATGAGGTTTTAGATTAGATAGGCGTATAGGAGATAGTTTATTTGTAGTTACACAACTTATGGATATGAGTAGGAATGCAGGTAAACAGTTATATATGAGTTTTATAGATATAGAGAAGGCATATGATAGACTAAATAGAAATAGATTATAGATAAGTTTAGCAAATTTGGGAATGGATGAAGCTTTAATAGATATTATTAAGAAATTATATGAAAATAATTATTATATATATCAATTAGAGAATATAGAATCAATTAAAGTTAAAAATGGTGTGGGACTAAGGCAAGGATGCCCTATGTCGCCTATTTTGTTTGTGTTGTATTTGAGTGAAATAGAAAGAGCAATAGAAAGATTAGGAAGAGGGATAGAGATACTGTTAATAGGTAGTAAGGGAGTATATATTTTGTCAGGTTTTTTTTTTGCAGATGATATATTTTTGTGTGCAGAAAAAAAGAGAAGATATGGAAGTTATGTTGAGGACATGTGCAAGGGTGGGTAAAGAGATGGGGATTAAATTTAGTGAAGAAAAATCAAATATAATGATGGTTAATACTGGGGAAAGAGAAGATGTAGAATTTTTATTGGGAGATATTAAGTTAAGGGTGGTGAATAGATATAGTTATTTGGGAATTATTTTAAGTAATCAGAAAAATTATTTGGATGAATGGGAGAAAAAATTGATAAATGAAGAAAAGAAAGGGATTGATAAAGAAATTAACAGTATTTTCATATAATAAATATGATGTAGCTAGAATTATATGGAAAGGAGTTGCAGTAGCAGGGTTAACATATGGTTATGATGCATTATATGTTAGTAAAAAGATATTAGATTACTTAGAAAAAGCTCAAAGGGAAGTAGGAAGACATGCATTGGATGCAGAAGTAAGGACAGCAAGGGAGGCAATTCAAGGAGAAATGGGATGGTCAAGTTTTCATATGAGAGATGCAAAAAGTAAAATGAAAATATTTGGTAGATTGCAGTTTATGGATAATAAAAGAATAGCTAAAATAGTATTTAATTGGGTTATGAGTAAAGGGCAGGTAACAAGATGGGTGAGAAAGGTAATGCGGTATGCAAAAGATTTGGATAAAGAATTTGTATCAATATATTTGTACAAAAGATGGGGTGATTGTGTTAAGAAGATTATTGAGTGTTATAGTAGTAAGGAATGGGATAAAAGAATAAATTTATTAATAAAGACTAGGGAGTTAGAGAGATGGAGAAATAGTATGGAGAGTAAAAAGAGTTTAAATATATATAGAAATAAACAGAATATTAGGTGTGAGTTACTATATGATAATAGTAAGGAAAGTAGTTTATTGTTTAAGGCTCGAACGGGATCTTTAGCTACAAAAGAATATAAATGTAAATGGAAAAATATGGGTGATTTATTTTGTAAATTATGTAAGGAAGGAATAGAAAATATTAGGCATTTTTTAATTGAATGTAAATGTTTGAAAACAGAAAGGGTACATATAATGAAGTTGTGGAAAAATAAATATGAAAAGAGTGATTATACAGAAAGTGAATTATTGGTTTTTATGCTGGGTTTGGGAAAAGATAAGGGGGATTTAGATATAAAGGTTATAGAGTTGACAAAGATTATGTTGTGGAAATGGGGTAGAGCAGATTATGGGTAAATTTAGAGTGGGGAATGTAAAATAAAGGTGCTAACAGGTTTATCTGGGCATAATTGCTGAGATATTCTTGACTTCATTTAAGGAGAAGCCGTAATACATCACATCACAGGAACCTTATGCCAAGTAGCTGCCAGCACTACTGCTCACGGCTGAAACTTGCATCGCAGCTTTTGGCCTCCTACTCTGAATATTTCTGTGGTTGACATGGAAACAGCGTCTCTTGCGGTCACATGGAGATAAAGTCACAAGTACCGAATTGCTAATTTAGAATCATTATAGTTTAAAATAAACAAAACATTGTGAGTGAAGCTTTAAACATAAGTCTCAAATAGTTAAGTGGGAAATGCATTAGATGATTGATTACATAAAGTAATGAAAATCAAAGGTAATTCAAAAAATCAGAAACATTTATGATCATGTCTGAATTATAAGAAACGTTTTAAAATATGAACTGTGACCTAGAAAATAGTTTGTAAAAAAATGTCTTTTGAAAAAATAATCTGGCATTAATATCCTATGATGTGCCTAAAAAATTAGATGCTAAGCACAGCATCTGTAAACAAAAATCATTTAACAGTGTATAAAATTAAATACATGAAATTATAAATACATTAAGTCAAGCAATGGTTTTCCTGAAATATTTATTATAAAATTAATATTTTTGTAACTATGAGCTATTTATAATTTTAATGCATTATAGATAACAAGTTTATAAAACTTATTGATGAGAAATCAGACAGTTATTAAAACAGGCAAAACTCTATATAAAGTAGTGCCACTCAGTGCAAGCCAGAGTAATCAATGGATGCACAAGGCATCCATTGATTATTCTGGCTTGCACCGAGTTGCGCTACTGTGTGGAGAGTTTTGCCTGTTTTAATAAGTTATGAGCAAGCATAAGAAATGGTGATCATGTGATGTTTAGTGGTTAAAATCAGACAGTTATTAATTCCCTTCTGTTTTTGCATACACGTTCATATATTATTGAAAAACAATAAAAAATATTTTATAAGTTCCTAGCAAATTAAACTTTTTATATGCATTTCATAAAAATATTTTGATTAATATTCATATTTGAAGATAAAAATTACAATATGCCAACACATGTTTAAAAATTATTTCTGTGCATAAAATTGGTATTTTAATTCTGTCTTATTAAAGGTGTAATTATTAAATATTGAATTTAAAAAAAAAAAAAAGATAATTATTTGATCACTTTTTTGATAAATGTATTATCAAGTCAAACTCTTATGCTTTTATTCCATTACAGAATCAGATATGAATGCTTTATGCCTAATCGTTTTGTCCAGCTCGAGGATAAATTTGAAATTCAGTATAAAGTGATGGTGATAATGTTAAAAATATTTGTACTTTGATATACTAATTATCACCAACAATAAAAATTAATGCAATCCATTATGTTGTGTATATATTAACAATAATTAAACATAAAAACCTTTTTCAGCACCTGATTCCATGCCCTCTTCAAATGTTAATTGTCTATTTTAATGTTAATGAATTATTGCCGACAATATCATCTAGTGTCTTATAATGGAAATAAAATAATAAAATAAGACATCAGTGAAACAGAAATCCAATATAACTTCAAAGAAGTGTGACTATATAACATTATACAAAATAAATACATTACACAACTTTAGTAAATTCTAAGTAATTTCACCGACATCATTCATTCAAAAAACATCATAAATAGTAATTTAAAGTGAGAATTCTACTCACGCTCTTCTCAACAGTACTTCAGATTTGCTCATATAAAGGAATTTGAGTCGTAGGAATAAGAGGATCCTTTTTATTCCTGCATAAATACTATATCTTGGATTGAAGAGGAAAGCATTTATTTAACACTCTCAAAAGGTGTGTGCTCAATTAACTTGAAAGGCTGATATTTGAATGTAATTACACAACTTTATATATATAATATAATTTTCCATTCACTTTTAATTGGCCAGGTGTTAAATAAATTTATTGAAGTTTTGTAAATATTCATATACTTAATTATGTTTAATGTAATATGTTTAATCTGCAATGTAATTTAAACATTTCATATTTTTTATAGCATCTATTTTGTCTATATATTAAGTCATGAATATATAAAGATTTATCTTTTCTATTAATTGCATTTTAGATCTTTGGTTCTTACTCTATTTTCCTGTATGACTGTAGTAAATACATTGAAAAGGGCACAGTTAATTTGATATACAATTCCTTTATTGTATTATACATCATCTCATAATTTATAATTATCTATTAATTTATCCAGTTTTATACTCTTCAACCAGCCAATATTTATATGTTTACCAATATAATTTTTGTTTTTATTAACATATTATAAATCTTGGGTACTTTGATATTATCTCTGATATGATGTATTATTCTGATGATGTTTGCATTCAATAACATTTATCCATGTAAGATGGCATGTGATCCATGTCAAATAAACTGACCCATTTCCATTTTGGAAGATATTAAACAGTTTAAGTCTGCGACAGTGATTTTTCTGCCCCACAATATAATTTCTCTCACATTTGTAAGTAAAATGGTTTTATATTGAAAAATACATTTACTTTATATATTTGTTTATTTTTTTTTGCTGAAAAACTTTTTTTTTAAATCTTAAAATATAAGGTTAATCTTTTACAGTTTACTGTGGTTTTCTTTAACTTTATTTTGAAAACCATTTTCTTATAGCTGGTAGTGTGCTCTCCACAGCTGAACGTTAGAAGACACTGACGTCTACCAATTTACCCATTCTCTAATTTTATATTTTTGAAACAATCCTGTGTCCATTCAATCACATCTGATCTCCATCCTGACAATTTAACTCTGGCCAATTGGGTTTCTTTTTATCAAAGATTTTTCCCTCCTTCAAAATTAAAATTGCAAATCAAATTAATGACAAAAAAAAAAAATTCCATCCATAAGATACATATATCAGTAGTTTTTTTCCCTATGCTAAAAATAAGATAATGGTTCAATTTACATTGATTTGAAAAACACTTTTGTTTTGGAAAGAGCTAAAAAGAAAACAAAAAAAATCAACTTTAACTAATTAAAAACAAACATTTTTTAAAGATAAAATTAACATAATTTCAATAATTTTAAGAAGAAAAAAACTAAAATAGAGTGGAACAGTAGCATACATGAATGCTTAGTTAAGGAGATGCAGAATTTCAAAGAAATGGGGAAGAGAATAATGGTTATAGGGAATATGAATGGCTTATTGAAGAAATTGATGATGTAGGTAATAAGAATGGACAGCTTTTGAAAATTTTTGTCAGAGTGAATTTGAGCATTGGAAATGTAGCAAATATTTATGAGGGACAATACATATGGTCTAGAAATAATATATTCCACACAATAGATTATGTATTAGTAGAGAAAGAGGGAATGAATAAAATGGAAAATTAAGGTGTTTGATAGTGAAGAGAGTACATTTAATAGTGATCATAATTTCTTTATAATGGAAATGGTTAGTAATGTGATGGAAAATAGAAGTAAAAGTAGAAACAGTAGTGAAAGATGTGGATGGAGAGTAAATAAGGTAAATTAGAAGAGTATATAATAAAAGTTGAAGAAACAATGGAAGAGTTGGTTGGGAATGAGTATAAGAACTGGTGGGGTGCAATAGAGAAAGTGGCAAATAGGGTTTTAGGTGAGAGTATTCAGAAGATTAAAGGCAATAAAAAAGTGAGTTAGTAATAATGTAAAAGGAAAAAAGCATGCAGAGAATATAGTGTGCTATTAAGAACAAAGAAAGTGAAAAGGATGTTAATGTTAAGTGGGAAAAGTACTTAGAAAAAAAGAAGTTGGCTAAATAATTATATATAGAGAGAATGAAATGAAATAGTAAATTGTTGGAGAATATTCATAAAATTAGAAGAGATGGGAGTAAAAAATTGTGGAAATACATTAAAAGAAGGAATGTTGGGAAGAGAGAGAGTATCACCAGATAATGAGGGAGTAGAGAGTAGCTCTAGAGAAAAAATAGAGATAATATTAAATAAGTATGTAATGGATATAGAAAAGATGCTAGATGTGAAGGACAGACTGATAGCAAACATGAAAGCATGTAGTAATGGGAATATTAGGTTTACAGAAAATGAACTGAATGAGGCAAAGAAGAAAGTGGAAAGGCAAGAAGTTTAGATGGATGGGCAGCAGAGATGGTAATGAATTTAGATCCTAGGGCAAAAGTAAAATTATTGTTTTAATATGGCACAGAAGAGAGATTTGCCAGGTAGTTGGAGTAATACAAGAGTAAGACTACTAGTTAAAGGAAAGGGTAAGGATTATAGAAAGTTAAACAATTATTTACCGTTAGTGGTAACATCAGTTTTATATAGTTTTCTCATATATGGTGGATGGAAGAAAATAATATAGTGAGAAATGCAAGAAGGTTTTTGATAGGATAGGCATATAGTAGATAGTTTATTTGTAGTTACACAACTTATGGATATGAGTAGATAGATATACAGGTAGACAGTTATATATGGTTTTTATAGATATAGAGAAGGCATATGATAGAGTAAATAGAAATAGATTATGGATAAGTTTAGTAAATTTGGGAATGGATGGAGCTTTAGTAGATATTAAGAAATTATATGAAAATAATTAATTAGGGAACATAGAATCAGTTAAATTTAAAAATGGTGTGCAACTAAAGCAAGGATGTCCTATACCATCTATTTTGTTGTATTTGACAGCAATGTAGAGAGCAGTAGAAAGATTAGGAAGAGGGATGGAAATATTATTAATAGGTGGTAAGGGATTATATACATTATCAGGTCTTTTATTTGCAGATGATGTCTTTTTGTGCACAGAAAGAAGGAAAGATATGGAAGTTATGCTGAGGACATGTGCAAGGATAGGTAAAAAGATGGGGATTAAGTTTAGTGAAGAAAAATCAAACATAATGATAATTAATACTGGGGAAAGAGAAGACAAAGAATTTTTATTGGGGGATATAAAGTTAAGTGTGGTAAATAGATATAACTATTTGGTAATCGTCTTAAGTAATTAGAGAAATTGCTTGGATGAATGGGAGAAAAAAATAATAAATGAGGATTGATAAAGAAATTAACAGTGTTTTCATATAATAAATATGATGTAGCTAGAATTGTATGGAAGGGAGTGGCAGTAGCAGCATTAACATATGGTAATGATGCATTATGCGTTAATAAAGGGGTATTAGATTACTTGGAAAAAGTACAAAGAGAAGTAAGAAGACATGCATTAGATGCAAATGTGTGGATGGCAAAGGAGGCAATTCAAAGAGAAATGAGATGGTCAAGTTTTTATATGAGGGATGCAAAAAGCAAAATGAAAATGTTCTGTAGATTACATTTTATGGATAATAAAAGAATAGCCAAAATAGTATTTAATTAGGTTATGAGTAAAGGGCAGCTAACAAGATGGGTGAGGAAGGTAATGCGGTACATATATTTGGTTAAAGAATTTGTCAGTATACTTGTACAAAAAGTGGGATGATTGTGTTAGGAGAATTGTTGAGTGTTATAGTGATAAGGAATGGGATAGAATAGATGCATTCATAAAGAATGGGGAGTTGGAGAGATAGTAAAAAAAAGAGTTTAAATATATATAGAAGTAAATGGAATATTAGGTGTGAGTTAATTTATGATAATAGCAAGGAAAGTAGTTTCCTGTTTAAATCTCGAACAGGATCTTTAGCAACAGGGGATTATACATGTAAATGGAAAAATGTGGGTAATTGGGTCTGCAAGTTGTGTAAGGAAGGCATAGAAAATATTAGGTATCTGTTAATTGAATGTAAATGCTTGAAAGCAGAAAGGGTAGAAATAATAAAGTTTGAAGAATAAATATAAAAAAAGTGATTATATAGAAAGTGGGTTATTGATTTTTTGGTTTAGGAAAAGATATGGGGGATTTAGATATAAAGGCCATGGAGTTGACAAAGATTATGTTGTGGAAATGGGTTGGAGCAGGATATGGGATAGATGCTGAGAGATACCTGACTCCGTATAGGAAGTTACAGTGCATCACATCACCAAACTTCACTAGAGTAACTTCCTCCTTACCTTTAATTTGCTGATCATAACTTTATAGTCATCATACATATCACAATAAACAATTTATATGCGCAAACACCCACCATAAATTGACTTATTATTCCCACTTAAATATTGAAAACAGTAGATGGATAACACTATGTAATTAATAATTTTAATTGTTAAACAAAAAAATATAAATGGTGTAGAAATTAATTTCAAATAAAGTTTATTAATTTCATGCTAAACAAATGAAGTAATTTGATTTATATTTTAAAATTCCTACAAAATCAACCCTCTTCCCCCATTTAAAATCGACTACCGTCAATTATTTTCAAAAACAAACACAGCTGTAATATAAACGATATATAAAAAAGTGAAAAAACATTCCTGAGAGATATGTGCAAACTACAATTAACGAGTTTTTCTGAAGGCTTGTGATGATGTTTTAGTTGTATTTATTATTTGGACTATTTCCATCATCTAATATGATTATTGAATGTCTTTAGAAAAATTTAACTTTATTTAAATATTTCAAATACATTCAACTATTAATAATAGCATATCAAACAGGTGTGTATATGCACAATGTTTCTAGAGGTATTCTCCTCTCTTCAGAGAAGAAAAGGTACAAAAGAAAATTTAAAGAAGCTGTTCACATGACAATGATGAACAATCCCATAAGTCATCCTAGTGTGATTATACATCATGTATGGATACCACTAATCAACTTTGCTCTTAAGAAGAAAAAGTGGAGAAATCAGGAGGAATCTCATAGATAAGTATATGAAATTTCTACTGACTGTTGCCTTTGGCAGGATGGCTCAGTTGGTTAGTGTTACCTTAAAATTCGATACTGAAGAATCTAAAGGTTCAGGTTCAATGCCCAGGCTAGTATGTCACTGTCAGGCGAGCAATACCTGAAGAAGAGGGGAAATGAGCATATACTAACCTGTGTGCTATTACTAACAATTGAATGTATTTACAATATTTAAATAAAGTTAAATTTTTCTAAAGACAATAAATACTCACATTAGATGATGGAAATAATCCAAACAATAAATACAACTACAATTAGCCTTGAATCAGTATTATTAAAAAAGAAACGGAAGAGACTGATCAAGGAAAGAACAAGCAAGCAAATTGATTAAACTGGATGTAGAGATTAATGTAACTCAAATTTGCTAACTGTATCATCCCTATTTTGACAAGAAGCTAGCCTGGGCACACATAAAATGATATGTAATACCATATTTCCTTTAGTTTATTTAGAAAAAGTCCAATTTATAAAGGACACAATTCTAACATATATAAAATAATTGAGACGTTATTCAGTCCTTGGGGATAGATTGAATCTAACTTTAGCTTGCATTATAAATGTATAAAAACATTGCATAATACATATATATTGAACTAATTCGGTACATATGCTCCCCTTATTTTTCTATTTATAACAGTTCATTTTGAACTAAATTACTATTGCAATGAGTAATTACGCATACAACATTATTCATATTTAACCAGTCTAATTGATGCACTGTCTATCTAGTGAAAACAGTAGCACTACAGCATTTGATGATGAGCTCGGGTATATATTTGACAGAGCTACAGTTCATTCATCTGGAACGGGTTCTTTTAACTAAATTTTTAATCCCACTGAAAGTTGAACATCCTCTGCTAGCTCACTGTATGACACATGCTGTTAGAACATGGTGTACAGTTTTAAAGTCATTCAGTTGTAGAGTTGGCCATGGAAAGAGTACTCAGGTGGAATCATGATTGTATCTGATTTTGCATTTTTAAAAGCTATGTTATGTCCAGTCTCTTGGAAAAAAAAATCTTTTTATATCATTTGCAGTTATCCTCCCACTCTTCCAATTAGTATTTTCGGTTGACATCGATTAGCCCCCATATCCCACTGGATGGCGCTGTTTTCACGCTAAAACATATAAAAATGCCGTTTATAGCGGCCGACATGTTCGAACCCGCGTTTTCTATAATACAACTTTTTTGTTGTACTACAGATTGCAGGCCGCTATGTCACGTCGCAGTACAGCATGTATGTTTACGCAGCAAATACATTTTCCCAATTCGCACAGTTTATAAAATTGTTACGGCTTGGAGAGAGGGTGTGTTTTTTTGAATTGGATGTAAATGTTATTTTCATTGGTTTTTTTTTTATTTTAAAGTATTGAACTGTTCAGATTTTTTAAAGTAATAATTAACAGAGTTTTTACACCGTAGTGTATTGAAGTTTTAAGTAGTAAATGTTGACGAGATATATGTATAAAGTGAATTGGAATTAGGTAACGCATCAAGTAACGTACTGTTCGTAACATTTCCACGAGACATTTTAAGATTGTACCATGTGTATATTTTTGAAATAAAAAAAACATATATTATAAACATTTTATGTATATTTGTCGTTGTTTAAAAAAGTTTTAGTTTCTTTTCTCCGACTACTCTTATACTTTGTTGAATATAGTTTACGTTTATTGTTATCATTTATTTTATAGATGTTAGTAAAAAAAATATTTACAAAAATACGATTTTGATATTTTTTATTTTAGCATTACAAACAACAGAACACTAACCGTGAACCTAACACTAAAACTAACCCTAAACCTAACCGTAACAACTTTTACTTTTAGTTGTCATTCGATTTGAAATAAAAAATAGCGGTAAACAACAACAAAAAAAGTCATAACCCCAGTAAAAAAATTTCCGATAGAAAATTGATTTTTCTAATAAAAAGCAAACTAAAAAAGACGAATCAAATTGTAATTTGTTTCCTAAAACTAACCCTAAACCTACCGTAACAACTTTTACTTTTAGTTGTCATTCGATTTGAAATAAAAAAAATAGCGGTAAACAACAACAACAAAAAAGGCCGTAACCCCAGTAAAAAAATCTCTGATAGAAAATTGATTTTTCTAATAAAAAGCAAACTAAAAAAGACGAATCAAATTGTAATTTGTTTATTTTATTTTACATTTATTATTATCATTTAATTTGTATACATTAATAAAAGAATAATATTTGAAATTAAATAATATTTAAAAAAGACGATTTTCTTTTGTTTTTATTTTCGCATTACAAAAAACACATCAAAATGATTATAATTAACGGCCCGGGAATGATCATATTTTATAGTTTAAGCGTGAAAAGTGCGCCATCGCGTGGGATATAGTAGCTATTCGACGACAACCGTATTTTCTTATAAAAGATCTAATTTTAATGACAATAATAGGAAGCATGCGATTATGTTTCTTTTATTGCTTCCACTTCCGATCTAATTTTCTTATCTGGGTTTATCAAATTGTTGATAACTAATTTTGTGTAATTAGAGACTTGGATTCGATTTGCAAAATTTAAATTCTTTTCTTTCGCTTGTTTTTATAGTTAGGCATACCACCTTCACCTCTGCCATTAACATATCAGACTAAAAAAATTTAAAAATAGATTTTGATGACCCTATAATTAGTGTTATCTATCTACTTATGTCAATTTATTTATCAATTATATGTTTTATTAAATATATATGCTAAATTATATTATGCATGGAAAAATTCTACCTCAATATATTAAGAAGATTCATAATATTTTTTATATATATTTTAGTTATATCTCAAGAATTATATCTAATCCGGACAGAAATATTACTTTTATATTTTATTAATATAAATTTTTTATTAAACGCCCATTATTATATTAAGTAATAATTTACTAAGGCTGTAACCTTAGAAATAAGCGTCTGAAAAATACGAAGGTAGGGACCTCTATAGGTCTTAAAACACAAGCTTACGCTATGAAGAAAAGAGAGAATCCTTCTTTACTTCAACCTACTTTTTAGATCAAAACACTTCAGCTTCAACTATTTATATATAAAAGTAGGTTGAAGTAAAGAAGGATTCTCTCTTTTCTTCATAGCGTAAGCTTGTGTTTTAAGACCTATAGAGGTCCCTACCTTCGTATTTTTCAGACGCTTATTTCTAAGGTTACAGCCTTAGTAAATTATTATTTTATTAATATGAAAATTGATTTGTAATTATTGCTTATTAGAGAAGCTGCTGCATTTGAAGTCGAATTTCGTTAATATTTAATATAAAAATAAGGTAAACACAAAATAATTGGTAATCAATGCTGTTGTATTTTCACTTGCTATTCTTGATCTAGTGACAAAGCTTACAGTTCATATTAGATGATTCAGAAAGCAGCACTTTAATATTGATTTTTGCAATTAAATTAGTTAATCAAATCTTTCTGTTATATTTATAATTTATCTAAATGTTGTTAATCTATTTTTGTAAAGTAAAATAAACTTTGATATAGAAATTGGTCAATCAGAAAGAATAAAGCATATATATATAACTAATGTATCTGGGACTGAATAGGAATAATATATTTATTTAATTTCAAAAAGATTGTATCAATGAGGGGACAATCATATTGTGTGATCATGATTCAGATAATGTTTATAAGAATTAAAACAAGAAAAACTCTCCATACAGTAGTGCAAGTCAGAAGGCTTGTGCACAAAATCCAATATCCTCAGACTAGTTTCTAGTTTGTGGCTTTTATCAGTGAGGAACTTTGGATCCGAGAGCACTGCACCTAGATCTTTGTGATCATGTAATGTTTAGTGGTTTAATTTCTAAGAATGTTGTACATTTGACCACTCTATATTCAATAACAGGCATCACCTGATATGTTACTGTCTATGCTTGATGGATGATAGATTTAGATTCAGTTGGCTGAAAAAATATCTGGATTTCTGTGCATTTCACCATAAAATATGTTTTAGCCAGACAACATTCTAGATATTGCTTCTAAATATTTGACCCAAGCATTTTAGTCCTTAGTCATCTTTTAAATTTTCTTATAAATTAGGTTTTATTTTCAATTGTTTTGAGAATACCACTCTCAAAAAAAGAACATTAAGTCACTTCCTTATAACATTCTTTTTATCACCTCCTTTTCAGTTATAGAAAAAAATCAATTGGATAGAAGTATGGTTCTCAAAACAAAGGAGCTATCAATGGTAATTGTTATTTATTTATGGAACTTTTCAAAAAAAAGTTCATAGTGATCTTCGCTTCTCTTTTACGGAACTCATTCAGAAATTTGGACTCCATCAGTTCTTTTAGATATTTCCAAGATTTTTATTTAGTCTGTTGGAAATTATGTTTTAACGTATAGTTTATCCATCAAGATTACTGAGTATCTTAGTTTTGTTAAATATTCTCTTTATATTAAAGTGACTAGATTATCCAATACCTTTTCTGTAATTATTGATGTGAATCAAGGATCTTGCTGCTATTGCCAAAGTAATTCATCATTTTGCTGTTATGCAGTCAAACTTTTCTTTTATGCACCATTTTGTTTACAAATGTGGTACTATCAAGACAAGAAAAAAAAACTATCAAATTTAATTTTTGGTTCAGTTGTACTCCAAAATCATTTAAAATATTTGTATTGGATATTTCCTTTTTCAGGAATCTCTCTTAGCACGATTATATGTCTTCTATTGTATTGGTTTTCTCAAATTCAGTGATCTATTGAATATTATTCTAACATTCAGGTTAGATGGTTTGACTAATCAAAAATTTAGTTTTTCATCATTCAGTTTTTTTACAGTTCTATATATGCTGGAAAGTATAGTTCTTCTGAACTTTGTTGCTAATACCATTTTTAGGTTCATCTATATACTTCCAATTTTTATGCAACTTTATTCTTTGTGCTATTAATAGTGATTTTCCTTCTTTATTTACTATTCATTATCAATTTTTTTCCCATTTTTATTTAGTATCGATCACTAATTTTTTACTTATATTTTTAACTTATTGAGTTGCTCTCAATAAAAATAAACTATTGGAAGATTGGTAATATTTGGCCATGCTTTATCTAAGTTAAAAATTTTTGGCTTTCAAAAAAAAGGTAAAAATATAGATTACATATAATTTGTTATGTTATTAAATGCATGCTCAACATTTATCAGGTGACCACCTAATGTAATTTCTGTTACCGTAAAAGAATAGGTTGTAGAAGTGCAATACTTACAGATAACAGCATAATCAGAAATGTTCTCAACAATCATTGGTATTCAGTTTTATTATTGTAAATCTGCATTGTTCCAGTTTGGTCACTATGCATTATTACCATATTCCAAAAATGGAGTCATATAAATACAAGCTTACCATCTAATTTATGGGAAGTATCCAGTGTGATTGATAGCTTGGGATTTTACTGGAATATGTATGCCCAACTTATCTACTTGACTCTATGAGTTAAGTGACCAGTAACTAATCACTTGCATATAAGGATACACCCAACTGTCAATTAGCATGCTAATAAGGTCTAGGAATATTCAATTTATGTTTCATGTAATGTGACAGTTTTATAAATGACTTCTTCATATTCTGAATATTCTTATATATCTTTTTCCCAATGTTAATTATTTATATATCTGCTTCAAATTTATTTTTCAAACAGAAAACATATAAACAAAAAAAATACAAAATATTTGAAATGATATTTTTTAATTTGTTACTGGTTTTTATTTTAATTAAAAATCAGATTTCAATGAATATTGACAAAATACAAAGAAAATCATATTTTGTCATCACTTACGGTAACGGATATTTTTTAATCTTTTGTATATTTGATTAGTGTAATCTTATTTTATATTTTGTCATGTATTTTTCCAAGTAATGTTTTATTTTTATTTTTTTTCTTGGTTTTTTTTTTTTTATTTGGTTAACTTGTATTTGTACAAGGGAATTGTATTCCTTTGGAATATCTAAGAAATGCTGCTTTTATCTAAGGTTTTGAAGTAAATTCAAGCATTGGTGGCCTAGCGGTTAGCATAACTGCCTTTCAAGCAGCTGGCCCGAGTTCACTTCCCGGTCAACACTTTGACAAAAATATACATTTTTGAATTATGTTCTTTACTCAGACCTAGATATGGATTTGTATTAACATTATGTGGAAGATAAATAGAGTAAGTCAAACCAAAATGTAAAATTAACGTAAAATATGGAAGGGAATTTAAATAATTTATAGAAAAATGCTAAGGATTTAAACTACATATGCATTTTCTCTTATTGAAAAAAAAAAGTGGCATTAGTAAAATTCATAGATATCAATGATAGATAAAATTATTGAAAAAGATGTAACTTGCACACAAAATATATTGCTATATTTAATATTAATTATAATGAACTTTTTCTATGTGCTAACTGCATTAATTTTCTTTTTTTAATATTGCCAGTTACTATAGCAAATGAAGTGTTCTTTTAGTCAATTAAAATTAAAGAATTCTTCACACATGGTTAACTGCATTTGCTATATTAAGTAGTGAGACGAGAATTGCTAAAAATAATAATTTTTCTAGTATGATTAAAAGTCATGCTTAAGTACATACATTACGATGCAATATGTTTTTTTAAAATATTTTTACCTTTGAAAAAAAATATTTTAGGCCCCCAAAGTTTCTTGTACCCACTCCTTTTATAAAGGTGATCCCTGTATAGATTTTTAATTTAACACAGAAAAAAAACTTGATTTAAGATTAGTCTTTGGTAATAAAACTATCGTGAGTTATTGGCAAGTCTGATCTACTTGTTAACTTTTTATACATTTTCTGCGAGACTACCATCTGGTAAAGGAATAAGAATATAAAGTCACTGCAAAATAGACTTGTATAATTCAGTGTTTTTTGTGATAATATTTAACTGACTATTCAGAAGTTTAGTGTGGGTTTTTTCTTCAAGTAGAATCATAATATTCAGCAGTAGAAAAACTGGTATCAAACATCCTAAAATATTTGCATCAGGAGCCTAATTAGTGTCTGTCATCTTTTCAAAGAATTATTCCTAGAAAATATTTTAGATCTAACCTTAGATGAATGAAAAAATAAAAGCTATGGTTCAAGATCACTTTAAATAGCATGTTGAAGAATTTTATTTCAGTTTATTATTGCAAAAGATTATATTCAGATTACTGCTTGCTATTATACTTGGGTTGAAAATTTAGAAATACCATCTCCGTTGGATTACGAATAAAGCCCATCTTTAAAAAAAGATTTCCAAATTTTTTATACCCTTATTGAGTGACTTTCTATTTCAGGAAAGGATCTCTTATGTCATCATCATAAGTGATTTGCATTCATTGTGTTTCTAAAAGGTCACTCGTGAATATTGAAAGAACTAAACTTTGAGGTAATCCATTCTATAAATTTCTTTACCTAATAGGATTAATATGTCACTTAAATTTTTCTATTGGAACGCATTTTGTCAAGTAAATTAATGATTTTTTATTTTATTTATGAATTTAAAAGCATTTAGAAAATCATTTTACTGAACAGAATCATAAATGGACATTAGATCGATTAAAAATCTATTTTTAATGTATTTTGAAAACCTGTTTAAGGTTGCTAAAGATAAAATTTGTTCACAATGGCTACACAAATGGTCTAAACCTAGCTTGCTGGACATCGGTGCTTAATTAGTGGCAACATTTTTGTTAATATGATTTTTTCAAAAGTCTTGTAGAGAGTAATAATGATATTGGATGATTATTTTATTGATCATTGTTTTTTTTTAGGTCTTATAATTTTGCTTTTATGACAAATTTTTAAAATAGTTTCTGTATGAATAATGTTACTGGTTTTGAGAAATATGCTTTGACTTTACAGATTAATCTATATGTAAACATCTCTGACTAGATTCCCCAATTACACATTTTGGCAGGTGCATCCTCCACCCAACAAACAGCTTTGCCACAAAATATAATTTTTTAATTAATGTGTAACAATGACACTACAATGCATGCTATATGTGTTTTATATAAATCTCTATCCTGTATGCCATGCCATAGATACAGTTTAGAAGTTATCTTGGTATAATATTGTTTTGTTTACAATGAGATTTCTAAACATTTCAGTGATCTGTTTCTAAAGTTAAAATCCCGTAATAATTTGTATAAAGTAAAATCATTCACTATATATTTCTTTGCAGGGAACAACACAAACCTCTAATTTCCATTAAAAGTTAATAAACAATATTCCAGTAAAAATAAATGAGTTCTTGTCGCACCTGTAATTTGCAGCAGTTTAATATTTAATTATGCTTAATGAAGGTCTTTGAGATCATTAGATAAGCAGAAGCAAGAAAGGCAAATGAATTGTATAAATGAAATAATTTTGAACTATGAAAATATTAGAAAATGCTTTGACAAAATTTTTATTCTATGAATCTCATATTTGGACAATAAATGCAAATAATGAATATGGAGGCTTCAAAGATGAAGGTATTTAGATGTTTGAGAACATATACAGGCAAACCTCTCCATATTGTTACTCAGTGCAAGCCAGAGTAATCAATGAATTCCAGAAAAACCTGTGCATAAAATCCCCATTTAGTGCCTATTCATCCAATATCCCCAGACTAGTTTTTGGCTTGTGGTCTTCATCAATGAGGAATCTTGGATCTGAGAGCACTGAATCTAGATCTTAGGATCTAATGCAACTCTCCAGCAGCCACCTTTTATCTCTACTTTAAAACAGCATATACAGTACTGAAACAGTAATAGATATAATCTCGTGCTTATGTATTAAGAATAAATGAAAGTGGATTATCATGGTATCAAAGAATCAAATACACTAAAGTCCAGAAGTATATAATGAATTTACTTAGTGTAAAATATTGAGTGATGTCCTAAAGGTTATGGTAATCATTTGTAAATTTAGTCATAACTATAAGCTTAAATTATCAGTTCAGTAAGTATTCTACTAGAAAACTAAAGTATGTTGAATGATGGTATTTGTTATCTATATATACACGATTTGCTCATTTATTGGAAATATAAAAATAGTTTTTGGGTCATAACAGAAAAAAACAACAACTCTAGGATAGTCATAAAAAGTAAATAATTCAAGGATGGTCATTTGCTAATCCATTGTTATTTAACCAATTATGTGAATACAATTTAATTTTTAGTAATGATCTCACCTTGTTCTTGTCTTAATTTTGAATGTTCAAAGTCACGTCATTAAATTTTTTTAACTTTATAAATGTTGCAAACTAATGCATTTTTCAAAAGTTATGCTTTGTCCACCATTGGCCAACAATGATGCAATCTCCCCCGCCCCCCGCCAAGAGGCTCTTTACTTCTTAAACACGAGCATCAATCTGAAAAAGTCTTGAAGCTATGAATTTCTCAGACTTTAAATTTTAATAAGACTTTAATGAATATATATATAACATGATTAAAAATGTAAAGAATTGGCATTCTTTCATATAGTAATCATTCAAAATACAATGACTTGCCCTTACTTCATCAATATTATGACCAGATTTTATCATCACATTTACTTAATAATATTGTAAACATTTTCATGTCAATATATATAGAGAAACACCCATACATATATACACATAAATAATATTGATATTCTTGACTATTTTTTTAACACTCGTCAACATCATGAAATAATGCTGGAAAAACTAATCGATAAATTTAAGATTTGTTATACTGTATATTTAATATATAGGGTATATGAGCACAGACTTTCACATGACTCGCCACTCTATCTCGTAACACTTATACACTTGAACACATATATGCCAAAAAGATAAACAATCACCAATATATATATTTCTTGCTAAACCAGCAATCATTAGTTGGTCCAGATTATCTCTATACATATATGCAACAAGTGCTCAGATATATATTAAGATAGCCAATCTTCACATTTTAATGGACAGGCTTCAATCCACTCCAACTCTTCAACTGGCCATTCAGTTGAAAATCTGTATATTTGTAAAATGTAGGTTTGTAAATAGTTAAACAATAGAATAAAAAATAAAGTTAAAAATGAAACAATTTTAACTTACAATAATTACTTTTTAGAAATTTTAAAATAGTGTGTGTTCTTCATTTATATTGTTAAAATGTCTTTATTTGCTAAAGAAATGTCATTTAATTTTTATCATTTTTTTAAAGATTTTTTTTTTTAAAAAAAGGGTAAAAAATAAACTTATGTTTCACATTTAGATCTTATATTCTCAGAACAGTATTTGTTATTATTTTAAGAAAGTAGTTATCTAGCACAGTTGTATATCATTGTTTAAAACAAATTATTTAAATATTTCTATGGTGTAATTGCTAGCAAAGAAACTGCATTGGTAGTTTTATGACAGAAAGATCTTTGCAATGTTGAATGTAAAGAAAACTTATGTTAAATGCTGGTCATCTATGATGGAGATAAAATAAAAATTCCAAAGAATAGTGTATAGCAATTTTGCATTGTCCATGTCTTGCCTCCATACTTGCTTGATCCACACAATGTGGCAATACTTTAGATAACTTTTAGCAGTTATCAAATGAAATTTTTTTTAATATACTTTCAAAAAAATCAAATTTATTTGGATTTTATTGCAATTTGTGTTGAATAATAACCAAAAAATTATTTTAATTTAAAAAATATAAATTCATAGCTGATAATTATTTTGGCTATTAATATTAGTATTTTCATAAAATTCGATGACAGTATCAAAACCAAATAAGTTTAATTTAAAAGACAAATAATGATAATAATTAATCCACAATGAAACTGACAATTATAAGTAATAAGAGGTTTAATCAAAGTATACATTGAATTTATAAATTAATTTGTAAGCTAATATGAGAAATTAAGTTCCGAAATAAACATTGAAAATTTAGAATTGACCCTATTTTCTTTCCACCCCTTTTTTCAAAACCAAATAAGAAATTTGAAAGTCAGGTAATAATAAAAATTCCAGCAAACCTGCCAATATTAGATATGACAAATCTTCAAAATAAACATTGAAAACATACAATTGATATTTTGTCTCTTTGTCACCTCCATTTTTTTTTTAAAAATTGAAAAGACAAACTAAAAACCCCAAGCAAATCTGCCACTGAACAGTAATACATTTTACATTATACATACAATAAATGATGTATTATAAATTATATTTCCAAATAAAAAGCATCTAACATTTATTGATGAGTTATCACTATTATTGCATGACATCGAAGTGCAATGATTCCATTAAACATAAAATGGAATTATAAATTTATTTAATGCACATTGATTATGTAAGTAATATTTTTTCTAAGGCAATAAACCTAAAGTATGTGCGGTTGAAAATAACTACTTCAGCTTCACCTATTTATATAGAAAGTAGGTTGAAGTAAAGAGTTCCCCCTAGGTTCCCCTCTTTTCTTCCAATGGTAAGCTTGTGGTTGAGACCTGTAGAGGTCCCTACCATCACATTTTCAACTGCACATGCTTTAGGTTTATTGCCTTAGTAACATGCTTTAGGTTTATTGCCTTAGTAAATATTACATATAAAATGGAATCTAAATACTTGAATACATTGATATCTAAACATTTATTTTTACACACATGGACAATTTTATGTTGGTGTGTGTAATTTGGTGCAATGATAGTGACTGGTTCAAAGATAATTCTGAAGAGTAAAATCATCTCTTGCATCAAAGTGTTCAAACATCGTTTAACTTCACGAAATATTATAACTATCTTATTGCATTGACAAATCCATATAATATTAATATCTATGTTTTTTTATTTTTTGCAATGCTTTTTTACAGTCCACTTTCAGCAAATATAAGAAGTTCTGAAGAAAATTGCTGGAGCAATCGAAACCATCCATAGTGGGTTGTAAAAAAGCATTGTAAAAAGTAATTAAGAATATAGATGATATTAATATTATATCATTTAACTTTCTAAGCAACAAATTTGATTTTTTTCTTGTTAAAAATCTATATATACATTAAAATAATTATCGGAAAATCAATTATTGAACCTAAACACCTGAGAATTTACTAGTAATGATTTTACTGAAGAATCATTTAATGTATTTTTTTAAGAATAGATCATGTTATTTATAATCCATCAAATACTAGCAAGCTAAGAAAAATAATTTCTCATTGCTTTACTTTACATTTTAAAGATAATGAGAAATATAACCAACAGTTCTTCGAAGATTTGAACAGAGTATAGAGTAATTTAACTTTTGGAAATTACAATTTATTCTTAAATTACAACAAATGTAAAAATAATTAATAAATTGTAAATTTTATGATAACTTAAAAAAAAAACATTTATTAGGATGAATTATACAGAAATTACATTCAAAATTCTGTCTTACATAACATCTATCATTTGCCCATGGCAATACTGGTTTATAATGTCTCTTCAGATAAATAAGCTCTGTTATAATTTAATATAGTCCATTCCTGGGAAAGTTTTATCACATGGATATCATTCCAAATGGAGAAATTAATCCACAGATCTTTAAATCCGAACATATTTTGGTCAACATTTTGAAAATGTAGGTTTTTAAAGAACTTCATTGCTTTGCAGATCGTTATCAACTGTAATATCTCAAAGCATCAGGATATATAAATAATTACTTTTAGCAATACCCATTTATACTGGAATTCAAATTTGTCCTCGAGCTGGAGAATATGACTAGGTAAGCTGTAATGACTTAAAAAGTTTATATATGATTCTCTAATTCAATATAGGTATGAGGTTGATTTGATAATACATTTATCATTAAAGTGATTATTAAATAGTTGTCAAAATATTTTTTAAAAATTAAATACTAATTTACTACTGATTTACATATTTAATGAGATAGAATATAAAATACCAATTTTATGCTCAGAAATGCCTTTTAAAAAATGTTGGCATATTGTAATGTTTATCTTTGAATGTGAATAATATTTGAAACACTTACAAAATGCACGATTGGTATTGTTGCTAATAATGTTTACAAGAATAACTACTAAGGTTAACAATTATTAGGAAAAAGTCGATTTGCTACAAACTTATGGGAATTTTTTTCCACCATAACATTTAAATGTGAAAAACAGAAGGAAATTATAAACTGATTTTTTATCAATAAACTTATCTACAATTTTTTAAATTGTAAATATCTTGATAGTTTCATAGTAAATTTTTCAAGAAAACCATTGTTTTATTTTGCATATTTAATTTTATATACTGTTGAATGATTTTTGTTGTTTTGCCTCTAATCTTTTGGGCACATCCTAAGCTTAAACCAATATTATTTTTTCAGAACCCATTATTATTTATAATTTTCTAAATCACTTTATATTTCAAAATGTAAGAATAAAAACTTTGCATAATTTTGTGTTTTGTATAATTTGGATATTGTCATGTTTCTAGTTCATTTGATTACCTTTGATTCTTATTAGTTTAAGTAATCAATCACCTAATGCATTTATATATTTATGTACCCATAATATACACATTACTATTTTTGAATCTATCAGGGAACATTGCTTATACCCAAATAGAATCCATTTCCTATTCATTTATCACTGGTTCCAAAATTCACCATTTGTGACCAAAGGCTTTGCTGACAGATTTGTTCATTATAAACTGCAATGATTCTAAGTTAGCATACTTCTTTACTATTAGAAAATAATGTATGTGGATCATGAAATAGATATGGTTATTGGAAATAACTTGTCACATCTGATTTGAATGCCACAAATATCTAAACAACTAACCATGTGTCTGTGGTCTTAACATTTATTGATTAAAATTTAACATATGTTGAACATTCTTTTTCTAGTATATAGTCTATATTTGGGTCATTTCTGATTTGTTTTATATTTAATTATTTTATAATGGAAGCAAGGACAGAAAAGATTGACATTGTTAGATGATATAAGAGATAGGAAGAGTAATGTGGAATTGAAGGGGTGGGTAATGAATAGAATGGCAAAATGGATGTATTGATGTGATTACTCTCCGAAACTGTCCATGGGACAGAATACTGTTGATAATGATTTAATAAATATAATTCCTCGAAAATTATTAACTTGTATAAATAATTTTACAGTAAGAATTTCAACTGATAATTTTCAATATTTCCAAAATATAATATATATATATATGAAATGATCTTGGATACTTTATATATACAATAGTATAGCAGACATATTAGAAATTAGTCTAAATTAAAAGGGGAAATATATATAAATTATTTGGAGCATTACTATTGGTAAAAAAAAAATCTCTTAAGATGTGCATTTTTATATTTCATAGCATGAAGTGGAGGAAAGGAAATAACTTTTCTTGGAAATTTATACATTTGTTCAGCATAAATATTTAAATAAAAAAACTGAAATAAAAAACAAATATTTTTAACCCTAGCACAAATTTAGATAATAGTATATTTTATATTATTGTAAACAAAAATTAAAAATATTTTTAATAATTGATAAATGAAAATTGAATTTAGTCAATTTTTTCAGATCAATTGACATTTAATTTACTTCAGAGTTAATCTGGTGATCATTAAGTCTTGAGTTATGCAACTGCACAAATTCACACAAAATATAATTATCTACTCACAAATATAAATTGTTTTGAGGTAGATGTGTAAATTTTATATCTGCATGGTAATGTATGTAGAATTAAAGATATTGATGATATAGCCAGATTGTGTATGCACATCAATTTTTTTTAGAAAAAGCTATTTTCATGTACATTTGTAAAAACATGAATGATAAAAATCTTATGGATTAAATCAACTACAGAGAATCAACAGTTAAAAATTGACTGCACATTAAGATAAAGCATCACATTGTTTTTGTAGTGGTACACTGGAATTCAGATCACCTCTCATTTCCCATACTCATCTAATAAACCTTTATTAATTCTGTGAACTTTGGCTCAGTGATGTGGATTACAGCTCCAAATTCATTACTTTCAATACTTTAACATCTTATGAATAATAATCTATTGTACCCAAAGTCCAGAGATTTTAGCTTCATCACTTCCAGAACTTAGAATAAATCTTGATTATTTACAGAACTGAAGAGTACCCAAAGTCCAGAGATTTTAGCTTCATCACTTCCAGAACTTAGAATAAATCGTGATTATTTACGGAACTGAACAGTACCCAAAGTCCAGAGATTTTAGCTTCATCACTTCCAGAACTTAGAATAAATCGTGATTATTTACGGAACTGAACAGTACGCAAAGTCCAGAGATTTTAGCTTCATCACTTCCAGAACTTAGAATAAATCGTGATTATTTACGGAACTGAACAGTACCCAAAGTCCGAAGATTTTAGCTTCATCACTTCCAGAACTTGGAATAAATCGTGATTATTTATGGAACTGAACAGTACCCAAAGTCCAGAGATTTTAGCTTCATCACTTCCAGAACTTGGAATAAATCTTGATTATTTACGGAACTGAACAGTACCCAAAGTCCAGAGATTTTAGCTTCATCACTTCCAGAACTTAGAATAAATCGTGATTATTTACGGAACTGAACAGTACCCAAAGTCCGAAGATTTTAGCTTCATCACTTCCAGAACTTAGAATAAATCGTGATTATTTACGGAACTGAACAGTACCCAAAGTCCAGAGATTTTAGCTTCATCACTTCCAGAACTTAGAATAAATCGTGATTATTTACGGAACTGAACAGTACCCAAAGTCCGAAGATTTTAGCTTCATCACTTCCAGAACTTGGAATAAATCGTGATTATTTACGGAACTGAACAGAGATGCTCATGAACTATTTTTATGTACAAAATTTTCTATTGTGGTCTTTGCTGTTATAGAAAGGATATACTGCAGAAAAAGTGAAGATGTCAATAAGCAATGCTTTTAGAAAATCTGGACAGCAAAGAAAATGAACAATTATATATAGTTTTTATATATTACCTGGATAAATTATTCATCAAATTAATAAAATATACATATAAATGTAAAGCTATAAAAATGTGAGTTAGGCATAATATATCTTCATACAGATGTCATAAAAAATTGAAAAACTAAATCAGAAACTATTAAAAAAAATATATTGAAATTTATTGAATCATAGAGCCTAATGTAAATTTCTTTTAGGTTTATCATGACAACTTTTGTGTTTTCACATGCAGATTTTTTTAATAAGGGACATTTTCTCTTTTTTCCTCATTATCAACTGTTATGCTAAAACAGATACTCATAAGAGCAAGATTGATATGTGGAATGCAAATTTAGTCTGATAGATTGAATATAAAATTGTCATCTTGTGACCAATGATTATTCAAGAATATAATAGATGTCAAAGTAAAATGGAGTACTATTTTTAATATAGTAGAAACCAAATTTTTTGAATGAGTGTAGCTCATTCTTATTTAAAGTATCCAATTATTATAAACTAAAGTTATTAAAGTATAAAGTTGGGATCATATATTCACATAACTATACAAGCAAATTTTCCCTTAGTACTTTTAAATACTACATTATTTGCCTTAAATAAAAGAAAGAATATGTTCGAATATGTGAATTTCATTGTTCGTCATTAGAGAAGGGCAATAATTAAAAAGTAATCTTGAGATTTGAATATAGCAATTAACATTCAGAAATTGCTTAAGCTAAAAATAGATGGCTCATGCTCATTTGGATGTTTCATAATCAATGAGCTCATTAACTTTATCATTATTATATTTGAAAACTATGTAAACGATTGATGTTATGCAGGTAGATAATTCATACTTTCTAGTCAAAATTACAAAATATTTTGTACCTAAACTATCATTACTGTGTTTCAAATTTGTCCAGAGATTTCATTAGAACTGATCTATAATTTTTGCTTTTAAGAAGTGACTTTAATCTCATCAAGCTTGATATCTTGTCAAATTTGAGTTTATAAAACTGATATATTGCAAAATGTAATGGACTGAATTATTTTCAAAATAATGAAATGTTTATGATTCTGCCTAAAATATCCATATCACTATTTAATAATGGCATCCACTGACTTACTAGAATTACAGTATTGCTTTTCAAGTCCGTGTTTCAATGTCTCAAAAGATCTAAAATGCCATTAGCCAAATGGCACGATTTTTTTTTACATTTTTAATTAAGCAAATACTTTTAATTCATTCTGTTAGAAATGAAATTTCTCCAATTGTTTTTTTGTTTATACATTTGATGCATTAAAATGAAGGTCCAAAAGTGTGTAATTATATTTCCTTTTATATAAAACTAAGAATACAATCACTTAAAAAGCTATAAAATTTTTACGTTTTGTGAATCAAAATCAGACTATTTATAGACATGATGAACTTCTTAAGAATTTAAAAAAATGGACAATTTTAGGATTGATCAATTGGTAAAATTTAATGCAAGTTACATCTAATTTGTAATTGGTATGTGATGGGGCAGCTATCTTTTAATACTGCTATATTATAACTTTGTAGGAAGCTAATTGATGACTTCATTATGAATTTGTTCTTTAAAATGTTCCTGGAATTCTTTTTTTATACTATAAAAACCAATTTCAAAAATGCTTACCTTCAAACAAAATTTTTAAAGATAACAGTTAACATTTTATTCACACATTTACAAATTTTTTTTTTTAAAAAAACAGCAAACTCCTACAGTATAAATTAATAAGAATAATTGTAGTGAGATATCTGTTTAGAGTTTGTCACAACGAGGATAAATTCACTATGCTCAAAATGCCATACTATCTGAAATTTTGAATTAGTATTTTATCTATAATTTATAAGGTGTCATTATTTTAAGCATCTAGTGTTTGAACCTACCTTGGCACTCCTCTGAGGAGTGCCAAAGTATGAAACCATGGTCAGGGATTGGGGGGGGGGAGGTTCCTGACAGATATTTTAAATGCTCTCTCTGGCTAAGCATTTAGCACAAAGCTTGTTGAGGAATTGGCAATCCTCACTGTTTATAACTACTTACAAGCTTAAGAGAATAGGGTCATGTGATTTATGACTCTTATTTTGACTATAAATGTGTTTGTTTTTTTATATCGATTTTTCTTCTTAAAATGTTCAGGATATTATATATAATCATGAGAACATGTGATTTTCAACAAAATGATTTTATTTCAAATAAAAATACATACAAATTATATCAGTAATACAAATGAAAAGAATATGTATTAAAAGATAAATTGAAATTAATATTGAAAAATATGACTTTTAAAATTTCATATGATCACCAGTTCTTATGCTTGCTCATAACTTATTAAAATAGGCAAAACTTTCCATACAGTAGTGGCACTCAGTGCAAGCCAGAATAATCAATGGATACCTTGTGCATCCATTGATTACTCTGGCTTGCACTGAGTGCCACTACTGTATGGAGTGTTTTGCCTGTTTTAATAAGTTATGAGCAAGCATAAGAAATGTTAATCATCTGATGTTTAGTGATTTAATACCAATCCTGCCTAATAGGATAGGTGTCGCTATGGTTATTAAAGAACCAAAGACACCAAAATGTATGGGTACTGAACTGAGTTCAGACCTATATGACTATATAAGCTAATGAGCTTCGATTGAAAATATTGTGTTTTCAATTTTAGACTCATATAAAAACATGGATGCCCACTTTTTTATCGCTGAACAGTTGTAAAAAGTACTAATACTGCAAACCATAATAAGTAGTGAAATAGAATAGGAATTGTCTTCTCATCAAGTCAGTCTATTTCTAATTCTTTATACTTAATATAATTTCCCTTTATATAGTTTAAAACATTTGCATTAAAATTAAAGTCAAAGCAACTTTTTCCAAAAAAATACTTTTATAAAAAAAAAGCAAATAGCTTTATTTTTTCATGTGTCATAGCATCGGCCGGGAAGCGAACCCACTAATCCAGGACAACTGCTTGTAAGGCAGCTATGCTGACCACTCGATCACAAATAGCTTTATTGCTCAAGAATTCAACAGAAGTTCAAGTGGCAGAACCACGAATGTTAGAATCGAACCTGAGACCTTTTGATTCCATGTCAGATACCACTAAATGCACCAAACTGTATAACAGTTTTTATTATATAAAAAAATGTAAAGGAAAATAGAAAGAAAAAAATTATCATAATTTGGTGATGAATATAATAAAGGGTAACAAATGTATTTAATAAATAATATTCAAAGAAATAATTTTTAGCAGTATACAAACATGGGGCAACATAAGATCCATATATAACATTCTACTTTTTGTGTCTCTAGAATTTACATATTTTTATATGAATCACAAGTTAATAGACAATAATTGTTCTTACAAATAATATATTAAAATGAGATATAAATAAATTCTGCACTTGTTTAACTATTTAATTTTTTTAAAAAAACTATTTATTTATAATCACACTGCTATTAGATGCAATATTTCAATTTATTTTAATATAAATGACTTCAAAGAATCGGACTAATAGCTTATATAAATGTAAGAAAAAATTTAATATCGTGTAAAATAAGAATATGGAAGCATAACCAAGGATTCAGGGCTTGTAGACATTTAAATAGTTGCTGTAGAAGATTATGATCATCTCTATGACCTTCATTTAACCAATCCAATTTCAATACAATTTTATTGCAAACTAAATAAAGCTATTCGAAAAGTATGAAATTTTTATATAAATTTTTTGGTCTAAAAAAAAAAATTGTTTTATTATGAATGCATTTAAGAGTGGATTATACATTTGAGAGAAGTGAGACATATATATGGTTGGAAAGCTCATTTAGCATTTTAAAATAATATTTAATATATAAATATACTAAACAAAAATTTCAATACTGAATGCATCAGTATATTTATGAAATAATGAACACAATAATTAACTTTCATCTAACATCCAGGGCATCACTATATCTAGTTTTTTAAATTTCATATGAAATAATGGAAAAATATTCATATTTAAGATGAAATCACAATTATTTCATTTTTTAAAAAAAAATAGCTGTATTTTAAATCATTGGAATTGCTGTAATGTATGATTTTAAACTCAATCACCACTTTTAACAAATAATTATTCCCTTATTTTCACTACTGTTTGATAACAAATTATTTACAAAATGGATATCTATATCCTGGTATCTAGTAGAAAAACGCAAAACTCCATATAGTAGTGCCACTTAGTGCGAGCCAGAGTAATCAATGGATGCCAGAAGGCTTGTGCACAAAATCCCTATCTAGTGCCTATTCATCCAATATCCTCAGACTAGTTTCTAGCTTGTGGCTCATCAGTGAGGAGCCTTGGATATGAGAGCACTGCACCTAGATCTTAAAATCTAATGCAACCCTCCAGCAGCCACCTTTTATCTCTACTTAACTATAAAACAATGAGTCCCAAACTAGTCTGGGGATTTTGGATGAGGAGGCACTAGATAGGGATTTTATGCACAAGCCTTCTGGCATCCATTGACTACTCTGGCTTGCACCGAGTGGCACTATTGTATGAAGAGTTTTGCCTGATTTAATAATAGTTATGAGCAAGCATAGGAAATGGTGATTATCTGATATTTACTGGTATCTAGTAGCTTATAAAATGTAAATATGTTCATTTATAAACTGAATTAAAAATTATGTTTTAAAAAACAAAGCCAAGAAAACTCTTTGCAGATTCACAGTTAGGGGAAATGCATTTAAAAGAATAGAAATCAGAGTTAAACAAAACTTCGTTGTAAATGAAAATTTGTATTGAGATTTACTCTTTTTTTTTCTTTTTGTTACTCTTTTTTTTTCTTTTTGTAAAAATTTACCGGATAAATATTAATTCAAGCAGTGTGGGATTTACAAAGAAGCTAAATAAATATAACTTCAACATATAAAATGTCAAAAAAAAAAAGATCTCAGTTTACTATTTGCATTTAACATATGCTTTTGGTAATTCCCATTTACTATATTTCAGACAGCTATTGTAAACTTGTCAATAGAAATAATGAGATGCAAAATAATATAGAATTATGCAAAGTGCAGTTAATAAAAACAGTGTGCAAATTAGCAAAGATAAAAGCAGAACTTTAACGGATGTGAACCAAAGACAAAATGCAGACAAATCAGGCTGAGTCAGAGATATGTGAAGTTGGTTGAACTTTATATCAGTGAACAATAAATGCTTCTAAAATGCAAATGAAAAAATAATGTAGAAAGTTATTAGATTGGAATGGACATTAAGAGTTCAACTCTATAAAAAACAGTTTTTTGAGAAAATTAAGACTTTATACTATGGAGTTAAACCAACAAGTTGCTAGTAGAGTGTACCAACTTGTTACCAATGCACACATTCTGAATAATAAACTCATTAAGTTATTAAAATTTTTGTATTTTCTAAAAATAAGTAATGATTGTATGGCTGCTTAGACTAAAGTCTTGCCCTGTATATATGTGAAATCAATAAATATCAGAAGGTACTGCTTGCTATTATATTCATATCTCCAAATGTGGTTTTTATTTACTGCATTTATCAGTGAACACTTGTAGATCTACAGCATATCATGACAGCACTAGCCATTTTCATTTCGGCTTTTATCAAGGTAATAGCATAAAATTTGAAATCTTAAGTCCATGGTATAATTAAATGGATTCGACAATAGCCAATGCATTAGGTATACAAATTAATTACTTTGGAAATATGAATGCAATAGCATTATCTACTATCATCCATCATTTGCTCAAACTTACAATAGGTGGTGCTGAAGTACTGTTAAATATACATATAAATGGTAACTACATAAAAATTGAGGTCAGTAAAATTTTTTGCTATAAATCTAGTCATATAACTATTTATACAGCTATAAAACTAAAAATTGGGTTTAAAAGTATTTTTAAGTTTCAGGTTATTACTCTCATAATAAAAAAAAATGCTGTTTGATACAAGCCTCTAGTGAAAACCATAAATTAGAAACTTCTGGAGATGTGGACATAACAAACTCCTATATGATATCTACTCATTACTAAAATTTAAATTAGTTTACTAATAGTGAAAAAATTATTCTTAAAAAGCATTAATATATGTAAAGTATAACGTTATTAAAACAGGCAAAACTATTCGTATTGCCACTCAGTGCAAGTAAGAGTAATCAATGGATGCCAGAAGGCTTGTGCATAAAATTCCCATTTAGTGCCTACTCATCCAATATCCTCAGATTAGTTTCTGGCTTGTGGCCTTTGTTAGTGAGGATCCTTGGATCTGAAAGCACTGCACCTAGATCTTAGGATCTAATGCAACCCTCCAGCAGCCACTTTTTATCTCTACTTAACTACAAAACTATGAGTCTTAAGAAAACATAATATTTTCAATCCAAGCTCATTAGCTTATATAGTCATATAGATTATTCTGGCTTGCACTGAGTGGCAATATGTATAGAGAGTTTTGCCTGTTTTAATAACAGTTATGATCAAGCATATAGGAAAATGATGGTTATGGTTATTAAAGAAACAGACACAAAAATGTATAGGTATTGGACTGAGTTCAGACCTATATGACTACATAAAATGAGCTTGGATTGAAAATATGGTGTTTTCAATTTAAGCCTCATTGTTTTATAGTTAAGTAGAGATAAAAAGTGGCTGCTGGATGGTTGCATTAGATCCTAAGATCTAGGTGTGGTGCTCTTAGATCCAAGGCTCCTCACTGACGAAGGCCATAAGCCAGAAACTAGTCTGGGGATATTGGAATAGTAGGCATTAGATGGCAATTTTATGCCTAAGCCTTCTGGCATCCATTGATTAATCTGGCTTGCACTGAGTGGCAATACATATAAAGAGTTTTGCCTGCTTTAATAACAGTTATGAGCAAGCATAAGAAATGATGATCATGTGATGTTTATTGGCTTAAAATATAACACACAATTAAAAAATATACAAATAAGATTTTAAGCACTTTGTACTTTAACATTAGGTAATTTTTCACAATGGCAACACATCACTTTAATAAATATATAAATTCTTAATCTTCAATTCCGCTCACATTTACCATTCTTAAATTGGTACAATTGAGAGTAATTTCAAGTGTAAAAATGTAGAGTAGCTTAAAATAAAATGACAATATTATATCTGTAATAAAATCTGCGCTAATTTTGTGATTTCAAAGATCTTTGGTGATGTGTAATACTTATCGATCAACTGGCTATTATTGATAACCATTAAGAGATTTGAAAGTTAAAAAGTTATTTCGTTAATACGGAAATATTACTAGGCAATTTACACTGCTTAAAAACCATATTAATGAATTGTTTTTTAGATTTAATTTTAAATCACTCTATGTACTTTTCACAATGCAAGCATAATATTTTATTATATCCAAATTTCCTAAAATAGTAGTTTAAACTAGGGTTATCAACCTTTTTTTAAACCGACTGCCCATATTTATACTCTTGTTAACACTATAATTTTCTTATCATCCACTGATATTCAAAGAATTTAATTTAATAAGTATGGAAATAATTATACAGAGAAGGATTTATATTAGTAGATATATAACCGACAAAGTGATTAACAAAATAAAATGTATTTAATATATTTTGAACCTGAATATGTTAATGGTATTCTTGAGACTAATGTTGCAAAACTAAATACTTAATGTTCAGTTTTTGTTAGAAACAATCGAAACTCTCCTTTTTCAGTGATACTTAGGTGGTTTCTTTCTTTGTTCTTAATACAATAAACATCACTTTATCACCATTTTTTATGCTTGCTTATAACTGATTAAAACATGTAAAACTCACTATACATATTGCCACACTCAGCAAGCTAGAGTAATCAATGGGTGGCAGAAGGCTTGTGCATAAAATCCTCATCTATTGCCTACTCATCCAATATCCCCAGACTAGTTTCTGGCTTATGGCCTTCGTCAGTGAGGAGCTTTGGATCTGAGAGCACTGCATTTAGATCTTAGGATCTAATGCAATCCTCCAGCAGCCATCTTTTATCTCCACTTAACTACAAAACTATGCGTCTTAAATTGAAAACACCTTAATAATTTCAATTCAAGCCCATCAACTTATATAGTTAGAAACTAGTCTGGGGATATTGGATGAGTAGGCACTAGATGGGGATTTTATGCACAAGCCTTCTGGCATCTATTGATTACTCTAGCTTGTTTTGCCTGTTCTTAATACAGTTAATGACATTAAAAGCTCTGCATAAAAATGTAAAAGCCTGATACACGTCTATAGTTTTCTTTTAATATTTGGCAAATACCAATCATCTGTAAGCTTTAAATATCTGCTAGTGGGTGATACGATGAGGTTGGAAACTCTTGAGTTTAAATTATATACCAATTTTATAAATTATAACAATCATACTAGTATAAAATTAAAAAAAGTATCTGTAAGGATAATGTAGACAACATATATTTAGGATGCTGAAATGTATATTGTGGCAAAAGATAAAATGCACATTTGAGTCGATTGACATGCTAAATATGCTTTTCTATCAAAACTATTGCCAAATCATTTAACATTTGCAGATGCTAACAAGACCATTAGAAAAGAGATGTAATGTAAATTAGTATATAGAAATAATAAAACTCGATTAGACTTACTTTATTATAGAATTAATAACTGACAATCACTACTTTAACCAAAATCTTAGATCATACAAATATATATCATTATATAGTTTATTAAAGATAACAGTATTTTGAACAAATATTGTTTCAGATATATCTGTGGTCAGCTATTGGCTTGGCAATGGAGAAAAGTATCAATGGTCCAGATAAGATCTTTATAAATAATGGGTATCAATTTAAAATAAAATTTACAAACTATAGCACAAATGCGATATTTTCCTTAAAAAGTCCAACAAAATTAATCAGTTATTTAGCTGTTTGAGTTAAAACTTTGCTAGTCATATTTTAAAACTATATAATATTAAAATCAAAATAATAAATTTACTAGTTTTTTTGTTGCTCTGTAATAAATGGTCAAAACATTTCGAATTGTGGAAATAACCAATGTTAAAAAAATTTGGGCCAATTTACATTTCGTATATGTATTTTTTAAATTGAGGACATAACTTGGGATTATTAAATTATTGATGCCAAAATAAATTTAAAAAGTTTAAATTCTAGTTATCTTAAAATAATACCTAATAGTAAATAAAAATTTTCAGTGACGATCAGATAAATCCATCCAGCAGATAAAAAATATTGATTATTTAGAGTTTTAAAATAATTTTTCAACAAAGAAGCTTGATATTGTATAGATTTTCGGGTTGAATCCTGTCAAAAAATATTCATCAGTTTTCTTGATTTTATCTAGATAATTTGAAACATCTCATATCCAATGTATTATATAATAAAATAGTGTAGTTTTTTTTTCTTTTTCTTTTTTCATGTGTCATAGCATCAGCCGGGAAGCAAACCCATTAACCCGGGACAACTGCTAGTAAGGCAGCTGTACTGACCATTCAACCACCAGTTTGTTTATTGAAAAATTTCATTTGAGAAAAGACATTATCTGATTAATGTATAGTTCGTTTTTTAAACAAATATTAATTAATACAAATAAATTATTAATTATGTCTAAAAGCAGATGAAAATAAAAAATATACTATAAACATATTAAAATAATGAACTGTGTAAAATGACATTAATCTTGTAAAACATTTGAAGTAATGTACACATTTTTTATTCATTAATTCATTTTTTTTTAAAAAAAAAAACAAAGAATCTATTAAATTCTAAATTTTACAGTGAAATGACATAGAAGTCAATGTAAATCTATATTTATTATTTAATCCCCAAAAAAATAATTGTCCTTGATAGCCAGTGGGCATTGTTTGGTGTTCTATGTAGAATAAACATGTTCTCAAAAAAAAGGTTAAGATCGAACCAAGTCCAACAGGAAGCAATTAAGTTCCAAGTTACAGTGTGGATATCTGGTGATGCCAGTGTTCTATCTCTAAGTCTGCACCTTTTGAGTACATTGTGAAATAAATTCACAGTGTAATTTGTTGTTGGGTTAAACATGATCTTACATCTGATAGACCATATAATATACAACAGGAAAACTGACATCCTGATAGAAGGGAAATAACACTTTTAATGCAATCCAATAAGGAGAGAAGGGAAGGTTTTGATTGTTTTGTATTAGATAGTGCTTCAATTCTATGTATATTGAGCATCCGACAATGGAACAGAACATGAGAAGTGGTTTCTTCTCTTAGACAAAGTTGACATATGGGATTAATTTTGGTAATCTCTTCATATTCAACTTCCTGTAATATATACTCTACCAGTTCAGTTTCTTGAGTAAAATATTTTTTCTGTCATTAAATCCAATAATTTTATTTTTAATAAAGCATCTAGATCAGCAACCTGCAGGTTCATTACTTTATGGATTTGCACAACACATCCAACATTGATCGATCTAACACTTTCAATATTCACCTCTTGCAAGTTAATGTAAAGTATTCATTACAAAGGTAGAATTCTAGTTTTATTGTATTATTTAAGTATCTAATAATAATCTGTAAAACATAAAATAACTTTCACTCACAATCTACAAGGCTATGATTATGGAGTAACGAAACTCTGAAAGTGCTCAGCCTAAATAAATTGTTACATGGAGTAGTTTCACCTTCAATGCATTAGCGTATTATTAATCACAATAAATTAAATATTTAAGACATTCAACTTATTTTCAGGCCAATAGTATTGTCTATAAATTTAATAAAACATATAAATATTTGAAAACCAGGAACTCTTCACAAACCTGGAGCTTAATTGTAAATATAGGGGATTTGAACTCAGACTTTTAAGCACCCACCAACTATCCACACTATCTCAGGCAACTGATATACATGTCCACATACATGTAGAAAAGATAAATAATCATCACTACCTGTATGTTGTCATATATATCAGTTGTCCGAGATAGTATGTGTAGTTGGTGGGTGCTTGAAAATCTGAGTTCAAATCTCCTATATAAAACATTTATATGCTTTTTCTTGCATTTTTGAAATGCATGAAAACTGTAAATGAGACCACCACATAGTGGAAATAAAATGAGCTTAAAAATGCAAGAAACATATTAGTTTTATTAGATTATAAACTATGTACCATTTTTAATGATGTTTTATTTTTAATTTAAATAATTATAATTTATGAATAAAGTTATTTACTGTTACAACTTTCATGTAGTTAATACTGACATATTTGAAAAATGTATTTTAAAAATAAAAATTATTTTTTTTAGAAATTCATTTGTATCTTTTAATATTAATTATTCAGATACACTGTTTGATATTACAAAGTCTGTTTTCAAATAATTAAAGTTTAAAAAACTTACTCCGAGTCATAGCAATACTTTGCTGTAATATAAATTCTTTTTAGAAATTGCAAAAAATGTTAAAAGGAAAAAAAAAGATATGAAAAAACTAAAAGTAACGTTTAAAAACAATTTGGCAAAATGTCCCACAAAATCCAAAAATAATAAAATACAAACTATAAAATTTTGACAACCCTTAATTAACTTAAACTTTCCTTCCCTTTTTCTTATGAAAAATGGAGTATGTGACGCACTTAATGAAATGAAAAGAGTCTTCAACACGACAGCAAAAAAGCAATTATAACATATTTGTAATTATTACTTTTCTTATAAAATATTTGTAACTGTAAACGTGTACATTTTGTAATGCATTTTTCTTCTTTTAGTTCTGATTTTTGATTATAATTTTTTCAAATTTTGTCAGTTTAGTTTTTTTTTCTTTTTTAGCTTCAGATATACAATTTGACAATTATTTCATTTTTCTTTCATTTAAATCTTTGTCTCTTTTGTAGCGCAAGATTTACATTTTAGATTAACATGGATTTCAGTTTAACAAATATTTCCTTTATGATTAGCTTTTTCTTCCTGCAGTTCCAAATTTCCAATATAATATACCTCAGGTCAGGTTAAATATAAGCCGAGTCAGTCATGATGTTGGGATGAATTACGTTTTTTGAAAGTTCCTCTCAGATGTATATTATTAAACAGGCAAAAACTCCATATAGTAATGCCACTTTGTGCTAACCAGAGTAATCAATGGATACCAGAAGGCTTGTGCATAAAATCCCTATCTAGTGCCTACTCATCCAATATCCCCAGATTTCTGGCTTGAGTTCAGACCCATATGACTATATAAGCTATTGAGCTTAGATTGAAAATATTGTTTTCAATTTCATTCTCATAGTTTTGTAGTTAAGTAGAGATAAAAGATGACTGCTGGAGGGTTGCATTCGATCCTAAGATCTAGGTGCAGTGCTCTCAGATCCAAGGCTCCTCACTGATGATGGCCACAAGCCAGAAACTAGTCTGGGGATATTGGATGAGTAGGCATTAGATAGGGATTTTATGAACAAGCCTTCTGGCATCTATTGATTAATCTGGTTGGAACAGGGTGGCACTACTTGTAAAATAAGATATTGTAGAGTATCCAATTGTTGGGTCACTTCTGTACACTGACAGTTTACAAATTCAGTTCCCTACAACTAGTAATAAAATAAAATACAACTGAATGAAATGTTAAAAACCTTTCTGAATAATTTTAATCTGCTACTATTTTCAACCTGACAGTCTGGCTTGTTCAATGATTCTTTACCAAATTTCAGTCTTATATTATTGAATTTATACAATTTTAAAGCAATTAATGTTACATGTATAACATCTTTATATGTTAATTAAAACAATGATTGAGTGATGGATTTGAGACTAAAGTTCCAGAATCAAAACTTGACTCAGTCCTGGTGCCTCATCATGCATGACTTCCTGAGGACCTATATGATTATTTATTAATGAAGCTGAAGTTTACACAATAGTACATATATAATTATATAAATTTGCTTTATTTATTTTTTTAATATTTTTTTATAAGTGTACTTATCCTATGCATTAACATATAATAAAGACAATCCATTTATAAATCCCTTGTTTTTTTCTCTTCTTCTTTTACATTCCGTCCATTTATTGACCCTTAAATTCGATCAGGCGGTTCTTTCTTTCTACCTACTAATTCTTTAATATAAATTACTTTTCCCCTTTTGTTTATCCCTTGCTTATAATTTGTTGCCTTGTCTCTTTCCTGTTCTGTTCTATTTTCTGCCTTGTAAATTAGAAACCAAAATTCCACCATTCTTCAAACTGTCCTACTTTATTTTTAACTGCCTTAATAATACTATATAGAGAGAATCATTCATCTACAGTGTTTTCAACTGCGTTACATAATTCTATTTTTGCCTTGAAATTATACTGCTGCAGTAGAAATTTTTTAATATTATTTTCTATATTTATAACTTTCTTTTATATCTTGACCTGCATTCTCTAATTTTTCTACCCCACTGTCTATCTTCCACCTTATCTGTTTCAACACTATTTGGTTCGGATTCAATTTTCATGTCTTCTATCACCTCAACTTCCTTTTCTATTTCCTGACTTTCTTTAGTCAAATCTATCTCTATGGCTTCTATAGCTATATGATTTTTCTCTTCTTTCCCCATTATTTCCTGTCTCATTTCCCTCACTTCTGCTCTGAATTCCATAATTTCTTCCATCAATTCTGCTTTGAGCTCTTGCTGATTTTGCTTGAATTCTTGACGCATTTCTTCCATTTCAGCTTTCATCATATCCATTATCATTTTGAACATTATCTGGGTCTCTGACATTTCTTTTTCCACTATTTGCAGATTTTTAAAAAATATCGGGCTTTCTTTCAGTTTCATTTCTTTATCACTTTCTACACTATCTTCCATTTTCAAAACAAAATTTTAATTTCAAAGTTGTTCTTTTTCAATGTTTATTTGACTAATGCTTACATCCAAAATAAATTCAAATATTACTAAACTGTTTATTATTTCTCTTTAATGAAGCATATGATTGAGTCCAACATCTAGTCCTTTTCTCTATCCATCCTCAATGCCCTAAATCTGCCTAAAATATCTAACGTATCTTTATTTTCTCTCTTTTCATTTAATTGTTTTTTTTTTTTTATAATTTGTCTGCTTTGGTCCGTTCTTTTCCCCCAAATTATACCACTTTCTTAATTACAATTAAGCAATTGAGCATTTCTTTAAATTTTTTATTCTTTAATTCTATTTGACATATGATTAATTACTGTCATATGTGATGGTTCTGCACCCAAATTGGGAAAGCCAAATGGACTGGGTGGGAGATCGATTAAATATATATATAGAATAACATTTTTTACTCTGTAAAAAAATTAAAATTGTGAAAAACATTATTGACATAATTGTAAACAAATTGTTGACTTCTTTTATAGAAAAATAACAGTATTATAAAATTATTTATTATAAATTCGATCTATTCCAGCTGCAATTTAAGTATTGCATCACACTGGTCCCTTAGGCAGAGAAGCATAATACCCAGAGGGTACCTATGACCAGAATGGAGCTATATAAGATATAAAACCACAACCACTTTTCCAGGCCGCAGATCTTCTCGACTGCGGAATCCAACCCCTGTCATTCAAAGCACTTTATTTGCTTTGAAGTAAACTTCAGGCACCAGCTAACTACATGAAGTAGTTAACATGCCCTGAATAACGGCAAATGAATTCAGCACCTAAGAAATCCCAACTAGCTCAATTGAAACAAATTGAATAAACTACGCGTCTAACTTCTTTGCTAAATTGTTCTTAGTGGTATAATTAAAGTATTGCCCGACAAATGCTAAATTTCCAAGAATAATTTATTTTATATTTTAAACCAATTTATCAATTCATTCATCATTCCTTCTCTAGATAAAACAATAATACATAACATATCAGACACGCATATTGCAAATAAACATAAATCATTAAAATAAGTACAAAGCATTAAAACATGCACATATATTGTATAAGCTATTTGCATGTTTAAGAAAGTTCTATCCATATCTGTTCATTACACTAAACCTGCACATAAATAGTTCATTTTATGCTGGCTCTGGAGATACTCAAAGATTGCAATGGCTACTTATAGATTAATATAAAAAATTAGGAATGGGCATAAGAAAATGTTATTACTTATAGGATTTTAAACATTGTGGCTTCTTGCTCTTTGCTGCTGCATGTGTGGTTTACCAACCGGTTGGATTTTAGGCTTCTGATACAGTCCTAATGATTGCGGTTCCAGGCTACTTCTTACTTTAGGCAGTTAGACATTCTTGGTGGCTTCAAATTATGAGATGGACATGACTTCTATCAGGCAGACTGTTGATGTTCTTGCAGATGAAGGCCAGAGCTCCGTCGCATGCTCCGACTTCTTAGCATGGCATTGTATTCATTGAAAATACCTCTAATAGGTTATTGAATCTAGATATGTGAAAACTGAATGACAAAATTTGCAGTTGTATTTATGTGCTGCCATTATGTTGTTATCATTTAATTAATTTTCAATACGCTAATTATTTTCATTGTTCCAAATTTGTTCATTGCTTATGTTGATCAAATTTTGGACAAGATGCATTTTAATTAATCCTGTTGTTTATGGATTTTAATTAATTAGTTGCCATTGCTATTCCCATTCCTATGCAGCTTATCTATTAAGCAGTCTTTGAGTTTGACTCTTAATATTGAAATTGGTAATAAGTATAAGACTTCTTCCAAATATAATTCTTTGCTGATTCAATTTATTTACGCTTATGTTGAAAATTCTCATGCATGTTGCATAATAACCTAGGGTTTTAATGGCAGTGGCATTCAAAATTCTTTTAGTAATTTCATAAAGCAAACTAATGAGAGATTTAATTTTTTTGGTTTTAGAAAATACCATCTTGTTTAAATATTATACTTGTTTTTGACATATAAAGTGAGATTCTTAAAAACAATGGAGTTCTCTGTTATTCAGATCTTTCTACCTGTGATTGCTAAGCTGTAGATTTTCATGATTGTATAATCCAAATTATCATAACATTAGATTAACAATGAAAAAAGAATGATAATTTGATACAAGTGGAAGCACATCACAACTCCATGTCCCCATTCTCCCCTCCCCAAGCAACATCTTATATTACAAATTTAAGAATAAAAGCTTTTATGTAAGGGGAAAATAGAAGGAATATATGGATGAAAGTATATTTTTAAAAACCGCTATTAAAGAATTCATTTATAATTCTATGCTTTTCTATTTCTATATTTAAAAAATATCAAGGAGTCTTTGATGTTGAAAATCTTATAATAAGGTACTTGTCCAATAATAGGTAAACTCTTTTCTTCCTGTTATGGTCCAAAAAAAAGTTGATTTTTCCATTTTCTGGTTGACATTATATTTCTAAAATTTCTATTTAATCAAGCTATAACTATTTTTCTATTTGTCATGAGATATTCTTTATAAGAGAAATGAAGGTTTCACAAGCATACTCCTGATATTTTAAGTACTCGGCCTATAATCAACATAGGTACATATCTAATATTGGTCAGTATAACTGGATTCTGAGCAGGAAGTAAAAGTCCCAGAATAGTCAGGAGTTATTCTATGTACCATATATGTAAAAATCTAATTGTACTACAATTAAAATACTAGAATAAAACACAAGCACACTACCATCAATGTTAATCAAATGTTATCTATTTTTTAATTGTGTTGGTTATAAACTTTAGCTCTCTTCAGGCGGAAGAAGTAACTATCCCTTCGTAAATAATTTCAAAAGTAGAACTAAATCTGAAATGATTGTTTTACATCACACAAATTATGAATTATTAATAGTCTCTTAATTGAAATGTTAGAACAATCATAAGGACATGAATCACAAAAATGTTTTCCTATACGATAACTTCTGGCATACATGTGAAAGTTGAGAGGACAATCATTCCTATTAAGAATCAGTATAACGTAAGTTGTAATTAAGTTCAAATGATTCAACATAATAAATTTAAAATACCTACAATATGGACACTCAAGTTTTTGTTCTGTTACCCATTTCTGAAAAAAAAATTTAACATCAGTAAACTGGGACACACACATAAAAACAACATCCTCTAGTCTCTATAATAATTAAGTCTTTCTTCATTTGCAATCATTACTTAACGATTAATTTGAAATTTTTGAAGATCATAGTATTTTTAATTGAAAGCAATATGCAATTAAAACCAAAACATCACACGATCGCCATTTTATATGCTTCCACATGCTCTTATGAACTCATTAAAACACGTAATTCTGTCATTGCAGCAAACAAATGTAGAGCAGCAATCCAGTACATATTTTACAATGATAATTTTAACTGACATCTAAAATTACTTGGGCATAAATACAAGAATAAATATCAAAACAGCTCTTAAAATTTATGTTATCATTTCATTTATTTTGCAAAATCAATTGGTTAATTTAGTTTTTACTGCCATCTAGTGTCACTTTTGTAATTAGTCACAGCGATCAACACTAATAAAAGTTAGTGAGTTGATTGATATTTAATTTGATATATATGTATTCTGAAATCCACAAAATCAATAGTTTTACCCAATCAGAATACTCATTAGTAAAAAAGTTAAAATATCAGATCACATTACGTGTATTTATTAGCTATGCCAACATATGGAATATTATTGATTACCAATTGTGCCCGACATGTAAAACCAACAAATTTACAATTCTACACTTAATGGTCATTTGCAAAATAAATTGGAAAACAAGAACGTGGTAATACTGTAACTTCCCTTATTTGGGCAGTATTACAGAACCAACAACATAGTAAAGTGTATATGTCCATGTATATGTCCTATGGACATATACACTTTTATGAAATTTATTTGCCAGATTTATGGCATCCAAAAGCAAAATAATTGCAGGAATCATTTCCAAAACAAATGAGGGAAAATTATGACAAATGCTTAAACTATCTGAACGATATGATACTGTAAAATCATATGCTGAGAATTTAGTATCATTTTTATGAAAGTACTGAATTGTTAAAAAAAAATCATCTGAATATCTTTGTTGTAAAATTTAAAAGCAAAAATATTGGAATTTTATGCTAAATCTGTTTTTAACAAACCAAAAAAAAATCTTGGTGGATATTTTTATTAGGTCACCTTTACATTACAATACAACTTCTGAAACATCCAAGTCATAATTTACATTACGAATCTTCAGCCACATACACAATGCAAAATTTCTTCATTAATAAGCATATGAAATTAAACACATTTTATTTGCTAATAAATTACTTTGGTAAAATCAAATTATATAAGCCAGACATACTATCAAAGATTTTGCCATCGAAATGCAAAATTTCTTCACTATAAAGTAATCATAAATAATGAGTGTAAATTATTTCTTATTTAATTCATGTTTATAAGCAAAATTAATATTGTTACATTTATTATGCACCCATTATATTAATATGTAATTTTTTCAAATTTGCAGAGACAAAACACGAGCTTCAAATAAATGCTGTTGAACCAATGCAATAGATAAAAAATATTTAGAAATGTCAAGCATTGGTGGCGAGAGGTCAGTGACAGCTGCTTTACAAGCAGTTGTCCCGGGTTAGTGGGTTTGCTTCCCAGCTGATGCTATGAGACATCAGAAAAAAAATATTTAGAAATTGCTTATAACTGAAGTTGCAGGTGTAATTATGCAATACTTTTCCTGCTATATATCTTACTTTTTCAAATAGTAATTTTTATTTTAAAATTGGAGTTTGAGTACTATGTTTAATCTTTAAAATATATTGTTTTCTTATAATGACTGACTAGATTTCAAGATCCATAAAATACAATCCAGTCTTGTCCTTTGTGGTGCTAAAACATCCTATGAACTCCCAACTAATACACCATTTCATTATTTAATATGCTTTTTTTATTATAATGATGAATGGAGTAAAAATAATAATAATGGGATTTCAAAATGAAATTAAAAAATCCATACTTATTACATACATTAAATCAACAAAGCACCACACAGCTCTTCAAGCTTACATTAAACACCAATATAATTACTACCTTACTATTTTAATGATATTTAAATATTTGAAAATACAGAACATTACAACATAGTACAATCAAATAGTTGTCTAAACATTACTGTCTGATGTCCAATGATTACTTATGCTTACATAGATGGCTCTAAAATGGATAAAATGAATTGTTAATTCTTATTATCTCATAACAAAATGGAGCCAACTTACAATATCTATTTCTTCTAAACCATCAAACATCACATGATTACCATTTCAGATCCAAGGCTCCTCACTGACAAAGGCTACAAGCCAGAAACTAGTCTGGGAATATTGAATGAGTAGACATTAGATAGGGATTTTATACACAAGCCTTCTGCCATCCATTGATTACTCTGGCTTGCTCTGAATGGCACTACTGTATGGAGAGTTTTGCCTGTTTTAATCTATTTCTTCTATCAGTAATGTCACTTTACAATACTTTTCTAAATACACTTGCATAATTTTCTGTGTTACAGCTCAACAAACTATTATGCTTTCTATTTAAAAGTTATATTTATAAAAAATAATCCTGATATTATGTGTAATGGTCTGTAAATGTTCACAAAGAAAAATATCTCTACATTGAAAAGTATGATTAAAGTCTTGCTGAAAGAAGCTTTTCTAAGATTAATGATACATTGTTGCTATTTTTTTCAACTACATTTTGTACAAAATTGACCTTTCCCCACCATTTCTGCTCCATTTTAGTAAATGATCCATTGTTATTCATGCTTTTGCCTCCACACATTCTACAATTATTTGTACAATAGTTTTATTTAGATTTTTCTTAAATTTAAAAACACTTTCTCAGTGAGTGTGACAATCTCTGATAGATTGGGCTATTATGAAACAAAAATACCAGATTCAAATGATAACATTAGATCACCATTGTGTTTTTGTCTTCTATCGACAATTTATTTTGACATTTCACATTCAGAGTTACAACAAAGCATGATAGCCCCCACACAATTATATTCTTGTAATTTACCTTCAATTCTGATTCCAATATAATGCTTAGGCACCTTTAATGTCATGTTTGAACCTGATCTAAACTAATATATATCTAATTGGGAGATTCCACATGTAAATCCTCATTTTCTGACTATGTAGCAAACAACATAGTATTTATCCTTGTGAATCTTAAACCAAATCAACTTTTTTTCCCATTATTTAGGATGCAGTATATAAGGCTCACAGCAAGAAAATTTATTTCTTCTAAAATTGTACAACATAGAGAAGTGGAATAGAGGATATATATACATATTAGATACCTATATATTATCTGTTTGCTGGAAGCTTGTCAGACATTTTTTTAAAATTATCCCTTTTCAGGGGAGTTGAATAAATCTTGAAAACAATATGGCTGATTAGAAGATGTCATATTTAATATTTTCTTTTATTTATTTTGTAATAAATATAATTTTACTTCTCACTATTATGTAAAACAAAAAAACACTTATTTATAATTGTTAATTAGAGAAGATATAAATTAGAATTAAAGTTTATCGGCTTAACGTTTTTGAGGATCCATGCCTCATATTCATAGCCTTCATAAAATGTATAATAAAATATATGCAAATACAAATATTCAAATAAGCTAGTATTACGTAGCCCATTTCTTCGAGATCTCGAAGCAAGTGTCTTTTCTATTAATGGCATGGATGTTTCCATTGATGTAAAATGCCTCCTTTATTTTTCTTTTTGTGATCATTTGATTCTGAGCACAATATTATGGGATTGGCGGGTGTGAAGTTGTGTCCAGATTGTTTAGCATGCTCCAAAAATACAGAGGATGTGTTGCTGTTCTTCTGAGCTCTGTCGAATGTGTAAAGATGTTGAGCCAGTTTAGTATTGATTGTAGCTTTCGTTTCACCATAATATATAGTGTGGCCTGAGGGCAGACAATGGAGTATACCTCGTGTGGGGTGAACGATCGATCAATGTGGTCTTTAGAGTTGTTAATCAATCTATTAGAATTAGGTGGAGTTCTAACTTCTATGTTAAATTTATCGTTTAATACTTTCATTAGGTTGTTAGATATTTTAGGAATGTAGGGGATTGTTATTCTAGGTAGATTGGTGCAAGGTACATTATTGTTTATTGTATTATTAAATTTTATGATTTTATTTTTAATAGCTTTGAATTTGAACCCTGCTGCTAATAGATCTTTAATATAGTAATTTATGCTTTCTTTCCTATCTGCTTCATATTTACATAAATAAAAGTTTTTAAACAAAAATGCATTAAGGCCAGCAAATTTATGCGATGCAGGTGAGTTAGAGTTAGGGTGGATACAGCTGCGAATTTCAAATGGTTTAACAATCATTTTGTAATCTATTAAGTGGCGATTTCTCGATAAAGAGAGGTTGAGATATTTGAGTTCTTTATTATTTTCATATGTGATGGTGAATGAAAGTTTGGTTAAGTTTTGTAAATCACGTTGTATATTTAAAGTATTATCTTTAGAGGTTATGATAAAGATATCGTCTACATAACAAATATATGTAAAGTCTTGCTTGATATTGTGATATTTTGGAATGATCAATAGGTCGTATTTATTTAAATATATGCTAAATAAAACATCATTGATAGGAAGGCCCATGGACCATCCATCTACAAAAACACATGAAATTACATTACAATGGATAAAAAAATAATTAAATCTTGTGAATGGAATTTATAAAAACTTTATTAATATTTTTGAAAATTAACAGGAATTTGCAATCAACTTCTTTTGATCACCATTTCTTATGCTATCACATATCTGTTGTTAAAACAGGTAAAACTCTCCATACAGTAGTACCACCCAGTGCCAACTAGAGTAATCAATGGATGCCAGAAGGCTTGTGCATAAAATCCATTGATTACTCTGGGTGGCACTACTGTATGGAGAGTTTTGCCTGTTTTAACAACAGATAAATGTTAGCATAAGAAATGGTGATCATGTGATGTTTAGTGGTTTAACAACAATCCTGCCTAATAGGATAGTGGTGGCCATGGTTGTTAAAGAGCCAAAGACACCAAAATGTATAGGTACTGAACTGGGTTCAGACCCATATGACTATATAAGCTATTGAGCTTAGATTGAAAATATTATTGTGTTTTCAATTTTATTCTCACAGTTTTGTAGTTAAGTAGAGATAAATGGTGGCTGCTGGAGGGTTGTGTTAGATCCTAAGATCTAGGTACAGTGCTCTCAGATCCAAAGCTCCTCACTTATGAAAACCACAAGCCAGAAACTAGTCTGGGGATATTGGATGAGTAGGCACTAGATGGGGATTTTATGCACAAGCCTTCGGGCATCCATTCATTACCTTGGTTGGTACTGGGTGGCACTACTTTTATCAATTTCTTTTGTTTAGTAAAACAAAATAATAATTAAAAGTTGTCAATAGAATTTAGAAGAGATTTCTTAATATTTTTTAAACTTGACATGAATTTATAAACAATTTCTTAATATTTTTTAAACTTGACAAGTAACGTGTCGTTAAAATAATTTTGAGAAAAACGCATATATCCTCGGATGCCCCTGAAAATAGATAATTAAGAAAAAAATGCCTGACAAGCTTCCAGAGAATGGATAATATGTAAGTACCATTTTATTTAAAGTAATGTATAGCATCATTATAGTCATGTGACATTTTTTTAGGGTTATACATGAATTATTTAAGTAAATCTGGATTTGTATAAATCCACTGGGACAGTTTACCAGAGATTTTATTACACTATATATGAATTGGGTCTTTTAGACGGACATATATTTCTTGAATTGTTATTAATAAATACTTATAAATTACTTGCAGTCTGGAAAACATAAGTGTTTTTTCTTAGAGGATTCTAACAATAAGACATTTTTTATCACAATATCTGTATGAAATTATGAAAATCAAGAATAATAGACAATTAAGTAACTATCATTCTAGTAAAATTGAGATTTGGAAATAACACATGTAGAATGATTAATAATATATTTTAATCACGAAACAAACCATATATAATACTGAAATTTCTGAAAATTGATGATTATTAACAAAAACCTAATATGATGGTCATATTAAATATAAATAAAAATAAAGAATCTTACCTGCAGATAAATAACAGCACAATTTAGTACAGGTAGAACAGAAGTAAGCATTTTTGACATTGTCCATGCAAATAACACAATGGAAGGTGCTAATTTAGAGTGTGCTCTCTGCCATTTTAAATTCTAAGGACAGCCCATAACCACCACTGACACATCTAAGCAATAAATGACTTGTGAGTGTCAGCAGTGGTTTGGAATGGTCCTTAAAATTCAAAATGGCAGATATCACACTCTACATTGGTGTAATCAAACCAAACTTATAATTTCAAAATACTAAAAGCTTATGACTTTTAAAATATGAATATTATTACAATATATGCCTAAACCACATGTTGAAATAATGTAAAATTGATCAAACAAAGCTTATAACATCAAATTACTAAAAGCTTATAATTTCTAAAATATATTTTTATTTTTTTTTTAATTTTTTTTTTTTTTTTTTTTTTGAGGATTTTAAGATTTTAAAAAATAAAGGTTTTAGTTATATTTAATACAGATTTTATTATAATATATGTCTATAAACATGTTAAAATAATGTAAAATTGATCAAACCAAGCTTATATTTCAAAATTCTAAAATCTTATAACTTCTGAAATATGGCAGCTAAAAGAGAAGTTGGCTGAATTAAAGCATATTAATTTTACAGTTAATTGGATTTTTTCTTACCAGAAAAAACGATGTCACATGCTTTGTTTGTTACATATAGTTAGCAATAAAAATGGAGATAAGAAAAAATATTCACATTTGATTCCCTGATGTGGATATCGGATTTACATTTGATCACACGAAGTTCTTACGGGCTCTTGAAACTGATACAAATCTATATATTTGTTTACATTATTTTTTTAACTATTAACATCAAAGTGACTTTTACCATCAACAAATGAATGCAGAGACACATTTAAAAAATATTTACAGATTTTATTTTAAAATACTATATATTCAAGTAGTTTTAATTACTGAAGGAGAAAGGTACCATGATAGGTCCGTATAGCAGCCATCGTGGCAAAATACAGTGGAAAATAAAAAGAATAATAATGTAAGTATTAAAATAAAAAATTGAGGAAATAAAAAGAATAGTAATATAAGTATTAAAATAAAAAATTGTTGATTATTTCAAGTGTAAAAGTATTGGTTTTTAAATAAGATAAATGCTAACCTTTTCACCATCTGTAGGTAGAGTTAGCATCTTGAGAGAAATTTAATGAATAAATCTCTCATTTACATTCTTTTTACCTATCTGCCAGCAAATAGAATCCAAGTTAGATTGGAGTAGATCCAGTGATGTGCCTCTCATCTTTTTTAATATTTTAACTTTCACTTAAAGCCATGATCTCTCAATAGATTGTGTATGAGCGCCATCACTGGATATATGTAGTTTTGCTGGTCATTGATGGGAAATGTTTAAATCCCCTACCATCAGGGTCTACATAGACTGGCCACACATCTGAATGGATGGAAGAGCCCACTGTGCATTCTCCTTCAATAACGGGAATTAACGTAGCTCTATCTAGACATGGTACTGAAAAGTAGTGACAATCTGGATTCTTTCAATTCAAACCCCAAGGTCTGTCAATTTGGGACCCTGGTTCTTTTTATTAATTGGGAATTACTGTGGCATCAGTACTCATAGATGGATGATTGCTGCTGAGCAGTCTTCCTGTTATACTTTTGTCGGCTGATAAATCTGGCTTTATCAATTTGAATAGATTCTTGTTCCATCCCTATCAGTTGTCCCCTCATCTCAATATGTGCAGCTTGAGAACAATTTCTCTACAAAAATTAAACCAGCCCACTATAGTTGCCGAAGATTTGCTGGTCATTTTCACCACTGTTTTGGCCAGAAAATCCATTATAAAGAAAAAAAATCAGTTCCAGTATTTTGTATAAGGTTAACCAACTTACTATGCAGCCAATAGCATCTGAATAGTGAAAAATGGATTTCCTGCATGAATTGAATGAGTAGTCAGGCATCCACAACAATGCATAGTGGGAGCTTTTAGTATTTTGAAATTTATTCATTCCTTTCATTTTTTCTATTTTGCATATTTTAGTCATGTGATTTGATCAAGCATAGTTGAATGAAATGTGTGATTTAATTTTTTAAAAATTGGTGTAAATTGTGATTTTATAATGAATGTCATATTGTGACCACATGTGGATTATTCGATGTCATTTATTGCTTAAATGTGTAAGCGTTGGTTTTGGGCAGCCCTTAGAATTCAAAATGGTGGAGATCGGTACTTCAATGGAATTCTGACAATCTCTGTAAAAGATAAAAATCCATTTACAAACTAATAAACTCAAATTGTTTAGGGTTCAAAAATTAATATTATCTAGAAATGTATATTAAAAATTATGTAATGTCATAAAAAATTGGAATTTAGCATAAAATTTGATTTAAAAGTATTGTTTTATTACAAATTAAATACAGTACCAAGTTAAGTATTAAATTTTAAAAGCAACATTATAAAAAATAGATAAGAATCAGATGCTTTTGGAACAACTCCAAATAAATAAATTATAGAATACTTTGGTATTTTTCCTAACATATTATTCTAAGTTTGCAATATGTTTAAAATAATGCCTCCAAGCAATGTACAGATAAATGTAATTGATAAAATTTGTCTGCATATTGTGGAAGTGTTGTTTTAAACATATTGCAAATTTAGAATACATCAATGAAAGAAATACATCAAAGCACGTGTAATATGAAAGTTCAAATTTAAAAAAAATAATGGAGACATATATTTATTATGGAAAAAGGAGAAAAAAAACATGATACTTAGGTACTTTTGCCTTTTTATTTGGCACTATATGCAGTTAAAACCCTTCCCCCTCCTGGCATAGTACGGCACTTTGTGCCATCATATTCCACATGTAATGCCAAATATCAAATGTAAAAAAAAGAATCCCATGAAATTTCCAACAAGGGAGATATATTCATTATGGAAAAAGAAGAAATATGAAAAAGAACTCTGAAACTTATGTTAAATGGCTACGTGTAACTAAGTTTTAGATTTTCGTTATTTTTTTAACCTTCAAACCTAATATTTTAAATAGTGTTTTAAAAAACCTACAAATATAACAACTTTTAATTGTAAGTATAAAGTTTAGCAAAAAAAAACGCACAAATATAACTTTTACCAGTAAATATGTTTTTAAATTAAAAAATTACAACTTATGCGATATATTTATATTGCATAGGAAAAAAGTCACAATAATAGCACAAAATCTCGCAGGTCTGCATGTTTTACAACTTGGTGATGCGTGTGTGTGTATATATATATGTATGAATATATTCAAAGTTAACATGAATTAGTTGTGCCAGGATTTGTTTGCCATGACATCATGAACCATAAATTTTGAATAAATATTGCTGGTCGAAAATGTCACCAGAATAATGTCATAGCAGGAATAATATCAAAGTACCAATTATTCTTGTATTCCAATATTAAATAATTTAATTCTTTATACAATGTATATAAAAAGCATTTTTCTAATGCCAACTATGGTGTGAGTAATCAATGACCAGCAGATGAAAGAGCTTCCAATAGAAGAGAACTACTATTGTTTCATTATAAAATTACTGTTAAACTACTAAATATTATATGATCACCATTTGCTATGCTCACACAAACTATTAAAACAGAAGTAAAACTCTCCATATAGTAGTGCTACTCAGTACAAGTCAGAGTAATCAATGGATGCAAAAAGAGCACTAGATAGGGATTTGATGCACAAACCTTTTTGCCTCCATTGATAACTCTGGATGGCACTACTGTATGGAGTTTTGTCTGTTTTATAATATATTATTATTAACATTTCTAGTGAATGGGAAAATATATTTATAGTTATTAAAAAATTGAGGTTATTATAATATATAAACTATCCCAAAAGCAGGTGCATGGTGGCTTGGATTCCAATTCTTGCAGTGTTTTAAAATTCAAGCTTTTAGCTTGAATAAAGTATAATGGCTGAATATATAACTACATTACTTGCAGTTTTGAATCCCAAGTATCAATAATAAAAATGAAAGCGAGAAATCAAAATTTAAATATCCTATTATCTGCTAATCTGATAACTCAAGCTTGCTAAAAATGTCACTATAGTAGAAAGCAGTTCATTTGAATTTATTTTTTAATAAATCTACAGATCTATGAACAAACTTGCCATGTTTTGTAAAAATATGTACATTACAATTCAATAATTATGAATTATAAGTCTTTTGTACTCCAGAAAAAGTAAAGAAAATATCGGAATATATATTTTTTAGATCATTAACTGATAAGAGTAAAAAAAATTAATGAAGGTTTGGGTAAAGTAATATAAGAAAAGTGAACATTGTATAATTAAATCAGACAGAAAGTAAAAGGGTTTAATTAATGATTAATTTTGCATAGGATTTAACAATAGAAAATATTTACATAATATGTAATAAGAAAATTGCATTTGGTAAGTGCCAAGAAAATATTTGCTAATTACAAATATTTCTTAATACAATAGAAGTGGAACTGACTAATTAAAAACACCAAGAGAAAACAAGGCTGAACAATCAAGCATTAATCTGGATTTCCAGATGCCAAACTGCAGAAGTAAATAGCATGAGCATCAAAGTGTGGTTCACATTCCAGTGGATTCACTAAGTGAACTTTTGATGGGAGATTTTAAGGAACGGTAGCTGACAGAAGCTTAAGTGATGGGAGGAAATCAAGCCAAAATGTTTTGGAAACCAAAGCCAAAGGAAACCATTCAGAAAACAGAAAGCTATTACATGTGTCATAGAAATTGAACCATATGTGAATTATATATACTGTGTTGGAGTGTATCAATCTTTTTGCTATTAATATTTCATGATTATTCCAGTCATTATCTTAATTTCATGTATTGATTTATTTGTTGGTATTTTGAGTGCCTTCATTCAAATATACAAGTTGGTGCAGTTGCCATCTCAAACCAACAATAAATTTAAAGGTAACAACAACCTTAGGTATAGGAAAATGTCACTAGGTCAGTTGTTAATAACAGAATTTGTTGTAAGGTAAGTCATTGGACATGATATGTCACACAATTGGAAAATTTTATTAAATGGAATTAAAGATAATAAGAGAAAGATAGCTTTAATGTATATGTCGGGATCAAAAGTCATTGACATTATATATAAGTATTTTGACATACCCATAGCAAAAGGAATAAGATATGAAGTAATAATTAACAAGCTGAATGAACATTTTAACCCTAGACCATCAAAATCCATAGCCTGATTAGCACTTTAATTTTTTAATTATTGATGTTAATTGCAATCATGGGTACTTGGGTATTAGTTCTGCAACACAGAGCATGTATTAGACCTGCTGTGCCTTTTCACATTCATGTCAATCCACTGATAACTTTGTAATCTTGTGATCTCTTACACATATCTTCACCATTTGTTTAGTATATATCTAGATAGCAAATTACTAGTTTAGTTGACAGATTTCAAATTTTCTGCAGCACAACATTAATATAATCTACTGTAATGGAAATATATTAATAATTGTTATTAATCATTTATCAACCTAAACATTATCACTAGCTCAAATAAGTTTTTTAAAGTCTTTAATGGGTAATGTATCTGCAATGGCAGAGGTATCAATACCTGATTTCCTTGCCCATCTTGATGGTGTTGATAAGTTTCACACAAGGTGGAGGCAGTATCCACTTTTAATACCTTGTACAGGGATGTACAGTCATTCTACTATTTTGGGATAGTATCCATTTTTAAAATCTTATAGAGGGTGTACAATCATTGTACTATATTCAGAGGATCAAAAATAGTACAATAATTCTACACCCCTCTACAAGGTCTTAAAAGTGGATACTGTTCCCACCTTGTATGAAACTTATCAACACTGTCACGATGTGCAAGGAAATCAGGTATTGATACCTCTATGCCACTGCAGATATATTATCTGTGAAATAAAAAACTTATTTGAGCTAGCGATGTTTAGGTTGATAAATGATTAGTAACACTTATTAATGTATTTGCATTTCAGTGTTTTATATTAATGTACTGCAGAAAATTTGAAACCTGTCAATTAAACTATAGTAATTTGCTATCAGGATATATACTAAACAAATGATGAAGATATATGTAAGAGATTGTGATCTGGGCCAACTGATGAGTGCTGGTTCAGCATGAAATGTGTATCTTGGGAATTATTTATTCTTTTCACATGTCTTTGATCAAATGTTTCAGGAATGTGTGATAGAATTTTAATTATAAAGGTTAAAAAATAAAAAAGTTTGGGATTTGTCTAAAAATAATGTGTACGTGAAGTTGAATTGTAACACGTTATATAAATTGCTTGACAAAGTGTGTGTTTCTAATGTATCTTTGTCCGAGAGGTTGTCTGACTTCTGGTTAATGAATAGTTGTGATAGGATTGCAAACATGATATATCATTGGAAAGTTCAGTTACATATAATCTGAATTATTTATTTATTTACATAAATTATAACTGAATTTTTATTTCATATTTAGAGATTGTTCAAATTAAAGCTTTGCTTTGATCCTCTGAATACATCCTTCTACAAGGTGTTAAAAGTGAATACTGTCTCCATGTGAAAAGTGTGAAACTGATCAACACTATAAATATGGGCAAGAAAATCAGTTGTTGATACCTCTAGGCAAGGCTTTTTTTTTAATAAAAAAAGATTCTGGAACTCATTTCTTGTCAAGTTTTTAAATAAAATTATATCCAAATACCATTTAAATAAAATTTAAAGCAGCTTTTTCAATGCTATGATGCAAATAAAAAATATTAAAATTTATCATAATTTTTTTAGTTTAGATATGTCAAATCTAAAGCAAAAATAATTTTTTTGATCCAATGACCAGCAATCCGAATAATCATTCTGAGTTTGGCATTGCACCTCAAGATCATTTTGAGATGATTGAGGAACATCAATTTGCACCAATATTTCCATGTTTTCTGTTATCATTTTGGAGTGTTTTTATTAGTGGGACTGATGAATGAGAAGTAACTGGAAATCTTTTTCATTTTTAAACTTGGGGTAAACATTTACACTAAAAAAAATTAATAAAAATGTCAAATTTACATAAAAATAAAGAAATTAAATATTCCAAACATTGTCAATTACTATGCATGTGCATTCAATCACAAACATCACACATTATTGGTGGCATATGCATCGCTGTAATCAGTCATTGACCATGAGTGATCAATGGGGACATGGATGAGTCCACTTCTCACTACCTGAGAGTGCCAATTTCGAATCCATCCATATTTCAGCTGATTCATAAAACCATATTTTTTATTTGTTCGAATTATATAAATATGGATTAATAACTGAAATACAGGCTTATTATATACCTGTATCAATATATGTAATATATAGGTTATATGAGCACAGACTTTCACATGACCCACTTCTCATCACACTACCTCATATCACTGATACACTTGAAGACATATATGTCAAAAAGATATGTACGTGCGATACCAGTTCATCTAATTACGTTTGAAACATTAAAAATACACTAAAGAGATGCTAGAATACCATTCCACCACATTACATGACAAAAAAAAGTCCTGCCTCTAACCACTGCAGATAAGTCTTAAAAAACTTATTTGAGCTAGCAATAATGTTTAGGTTAATAAATGGTTAGTAACAGTTATTAATATATTTGCATTACAGTGGTTATAATGTAACTGCAGAAAATTTGAAACTTGTCAATTAAACTATAGTAATTTGCTATCTAGATATATATACTGAACAAATGATATGTGTATGAGATTGTGATCTGGGTTAACTGACGAGTACTGGTTCAGAATGAAATGTGCATCTTGGAGATCAGATCTTTTTCACGTCTGATCATATGTTTCAGTAATGTGATGGAATTATAATTAATAAGAAAAAACAAATTAAGTTTGGGGTTTCTCTAGAAATAACATGTATATGAAGTTGAATTGTAACTTGCTACATAAATTGCCTGATAAAGTGTACGTTTCTAGTATATCTATGTCTGAGAGATTGGTCTGATGAATGATTATGATAGGATTGCAAAACTGATCTAACTCATTGGAAGTTTCAGTTACTTATAATAATCTGAGTTATTTAAATATAAAAATAAGTGCAGTGCATATTATATGAAAGTGAACTTTTAAAAGCTTAAAAATAAAATGTAACCATACATATCCTATTAAAAATTGGAATTTTTGATTTTAGAATTTCCACTTTTTATGTAAATAGCAAATCTTATCTGCTTGAAGTTTCAACATGCCTTGTAATTCTACATAACTCAATTCTTTTCTTCAATCTGGTAAATTTTATTTGCTGGTAGTAAACTGCTTTACGTGAATCTTACATAATTACAAATCAGCACAAAATGTTTAATGATATAACAAATGCTTGCATAATTGATAATAACATGCCATTTGCTTTTGATCAGTTCACAATGACAAGAAGTTTCCATTAAATATAACATAAACTGTTCAAGATGAGATTCGTTTTGCTTTCTATTTACATTTTTTTTTTCAAATGTTGATTTCATTATATCATATTTAGAATTTAAATCATTAACTGTTTACAGCTCTTTCAAAAAAATAATTCTGTATTTTCACTTCTTTGTGACTTTTTGACATTCTTCGTAAGAGTAAAATTAATATTTATATATATGTGGAAAGAATAAATTATTGGTTATTGAGACTTATGATAAATGGCACTAGAATGGTGAACTGTTCTTGTCTTAGTAGATGGTCTTATGTATCAAACCATTTGCAGCTTATTTTGGAAAGTTAGAGTTCTGCAGTACAAAAACTTGTTTACTAAATTTTTAAAAATTATAGAAACTACATTAATTTGAATATAATTTTTATAGTTCAGTATTTAATAATAGGGAACACAGCCCTTTTGTCACCTTCAGTACCCAAACCCTTAAGGTTTGCTCCACTCATCTATACCTTTTCAGTTGAATTTATGGAAAAATATTTCTAACACTTTTTTCTATACAATATATATACAGGGTGAGGACTTTTTGATTTTTATGATTTGAGCCTCAAATGCTTTTATGAAATGACAATATTGCTGCAATTTCCAATTGTTTTATATAATTACATAATTGTTTTATAACAAGTCTAGATTCTTAAGATCTCTGATATTTTCCAAGAACAGCAAATTAACCAAGAAATGAATTATTTTGTATTTTTTAGTCAGCAAAAAAACAACACAATTTCATAATTATGCTGAAAATAAATGTACTAATTACAGATAAAACATTGATTCAAAATTCCTGGTTATTATATTTTTTCAGAATTGTGAATTTTTTGGACTTCAAGAATAATTCTTTTATGCATCGTGCAAATTCGAACTCAAAATTCAAACAAAAAAATAGGCAGCTCACTGCAATCAGGAATATTAATTTATAGGCATTAGTTGAATTTTTTTAAAATTTTATTTCTAAATATGTATAAAATGTTAAAAGACTCCCTTCAAAATTTTATTTGGATAATGGAAATTATGGAATATCTATCTGCATGTCATAGTTTAAAAGGCAGACTATAATAGGAGTAAGTATTCCAAAAGTACTTGTAGATAGATTGATGGACAAATTTTTGATTAGTCCGTAGTAAACTCTTCATAGTGCCATGCAGTGCAAGCCATAGTAATCAATGAATACAAATTTGTGCATAAAACACTTATCTAGTACCTACTCATCCAATAACCCTAGACTAGTTTGACAGGATTTCATGCACAAACTTTGCATTTATTAATTATTATGGCTTACACTGGGTGGCGCTGCTGTATAGAATTTATTTTGTAAATTATGTAAGGAAGGAATTGAAAATATTAGGCATTTGTTAATTGAATGTAAATGTTTGAAAACAGAAAAATAAATATGAAAAGAGTGATTATACAGAAAGTGAATTATTGGTTTTTATGCTAGGTTTGGGAAAAGATAAGGGGGATTTAGATATAAAGGTTATAGAGTTGACAAAAATTATGTTGTGGAAATGGGATAGAGCAGATTATGGATAAATTTAGAGTGGGGAATGTAAAAGAAAGTGGCTAACAGGTTTATCTGGGCTTAATTGCTGAGATATTCTTGACTTCGTTTAAGGAGAAGCCATAATACATCACATCACATCACTGTTTTAACAGCTTGTGAAGCACAGAAAATGATGATCATATATTTAGTGGCATGAAAAAATAAATTATTCCAAACATATAAGTATGAAATTAGATATTGAAACAGCTTTTTTTAGAAGTGATTACCATCTGTGATAAATTTCAACTACTGTTCAACATTCAAATAGAGAATTTAGATTTTCAAATTTTTCACATTAGCTTCAGTATCAAATTCAAGTGTATTACAGTTAATAAGCATTTATTTTTATAGCGCTGTTTTATAAATTGTAATACATTAAAGATCAGATTTGCCCATATATAAGTATTTGGGTTGGAAAGAATAAGTGGATTCATTTTATTCTTTCATAAATACTATATCTTGTGTTGGGAATGAAAGTATTCATTTATTATTAACACTCGTAAAAAGTGCATGCACAATAGCTTGAAAAGGCTGATCTTTAATGTATTATGGTTAAATGGAAGTTTGTTCTCAGATCACTAAAAATAAAAATCCTGATTATTTTAACAGATTATTATTAGTCTTTTTTTATAAGAAAATATAAGAATTTACTTTTTATTTCTATAATAAAATGAATATAAGACTTCAAAAGCAATAATATAATTGAATCCTTCATTTGTCAGATCATGTGATATTTGATTATAAGAAATGCCAGGTTGTGTATCAAACCCAAACATTTTATTGAATACTAAGTTCATAAGCAATAAAATATTTAATTGGTAAAATTTAAGGACTCATGAAGTCTTAAAAATGGTTACTCATTAAAACTGCGAAGGTACAGACATTTGTTGAACATGACTACTGTAGATTTTCATTAATGCATTAAAATTTATGGATCCAAAACAGTAGTGACAGGTACTTATTAGTTCTTTAAAACAATGTATTGAGAATACTGGAATAAACTAATCGATTAGTTTAAGATTCAGCATGAAGTGTTGGAGGGTGGAGTGGATTGAAGCCTGTCCATTAAAGTATGAAGATCGGCTATCTTAATATACATCTGAGCACTTACTGTATATATGTGTTGAGATGATAATTTGGACCAACTGACGAGTGCTGGTTTAGCACAAAATACATATTTATCTTTTGGACATGTATGTGGTCATGTGTATCAGTAGTATGATAGTGTGGAGAATTAAGAGTCATGTGAAAATCTGAGTTCAAAATACTTTGTATATTACATTGTTTATACAGGTATATATTTAGCCTGTATATTAGATATACATAATATATATATTCTTAAATATTTAAAAAAATACAACAGAAAATATAAAAATTTGCATGTCACAATAAATACTTTTTTTTACTGTTTAGAAATTAATCTAAAAATAAACTTTATGTTCTTTATTTATAGTTAGAATGTGTTCTTTTTTTATAAAGAAATGTACAACAAAACTGACTTTATTCATTTAGACTTCATGATCTCAGAACATTAGTCATTCTTAAGTAAATTGTCAACTTGCGAAATTGTATATCATTCTTTGGAAAAAAATGTTTATAATCAAAGATTTCTGTGGAAAATTGCCAGTGAAGAAAGTTCATTGGAATTTTTTGACCATAATAACTTCTTAATGAAGAACTACCATATGTCAAATGCAGCTCTCAAGATGAGACACTCCTTTTGAACTCTTTTGTAGTCTTATCTGGATCACATATGCTAAGAGATATTTCAGAAAAAAATAGCCATGAACTGGGCCTCTTTCTAGCCATTCTTCAGTTGGGATGTTTAATCAACTTATCAACAGAGGTAATCAAAATAAATAATTTCATTATTTTAACCTTTTTGTTTATTGTTATAAAACCAGTTCATTTGTTTTGATTGTTTTATTATAATTTGTATTGAATAAAAAAAAAAGATGGAATTTCTTATGTCAAAATTAAGAAATTTGTAGTTATTTTGACCCTTTAGTATTGTTTTCATAAAAGCAGTTGATGACACGACTGATTCTATTTTTTGTCTCACTTTTGCAAAACTAAAGAAATTTAAAAATTTCAAAGACAAATAATAGTAATAAGAGTTCCAAACAAACCTATCAATTGGAAGTAAGTTTTAAGAGGTTTGAAATTATACATTTAATTTATAAGGTAATTTGTAAATCAATAAGATTTTCCATCCTCATTTCCTCTACCTTTGCTGAAAACCAAATAAAAAATTGAAAAGACAAATAATACTAAAAAAATTTGAAATAAATTTGTGAATTACAAGTAATTAAAGATTTTAAATTAACATTTAGTTTATAAATTTGAAATTAATATTGCAGACTATTATGAGAATCATTTAAATTTATTGATTACTCATCCCTGTATTGTTTCATAACAAGATCACAATTGTTTAAAAAAATGAATAAATGTAAACTGGAATGTAGGTATCCAACTCTATTGGTACTTAAATACAATATTGTAATCATATTGTATTGGTGGATAACATTCTTATATGAAAACAGTCCACACCTAAACAATATCAATCTATTTCAAGGCAACTTCCATTTTATAATAAAGGTGGTTATCATCTTTATCTATGGTCATATGGATAACATTTCAAACAGCAGGTATTTTGATCTTAATAACACAAAAATTCAGTTTAGATATCCATTCTCCTATAATCAGATTTAGATAGATATTAAGCATAATGAGGTTATTGTGATTCTTTAAAAGCCCTATGGATCAGTTATGATATAAATCTGGAGATTTAAAATATGGTAAAATTTTTAGCTTCAACATTTTTATTAATATAGGAACATGTGCTGCTTACATTGTTCTAATTTACAATAAAAAAAGACTGCAAAATTATTTAATATTTTATTGTCCAATATAGCAAAACCATTTTAATGAACAAGTTATTCAGAAGGTATTTACCAGACACATTGTCGATTTAAAGAATCAAGGAACTCTGCTATAAATATGGCCTTTATTGGCAGGGAAATGTGAAACATTTTATATGCAAAAGCATGATTTATATATTGCATTTCTTTGATATAATCAAATTTGATGCAAAAACAAAAAACATGATGTTTGAAATTGGTCTGCCCTCCCCCCAATTTATTCATATTTCATAACTTTGTCATAATTGTTTGAAAGTATTAATATGATAGAAAACCTACAGATTTTGAAATAAAAACTGATGTTGGTAGAGATGTCAATTCTGACTTTGTTTTTAATTTTTGAGATCAAATTTTGAACAGTTTACAAATGGCTGCCTGGACAACATCGGTTTGATCAAGCTTTTTTTAAAAAAATTAACCCAATAAAAGCAAAAACTTCACCATATTAACAATCATTCAAACACAAATCGAAATAATGTTTCTCTACACCTAGCTCATGGGCTAAGCCTACTCTGCAAAAAAAAATTAAAGTATTTTGATATATTTGTAGACATTTTTGCATAGTAAAATATGAATTGCATTGTGAACTACTAGTAGCTATTTACCCATCATTCAAGTGATTTGCCTGCTACCAATCAAATATGGATCAATATCTGTACAATATAAAGTCTGACATTTTCCTATCATTTTGGGCAAACTAACATTTTAAAAAGTATTTTTACTTGTCTTTATCAGTAACCATTATTTATTTAGATTTTTTTCTGATTAAATGTTACTGACATGTTGCTATTAAAGTCTCTTGATATTATTTATTTTGTTTGTCCCAAAGTTTGTGCTTTTCTTTTGGTTACTGGACTTGAAATTATTGTCTGTTTAGTGTTGACCCTCTTTGACTGATTTTCCTAGACCTAGAATAATGGGCTGGAGAGTTAAGTTTTCGAAACTGTCATTACTTAAATGTCAATTTCTCAAGCAATATCATTTGATTATTCCACAAATGATCTGATATTACATTTATTTAAAGTTTGTATTAATATATAGTGCTTTGAAGGAATGAAATAAGGTTTTTCTGGTACATTCTTAAATATTTTGTTTTTATAAGTTAAGAATGCACAGGTGCTGTTATAAAGACTATTGGACTAAATTTCAATTTTTTTTTTACTTAGTGACTAATTATTTGTTTCAAATTATAGTTTTCTCCATTTTCTTTTTAAATTTTGTTTAATTCATCATGGATGTAATATTTGTTCTGATATATTTTTCATTTTAGTTTTCTTTCCATTTTCATATCAGTATAGTATCATTACACCACTATATACATATATATTACTTATTCACTAATAGCTTTTTTTGTCTTGTTAAAAAATCACATTATTTTAGTCAACAAGACCTAATTTCCTGCAAGGTTCTAATTATTATCATTTTAACAACTAGAATCAGTACAAATTATAAACTTTATGAACATAAAATGAAGGCTGCATCATATTACAATTTTATTTTTTTCACAGAGCATTTGGTTAACCGAGATTAACTTGGAACTATTATTCTCCGATTAAAAATAGTTACATACCCATTTACTGACCAATAATCAGATGCGTATCTGTGTACTATTTGAAATTATCCTAGATTTATTTAAAAATTCTATCTAGAAAAAATGTTACACTCATATTCTAAGTATAGATCATGGTTATGGCAGTACATTTTTAACTATTACACCAATATATTTAATACCACTACACCACAAGGCCTTTCATTAAGAATGTATTATTCAGTAATCAATTCCAATTATATAGATTATAACCAGCTGCTTTCAATAATTTGTTCCATAAACAATGTTTGAAAATATTGATAAAATAAAATTTATTGAAAAAGGGATTGACAGTTTTTGAGTCAAAAAGATAAATAGAATATTACATGTTTATAGCATCAAAATCATGTGTTAATTGTATATGCTTAAAAATTCTTATGACAGAAATAAGTTAAATTTCCAATCTGCGATTTAGCTTTTATGATGAAATTTTTTTTTACTAATTTGAATATCCATAAGAATACATTTAATGTCAAGTGATTCCTGTGTTAAAAATTAAATGTGAATAAACCATAGTCCACTATTTTATAACTTGAATAAAGCATTAATTTTGTTAAATACTTTATTGTTAATATTTCATAAATGTTTCAATTTTATTGAAAAATACATTTGACATCAAGTATTTCTTGTGTTTGGAATTGAATATGCAGGTGAAAAATGTATATATAAAATGAATATTGTCATTTTTATATATTTGTTCAATATTATTTTATTATATAAATATTACTTAATACAATACTCCTTAAATTTTAACTATATTCTAAATAGACTTTTTAGGAGGAAAAAAATTGCAAATATGAACAAATGCATATCCATAAATTATATATATTCCAGGTTCATCTGTTTTTTATTACAAATAAACCCATGTTTTGACTTGATTATATAAGCCATCAATTGGGTGATGAATAGAATACTATAAATAATTAATAATATTATAATTCATCACTCTCTTGATGATTTGTGTGATCAAGCCAAAATGTTGGTATATTTGTAATAAAAATCATACATAGATGAACCCAGAATATATATCATTTATATCTGTAATCTGTGAAAATGTTCATATCAAATATATATATATATAATTACTTCATGCAATATCAATCCAAAATACAGTAAATAAATATTTTAAATATATTTTATTCAGAGGTACTTTCAACTAGCTCAGTAGTCATTGTCAACTATTCAAAAATAACGTTACAACAGTATGTCATATAAACATTTTCCCCACAATTCATCAATTTTATAAATAGTGAATTGTGGGAATTATAAAATTGATGAATTATGGGGAAAATGTTTATATGACGTATTGTTGTAACATTATTTTTGAATAGTTGACAATGACTACTGAGCTAGTTGAAAGTACTTCTAAATAAAGTATATTTAAAATATTTATTTACTGTATTTTGGATTGATATTGCATGAAGTAATTATATTTTTATAATAACTTTTAATACAGATATTGTTTAATATACATTTACACGCATGCACAAGTGTATATTTATTTAAAAAATAAATGAAAAATACTACTATTAAGCCCCAAATTGAAAATGTTACACTTTTATGTTTTAAATTTTATATTTATAATAGTATTTTTGATATTGATGTTCATTTGAACGAATAGTATTTGTTTGTATATATTACGTTTAAAGTGTCTTCTCCCCTTGAAAAAGACTAGAACATAGTCACAATTTTAGAAGTATTTCATTATACATTTGACACAGTTATTAAACAAGTTTATAACAATGTTTTTCAGCTTGCTAGATGTGATATAGAATCCACTATGGTAAAATCAGATTTTTGTTGGGTTGGACATGTGAAATGAATGAATAGTAGATCACCTATAAGAATGTTTTATGGTGAACTTAAGAATGGTTTTTATGAGAAAGGTAGATCCTATTTACATTATAAATGTTATCACAAAGACATTCAAAAAAATGCAATGTTGCTTGTTTTCATTGGGAAGATATGATATTAGATAAGAATATATTGGAAACTTATTATTGACAAGGTGTTGAATAATTTTTGTTTCATTCATTAGACTACAGTGGATTGAAATTAGTCCTATCTAGTGTGAGGGTGGGCTAGTGAAAATTACACTACAGAAGTGTTATTTATTAAGTGGGTAATCTTTAGTCTAATAAATGACTAATAAAAATGATTAACATATCTCCATCAAGTGGTTTGTGTCAAGGTTGTGAGGGCAGTAAGTTTGATACATCAATTAAACTGTAGTATTTGACTATTTTTATATGCTGAACAATAATAAAGATATGTGTAAGATTGTGATCTGGGCCACCTGATGAATGCTGGTTCAGCACAAAATGTGCATCTTGGGGATTATACATCTTTTTCATGCCTTTGGTCACTTGTTTATGATTATACCCTTCCACAAAATATTAAAAGCAGATAGAAACCGGTCCCTATATTGCATGAGCGATGTTGTGAACATTACATTATAGAAATGTTATTCACGAAGATGTTAAGTATTTCATAAAGAAAAGCTTTCTGCAGAAGTTAAAAGATGGCATCACAAAGTATCAAAATGAATAATGGGCAGTGTATTCTATATATGGATCTACTTGTGGTTCATACTGTTTTGTGTAACCATAATCAAATTTATTTCTGGTATAGCATTATTATTACTTTTATTTATTGTATCTATTATTATTTTTTGTCAGTAGGAATGATCATATTCCTTCGCTAGTAGTTCCTGTTGAAATATGAAGATTATTGGAATATTTTTATTAGTGATTAGAATACTAAACTTTTTTGCAACATTAATAACACTTTAAATCTACATTTTATTAAATATTTATTGATAAATACAGGCAGTCTTCTAATTTTGTAAACTAGGACTTATGTAAATAGTTATTCCTGACATATATGAGGAAAATGTGAAGTGTAAACCAATATACCCCTCAAATCTTGTTTCTTAAATTGTGTGAACATATCTTGTGGTATACTGTAATGCTTATTTTAACTTATTGAAAAAAAATAGTGAATATATATGAGTTGAAAATTTGATGTAAGTCAAAAATCTAAATTACATAGAGAATTACCTGCAAATACAATTTAAGCCAAATAGAGAAAAGATAAATTTATTGCTGAAAAATAAATTTTCACTTAGCTTTACAACAGCAAACATAATTTGGATGATTGTTTGTCCAGAAACCAGACAATTTATGGAATTTTTTTTTAATAGTTATACAAAACAAAAATACAGAATAAAAATTGCTGATACAATATTCATTCAATTTTGCTAGTCTGACAAAGTAAAATTTAAAGCAAAATGCACATCTACTAATTTGCAAAATAAAAAGTTTATGTGGAAATAAAAGAATATAGTACTCAAGTTTTGGCTCATAAAGTAAATACATCAAAAGAAAGTTTTTCTTAAAAAAATAATAAAACAAATTATGAAAATTATAAATATGGAAGTATTAGTCTCCATTTTGTTTTTCTTTAAAAAGAAACACATATCTAATAACTGAAATAATAATACATAATTGTGCAGATAATTTACATTATATCAAATATATATATATTAAAAAAAAAAAATAAGGCAAACATTTATAATTCAGTTCAAAAACATTTGTTATAAAAGCTTCCAGTCTGAAAACATGAAATACTTAACAAAGAATCATTCAATTCATATGGCAAAACTCATGAGTATTTCTGACGGGTTTACATCCAATTTTCCAAGAATTGGACAACGAACACTCATAGTGAGTTACATACACAACATATTTTTCAAAATTTACACTTAAGAAAATATTTTTTATAAATTTCATTGATGATAAAAATAATAAAGACTTGTGCAAAATAAAAGTTAAAATGATTAGAAATCTTGTAAGAAAATAATTTCATGCAATAACAAAAAATTAAAAATACTTTAACATATGCTTTTCTAAATTTATCTATATATAAAACATCTCTGACTAGTTTTATCAAATACATATATGTTGCCAGAAGCTCCCCCTATCCAACAATCAGTGAGGTTTTTTGCAGAATATAATAATTTTCTATTGTATACAAGTCATATCTTAAAATATTACAAAACAATTAAATAGAAGGCCCACAGGACCAGTTTCAGAGGAACCTCCATCTTCAGCTGTCCTGTAAGCTGTATTACAATTACATTTTAGAAATCAGTTTTTGTATCTTTTATATACTATTATTTCACAATAAGATTACTAGAGGTTGTAACAGTGGTTGTATTACATATATAAAATCATTTGTTACAAACATCTAAGTCATCTCTTTGCAGCAAATAATACTAATATTTCATTAAAAGGTAATAAGTAATATTCTACTGAAAATTTATAAACACACACTTGTAATTTGCAACAATCAAATATTTAGTTTTTTAATCAAAAAGGCACTGAATCTCATAAGATAAATCGAAAAAGGAAGGTGAATATTTGAGTTGTATAAATAAAACAATTACGAAAAATGAAAATTAGAAAACACGGTATAGAATCATGCATTGGTCAAAACTTTTATTGTATGGATTTCAAACTTGGACAATAAATACAAGTAATGAAAGTGAAGGCTGCAGAGATGAGCATAATTAGATGTATCAGACAAAAATTACACCTGAACATACTGAAATAATAATAGATATGTTTATGTATAAAGAAAAAATGAGAGTACACTATGATATGAAAAAATGAGATTGAATTTCACTAATATATAATGGAAAGTCATAAGAGAATTTATATGTTGGATAATGTCCTAAGGTAAATTCAATCATAACCATTATTTAAATTGTCTATTAAATTAATATTCTACAAGAGCAGCGGTTGGCAACTGGTGGCCCATGATAATAATTTTAATGGTCCGCAAAGAAATTCAGATATTATTTAAATTCGCTAAACTCATTTAATAAAATTTTTAAATAAAAAATAAATTTGGTTTAAGCTGTATTATTATACGTAAAATAGAACAAGAACATTATATTGCTAATTGATTTGTGACAAAATACTACTGTGACTTGCAAAACATCTACCTCAAAGGGTGTTTAATTAACCCCTACTCCATCAGTGGCATAAAAAAAGTAACAAAATAAGAATAGCGAATTCTATACAATTGACTAGGCATCAAATTTGACTACGCGCACCAAACTCAAAAATTTTATAAGAATTTTGAAGGAAAATACATCTATAAAAATTATCAAAGAATAGAATACTATTTGTTATTAATCTTAAATAATTTTTGTAGATACGAATTAGAAAATTACACATATAAAACATAACAAATACGAATTTATACATTCATTTACTTTTATGAAATAAAATGAACATTATATTAACAAAAAAAAACAAAATAAAACATAATTCTTTAACAAATTATAAAACATATAAAATCATTAATATATGAATAAATATATATGAATATCATACTCAATGCTCCTATTAATTCATAACTTTAAAAATTATGTTAGTGGTTCGCATTATCTAAAAAGTTGCCAACTGCTGTACTACAGGAATAAATTATTTGTTGAAAAATGGTATTTGTTTACTGTAAAGTTTGTTCTGTTCACTTAACTGCAGTATTGTGATATAATAGGAAATGACTAACTTGGAGATGATCATTTACTGATCATTCATTGTTAGATATTTGATTGTTTGCATATAATTAAATTAGTATATACTATTTCAGATTGGTCTCCTCTACTTGTACCTTTTCCTAAGTCTGCTTTCATTTATTTTTCACACCTTATCTTTAATTCATTACAAAGATTTTGTTATTTCACTTCATAACTGTTGCATTTTCTAGAACTCTGAAAATTATCTTTCATCCAAATTCATATGACAATAAAGTAATCTCTTCATGGACTCTTTATAGTTTTTATTCATGTTTTATAACCTTTCATAGTATTATTATCATTACTATCTAGCTTAAATTTATTTTCAATTCCTTTTTTTAATCCAAATTCTTTTTTTTTTCTAAAATACAATAACTATTTATTACTGGACAATGGTAAAAAATCAGTAACGTAAAATTGTACAAAAAAAATTTCTAAACTGTCACATGATGCAACTTAATTTGCAATTTTTATTCTTGGGAAGTTAAATAATTATGTAATATCATTGAAGCAAAACATCAACATTTTGATAACATAAATGCAGATATGAGTAAAGATCACATGATTCCACATTAAATGAGTACTTATGCTCTTGGTTAAACAGGCACCAATTTGGATAACCTTGAAATTATATAAATCTAAATTAGATATTGGATTTCAATTTTAATGGATAGAAAGAGACATAACATTCTTTTAGATATAAATACATACAAAAGAACTTCCACAAACATATGGTTAAATTGTAAGGAATTAACATTCTTCCTTCATGTTGTGTTAATGTGTCAAAACACAGAAAACAATGAACCTGCTTTAATTCATCAATATTATAACCAGAATTTTTTTATTTTTATCACTTTTTCATTTAAACAATAGTAAATATATTTGCAACATTTTCTTGTAAATATATATGTACATAAACATATAATATTAATATCATCTATATTTTTTATTACTTTTTACAATGCTCTTTTACAATCCACTATTGACAGTTTCGAATGTCCCAGCAGTCTTCATCAGAACTTAAGATTTGGAAATATAAGTAGAAGTTCTGAAGAAGATTGCTGGGACAATCGAAACTGTCAATAGTGGATTGTAAAAAAGCATTGTAAAAAGTAATAAAGAATATAGATGATATTAATATTATATGGATTTGGCAATGCAATAAGAAAGATAAAGTTATGTACATAAACACATGTATATACTCACACATATTTATTTTTATGCATATTGACATAATTTTGATTTTTGCCCTGCATGATTTACTGCAGTGGTACTGATGAATTGAAAAGATAAAAATCCCTGGTCAAAGCTCATTGGTGCTCAAAGATCATATGACTACTTGAGCAACAAATTTGATTCTTTGTTGTTAAACGCATATAGAATAATAATTATTGGAAAATCAGTCATTAAAACTCCTCATCTTAGAATGTGCTACTAGACTGATGATCTTGCTGAAGTATCATTTACCACAATATTTTTTTAAGTGTAGGCCAACAAATATTGGCAAGATAACAAATATAATTTCTTAGTCTGGTTTTAAGATTAAAATGAGAAATACAAAACAAGTAAATAATAAGTTTGAACAATATATAACATGAATTAATATTTAAAAAAATACATATTACTCTCAAACCCAATAAATGCAAAAATAATGAGATGTAAACTTAATGATAATTTTGAAAAAGAAAATACATTTAACAGGATGAATGGTACCAAGATTTTACAATCAAAATTCTGTCGTACATTAGGCCTATCATTTACATGGCACAATACTGATTTTTAAAGACTCATCAGATAAATAACCTGGGTATATAGATATATTTAATTTCTGGAAAAGTTTTATTACAAATGTGATTCACAATACAGAAATCAATCCATACATCTTTGAAGTTTGAATATTGATTTTTAAGTAAAAATTCAGTAAACTTCTGTATACGTAATTATCCTTTAGTACATTATTGTATTGCAAATCAATGACTTCCAAATGTAAAAATCTCATAACACACTTTATTATCCACATACATTAGAGTGCATGAATAATGTTAATACATCACTGCACATGCATAAATATTTTTACTATCCCTGTAACTTTATACTGAAATTCAAATTTGTCATTGAAACTCTCCATACAGTAGCACCACTCAGTGCAAGCCAGATTAAACAATGGATGCCAGAAGGCTTGTGCATAAAATCCCTAACTAGTGCCTATTCATCCTGAGCAGCACTACTGTATGGAGTTTTGCATGTTTTAATAACAGTTATGAGCAAGCATAAGAAAAGGTGATCATGTGATGTTTAGTGGTTTTTTTGTCATTGAACTGGACAAAAAAAAAAACAAATAAGCAAGTTATATTCTTGATTTAAAGCAATCATTTTTGATTCACTAGTGGAATATAGATATAACAAATTGATTTGCTATTTGAATTTATCATAAAAATAATTATTAAATTCTTTTAAAAATGTTTGAAGTTTGAGAAACATTTATTTAATACGGACTTTAAATCTTTTATGAGACTGAATTTAAAATATTATACGAACAATAATTTTTTTTTAAAAAAATGTCATAGTATATTGTAAAATTTATTTTCTTTATAAACAATATTTGAAATATTTTTATTAAGTGCATAGAATTTATATTCTTGCTAGTAGAGTTCAAATGTATAAAATAATAGCTGTTAAGATTAATAAATTTGTAATTAGTGAAAAATTTCATTTGCTAGTAATCTATAGAAGGACATTTTGATCCCCCCCCCCCCGTGTTTAAATGTGAAAAAGAGGCAGAAGAAAATTAGAACTGCCTGATTTCTTAGCAATTAGTTTTATCAACACATTATTTCTAATTTTTAAAAATTTTAAATATTTTAAGGTCTCAAAATATTATAATTTAATAATAAATCATTTAATAAAATATTGTTTTATTTAATATATTTATATTTTCATGCAGCTAATTTTATATACTGTTAAATTAATTTTATTTAAATCTGCTTTGCTTAACATCTAATTTTTTGGGCATCCCCTTAGCTTTAATTGGGATGTGTCAAATTATTTTTTCGAAAAGATATTTGTTACTATTTACAACTATTTCCTAAATAATTTTTTACACTTCATATTTCAAAATATAAAAACCTTATTTAATGATGACAATTGTGTATACATAGAAAGAACGTAATCATGTATTTCTGATTCTTTAAACTATCTTTGATATTAATTAATTGATGCCCTACTACAGAAATATGTACACAAACACGTAATGTATATATTATCACTATTTCTACTGTCGAATCTATTAGACAACATTGTCACTACCCATAAATAGTAATTCATTTGCTACTCATCCCTTCCCATCTGTTTTTTTTTCAAAGTTCATTATTTGTGATTTTTTTATATTTATGGTTTCACACACAATGTTTTGTCCAGTTAAAATTCTGATGGTTTGAATTTAGCAATAATTCTGCAGTTGAATGTATTGCAAGGGATTATTGAAACAGAATTGCTAAGGAAAAAGTATGCGTAGCATGAAATGGACTTGTTCTTTGGGAATTATGATTTAGTTTGCCATTTCCAGCTCAAATACTATATAAATTCCCATGCGACTAACCATGGGATTATTATGTCCTATGAACATTATTATCTTAAATTTTTAACTAAAATTTGACAGATCTTGAACATACTTTAGTATACATAGTACAGAAGTTGGACCATTTTTGATTTATGGCTTTATAGTCAAAAAATGAAATCCCTAAAATTATTAACATTTTATAATAATATCAAAATAATTCTGCAACTTTGAGTCAGTTCAGTGAAAATTTCGATTTATAACGTCAATCTGTTACTAAAATATGGAATATAAAATTTGTATACATACAAAATCATCATGGATTTTTCAAATATAGAATAGTATAGCAGACATATATTACAAATTGAAGTCTATATTAAATGCAAAAATACTAATTATTTTAATGAGCACATACATAATTTTAACTGACAAAACAAATTGGCATTCATATAACAAATGATAGGAACTGTTTACAAGTTTACTTAAATGATAATTTTTTTCTTAGAAATTGAAACATTTTTCAACATGTATGTATCTAAAGCAAAAAAATGTATAGGCTTACAATTAAATCACATAAATAAATGTGTTTAGACGCAGCACATGTCCAGATGAAAAAAAAAGTTTTATATTGAAACAAAATTGATTTAAAACAATAATTACAAATAGTTATAAATATAATAAATAGTGAATAAAAGGAGAATTTAACCCGCTTTTCATGTATACAATAAAATAATTGTATAGTTAAATCGATCAGATCATGTGACAATTGAGCACCTGGTGGTAAATTAGGATATAACAATTGTATTCTCTGGATTAAATTAAATTTTTTTTTAACTTTGCTTAAACGAGAATTAATCCAAATATGCATTTTTTAACTCTAGAATTATATCAATGTACTAAATCACCCTGAATATAACTATTTGTAAATAGGTGGCACTATTGTATTAAGAAAGTTACTATTTTAATGATTTGTGTAGGCATCGAAGTGTTGGTTATGTGATATTTTAATGTTTAATAATCCTAGCCAAAAGATATTAATGACTATGGTTATAAAAAAAACCAAAGATACCAAAATATATAGATGCTGAATGACTATAAAGGAAAATTAGCTTGGATTTAAAACATTATAATGTTTTAAAGTTTGGGATCATTGCTTTATGATTAATTAAAAATATAATAGCTGGAGAAGTGCATTAAACCCAAAGATCTAAGACATTGCTCTCAGATCTAAGGCTAGAAACTAGTCTGGAGCTATTGGACAAGTAAACACTTAAATGCACACACCTGACATCTATTGATTATAACTTGCATTAATGGCAATATTGTACAGAGAAATTTGCTACTATTTGTAAATATATATATATATTTTATTTTTTGTATAAGATATATATAGAATTACAAGATTTTACCAGAATGTTTATGCATGCCAAAAAAAAAGACATTTTAATATACAATACTTATAGACCAAAAATGGATGACATCCAAGCATTTATAAGGCAAACCAAGGCAAAATCAATGATTGTTTTCTCCAATTTGGATTAAATCAACTATAGTGGACCCTGCACTTTGGAGCTCAAAGCGCATGGATTGCACAGCTTGGTCAAGTCCAGTACTTGATCATCTAATTAATTTCCAAACAATACACTCTTCAATTATGGTCATTTTGTATGGTTGGTGCTAAAGTAGAAAAACAACTTTGGAATTCAAGATCGATGGATCACAATTCTAGTTCCATCACTTTCAGAACATCAACCATCTTATGAACTCTTGAACAATAAACCATTCTATTATTTTTGTTCTGCTTGGAGATATTTCTGGAGATGTGCTACATTGTGATTTCTCCTTAAACGGAATTAGGAATCTCTCAGAAACTATGCCCAGAGAAACCTGTTACCACTTTAACTCCCATATTCATTCCCCAGCCTAAGTTTTCCCATAATCTGCTCCATCCCATTTCCAAAACATAATTTTTGTCAACTCTATGGCCTTTATATCTAAATCCCCCTTATCTTTTCCCAAACCCAGCATAAAAACCAATAACCCACTTTCTGTATAATCACTTTGTTCATATTTATTCTTCCATAATTTCAATATTTGTACCCTTTCTGCTTTCAAGCATTTACATTCAATTAACAGATGCATAATATTTTTTATGTATTCCTTACACAATTTGCAGACTAAATCACCCATACTTCTAGCAGTCTTGAGAAAACTCGACACCAAGGGAAATGAACAAAGTATATATATATATTCTATATATATAATATAAAATTAATGAAAGCTAAATGCAGGGATATAAAATCGTATATATGTGAGACACAATATATTTTTATATACAGGTGTCGTCAAAAAATTGAAAAGATCAAATTAACCATAAATTATTACAAAAATATTTTAATCAGTAGAAAATGTATTAAAAAATATTATGCCTATTGTAAATTTCTTTTATGTCATCATTCAGAACTATGCTAGTCTGTTTACACAAGTAGATTTTGTAATAAGAAACAACATTTTCATTAACAATTGGTAGACTAGTATAATGCAGATAGTTAAATGTCACTTGGATTTCTGCTGAAAAAAGCCAATGACTAGAAAAACTAAGCACTGTCATCTAGTTTTCATTGATTTCCCAAGATCACAATAGATGGCTCTGAAGTATTATTCTTAATATTTAAATTCAAAATACAGAAAATCATATGATTATTTATTTGGGTGTATATTATTATTAAGTGGTTTTAGTACAGTAGATCATATCCAAGTATTGAGAGAAGTTATAGAAAGGACAAATGAATATGAGTTGCCATTATGTTTTGGATTTGTAGATTATGAAAAGGCATTTGATTCTATAAACATTTCTTCAGTGATTAAAGCATTGGATCATCAAGGTATAGATCCAGGATATTGTCATATTTTAAAAAATATTTATAAAAATGCAACAGCAACAATTAGATTACATAAGGATACTGGAAAAGTCAACATTGAAAAGGGTGTAAGACAGGGTGACTCCATATCTCCAAAACTTTTTACAGCAGTGTTGCAAGAAGTATTTTGTGGATTAAAATGGGAAGCTAAAGGAATGAAACTAATTGGAGATTATTTAAGTCATTTAGATTTTGCAGATGATGTAGTTGTTTTTGCAAATAATGCTTTAGAGCTGCAAGGAATGTTGCAGGAGTTATCAGACGAAAGTAGGACTAAAGATAAATGTTAAAAGACTAAAGTAATGTGTAATGGATTTTTTCAAAATATGAAAATAAAGATTGATTATGATGTTAGAAGAAGTTAACAGTTACAAATACGTTGGTCAGATTATTAATACAGATGGAAACATAATGGATGAAATTAATCATAGAATTAAACTTGGTTGGAGTGCTTTTGGTAGAAATAACTTGCTACTAAAAGGAAATATGCCTATGTATTTAAAAAGGTTTTTAATAAATCTGTTTTACCACTTCTTACTTATGGATCTGAGACTTGGACACTTAATATAAGAGCAATACAGAGACTTCAGATCACTCAAAGAAGTATGGAGAGATACATGTTGGAAGTAACAAGAAGAGATCGAAAACGCAATATATGGGTAAGAGAACAAACAGGTGTTACTGACCTCATTGAAAAAATTAAAAGACTGGAGTTGGGCTGGACATATTGCTAGAAGAGATGATAATAGATGCACCATTGAAATCTTAAACTGAATTCTAAAAGATTGTAAAAGACCCAGAAAGAGGTCACATGTGAGATGTATGAAATAAAAAAGTGTGCAGGGGTGATGTGGAGAAGAGAAGCTAAAGATCGGAGAAGATGGATTGAATTTGGAGAGATCTTCATCCTGCAATGGACTGATAATGGTTGATGATGATGATATTTATCTTTATAAAAAATATCAAGCTAGTAAAAACTGAAGTTATTAAGATATAAAGCTGGCATAATATCAGTTTCATACAACTACAAGCAAGCTAGCCACTAGGGATATTTTTGGATAGAATAAAACTAGTGAAGGAAAGGCTAGAATGTATGATGAAAATCTATTCTTCCTCACTGAAGAATGCCCATTGCAGAGACTAATCTGAACAATTGGTTATGGCAATTATTATCTACTATTCATTGATTATTAACATCGACAAGATGGCTCTAGAATGAGTACACTAACTTTCTCATCAAACCATATTATTAAGTATTTGAATGTTTAATGTCATACTGGTAGATTACATTTATCCAAACACTTCAATTCAAAAACTTCTAATTTTCTAAATAAAATTGCAAAATATCGTATTGATTTAAAGTTTTTATTACTGAATATTTTTTTTGCTGATATAAATATATGCATATACTATATTTTAAAGTGTTTAACATTAATAAAATAAATAAATGGTTTATTGTTCAAGAGTTCATAAAAAGTTTGAATATCAGAGGTGATGGAATGCTGCTGTGATTCATGGACTTCTACTGCATTAAAATGCATAAGGTAAACAAAAAGTGGTTCTAGATTTTTGATACATATAAAAAAAAAATTCTGGGCAAAACCTATATAAACAACTAATACAGTAATCGTGTATTTAAAATTTTATAATGAACGATAGAAGTCTATTACTGAAAAGTCTAAAAAAGCCTTGGAACTAGAGACTTAGGCCTAATAGTTGTCTGTATTAAACATATAGTATCACATGACTTCACGTATCTGTTTACACAGTATTATTTCAGTAGCAATTCTTTATCACTTACTACAGTTATGCCATCTAGAGTAAGCATTAATAAACAATAGGTGCAAGATAACAATGCTTAACAGATACCCATCCTATCCAATAACCCCAAACTAGTTTCTAACTTATGACTTTCATCAGTTAATAACTTATGAATCTGGAAGCAATGCACCTGGAACTTTTGAACGTCGTCAAGATAGTTGCATGTGGATCAAAAGATCCAGATATACTGATCCTAGATCTAAAAGCTCTTCATGAAAGTCATAAGCTAAAAACTAATCTGGAGATATTGGATATGGCAGCTCAAGATAGGGATCTATTATACACTACCATCTGGAATCTAACATATAGAATTTATTAAACATATAGGATAAAATTACATTCAACCATTTTTTATGTACAGGCTATATTTTCTTTATTTTAATATGGCATTAAACATAAAACCATTCATTTTTGTGATTTATTAACTTTAGGAAGGTTTTAATTTAAAATTAATATTTAAAATAGTAGAATAATCTTTAATAGAAGTACATAATTTATTTTTCACATAGTAAACACAAAAGAAATATAGTGATTGTATGTGCATTAGTATGTCACCATTCAAATATTATTTGTGATGCTATTACTTCAAAAGTATATTGCGCATGAAAACTACTATACACAAAATTATAAAATGGTTAGATGTATGAGGGATAAACATCACATGACTACCACCTCTTATGCTTGTGTATAACTGTTGTTAAAACAGGCAAAACTCACTATACGTAATGCCACACACAGCAAGCTAGAGTAATCAATGGATGCCAGAAGGTTTGTGCTAGAGGGTTGCATTAGATCCTAAGATCTAGGTGCAGTGCTCTCAGATCCAAGGCTCCTCACTGACGGCCACAAGCCAGAAACTAGTCTGGGGATTTTGGATGAGTAGGCTTTAGATGGGGATTTTATGCACAAGCCTTCTGGCATCCACTGATTACTCTAGCTTGCTGTGTGTGGCAATAAGTATAGTGAGTTTTGTCTATGTATGAGGGATTAAGTAATATCTTAATCCTGGAAATATCAGGTGGAGCGTTGATCCAGAAACTACGTTCAAATTCATCACCATACTATTTATATGCTACATTGCATACAATACAACTAATAAATACTAAATTTATTTATTAAATAATGATAAGCCAAATGGATTTAAGACACAATCATACCAATTTCTAATAAAAAAATATTAAGTAATAATCTCAGTGAAAAACTCTACTGATGTAGAATTAAGGAAAGTCTGGCAACATCAATATACAAGTCATTAATTACAATGCAGTATTAATAAAAAAAAACCGGACTCAGTTTGGTCCATTACGTAAATTTGACATACTGAATAAAAAATTCAGTTTATTCAAATCTCTTAAAGTAAAAAAAAAAAATGCCTTAATTTTGTTCTTGTGTGAATTTCTTTTTTAGGAATTCATTAACAAACATATTATTTTAAAAGATGTTTATACAAAATTTTAATAAAATATTGAATTTTATATTAGTGACAGTTCCCAACTTATGTAACCATTTTTTGTGTAATTCGATAAAATCTGCAAATTGTTATTGGTATAATGTAATAAATCATATATTTTTCCAGAATACAATAGAAACACTGTTTTTACAAAGCCTATGTTAGTATTTAAATTTTTTTAAAAAGGGTATATTATTTGAAAAATTGTATTTCTAATAATATTTAAAATAATGAATTAATTAACACTTTGTAATTAATAAAATTTATTTTATGACTAATATAAGCACAGATAATGTTTTTTTAGCAGACTCTAATTGAATTATTCGACTTTGAATAAAAGGATTTAGAAAACAAATTATTTTTCTGATAATGAATGAATGAAAAGGTGGTAGTGTAATCTACTTTTTACCACAAGATGGAGCAGAATATGGGAAAACTTAGAGTGGGGAATGGAAAATAAAGTGGCTAACAGGTTTCTCTGGGTATAATTGCTGAGAGATTCTTGACTTCGTTTAAGGAGAAGCCACAGCACATCACATTATGTAAATGAAAAAATAATTCATAAATTTCATATAATTTGTGAGAAATAGAAAAAAAAATTTAAAATCAATGAAAATACTACAGTATATTTAGAAAATAAATCCGCAAATAAAATATTTAGCATCAAACCAATACGCAATAATCAAAAACAAATATATTCAATAAATGTGATCATCACAACGATTCCGTAAAAAACTAAATTAGCAATAAAGGAAAATGTAGCTACATTATTAATTTAATTTCTTACAGAACGTTTGTGATGACCATATTTACTGAATTTATTTGTAAATATTCTTACGGAAATTAATCTTCACACATACACTGTTTAATTTTGAATGTATGAATTTAAATGCATTCTCCCATAAGAAATTTTAAAAGAACGAGTGAATTATTTGTCCTTAAGAGCTTATGCATATATAAGCCAACTCTTCTTACTTACTGTGATTGATTCTATTGAATGCCTGATACTTCAACTGTCAAATGAATTGTACAAACTTAATTCGTATATTGCAGAAGTTTCTCATTTTTAATCACCTACAATTTTAAGCATATATTAATTTAGAATATATATATAAATTGATAATTATTTATTTATACAGCACAGTATCTATCTGTAAGTAATCAGAAGGAAATTAATCTTCTCACATGTATTTGCTTTATAATCTTATGTATTAGTTTGATTCTAAATATATATTTCATTTGTTTTTGATATTTTTATAAAATATATTAAACTTATCGATTACTTCTTCATTTGCTTAAAATTTGTATTTTGTTATTACGAGAAGAGTAGCTCCATTTTTCAATAAAATATAGATTACACTAGGACCAATGAAAGTTACTGCATGTCCCTTTGTTTCATTTAAGCAATTGCAGAACAAAATAAAATTAATTTATTACTAAAAACTATAATAAAATAGGTCCCTCTTATTCACACCACTTGGTCCCAAGCACAGATAGTGATATTAGTAAACTCTATACATATATTTTCAACATATATACCTTTCATTTCACTGTGATTAAATTTCAAGCTTAAAAATTGTCCATAATATTGTTTTTATTAAAAATTTAAAATATTAATCAAATTTAAATCAAAATTGATAATAAACAATTTAAAAATATGTAAAAAATTTTAAAACATCAAACCAGATTTTCATTGCTTATAAGAATCTTATCAAGATGTCTTTAATAAATACATGACAACTATACTATAGGCATCTCCATTCAAATTATAATACCTCAAAAACACTAAAATTATAAAGATTACTAAATGAATACTAACTTAGTACTATCAAATTTTTCAATTTACAAATCAAATTAAGTAAATAAGCATTTATTTTTATAGCGCTATGGTTTATAAATTTTTCAAGCTGATATTTAATGTATTAAAATCAAATTAAGATAAGATGGTTGCTCTTATCTTTATAAAGTTCCTATCTTGTGTTGACGTTTGAGAGGTCCCTCTATAGTCAAAAAACTATATCGTTTGGCTATTATATAAACATTTAAGGCAAATGTGAAAAAGGTTACAGCCTTTCTCTTTTTAAAAAATAATATTGGAAATTTTAAAAGTGTAATTAAAATACTATTTCTTTTTAAACAAGACATTTATTTTTTTATATATATAGTGCGATGTTTTTTTTTTTATAATCTATAAATGACGTATTGTAAATTCTAGAAATTTCATTGGCATCATTCATTTACGATGTAAAAAAGTAATTTAAAGTGATCAATTAATAACTTCACGCTCTTCATTTCAAATACTTCAGATTTGCCCATACATATACGGTTGGGTCAAAAATATAGGTGGATTCATTCTATATTTTCTTAAAGACTTTATCTTGGGTTTGAAAAAGTGGGAGTATTCATTTATATAGTGACATCTGCAAAGCGCATGTGTATCAGCTTATTGGCTTATTAATATTATAGATTATTTCTTTTTATAAATTTGATTTATAAACTGAAAACTTTGATAGTAATAAGCTTGTATTTATTTATTAATCTTCATATATATATATTTTTTAGTGCTTTTAATGTGGAATAATCTGAATGATGTCCATTGAATAAAAATATTATAGAATAGTTTGTAATGTGATTATATAAAAAAAGACATCTTGATAAAGGAATGAAACCTGGTTTGATGTTTTAAATAAATTTTATTCATTTTTCAATTGTTTATTATCAATTCTGATTAAAATGGATTAATATTTCAAAAAATACAAATATTTTATATCTCAAAAAATTCACAGCTATATTTACTTCAAACATGATTGTTTACGATTTAGGAACATTAATCTATTATTATTGAATGATTGCTATTTCATATAAAATAATCACAAATATTTTTTTTTAAAATATGGCACTTATAAATTAAGTTTATCTAAAACATGTCTACAAGTTATTTTTGTCATTTAATTTATATCAAATACAGCTGTTAATTTAAGATCATCCGTATATTTTTTAAGTGCTAATTGTCTGAAATAATGAAAAAAAATATTAGGTTTGCCTATAATATAATTCGATTTAAAAATTATAGACATTGAAACACCGACAAAAATATTTAATAAGAAAATAATTATTTATAAAAAAGATATTACAGAATTGAGAGACAGAACAATCACATGTATGTATGTAAATATGCGAGTTTCCCCCCAAAAAAAACTTTCGCTTTATCGCACAAAGGAAGAACTTCATAGTTTCTCTTAAACTCTACAGAATCACACTCATCATTAACTTTGGGATTTCAAATGATATTTTAATTTAATAATCCACAGCAGCAAAAATACCATAAGAATGAATCATGTTATTGCAATTGCAAATCACATTGTTGATGGCATGCACAAAAATAAGGGAATGATTTGTGGCAGCATGATTTTCTCTTTTTTTAATAAATGTTTTTCAAATAGTGGGTTTTGAATGGGGATATAAACCCCATAACCTAACATGGATTTGTTGTTAATAAAAGATATTTTCATACCAATAAATTCAATTATTGTTCAATCCTGTATGGTATAATTTGAATGTTTTACGTAATTTTTATATGTATTAAGTATACTATAATTTTTATAAATTTAAATAAATTTTTGAGACATACCGTTAAGAATTATGTTGAGAAATTCTCGTGATCAGCAGCAAAAAATCCTGTCTAATTTCTTTAAGAAGGATCCTATGTGCAGATTCAGAAATACTCTTTTTTTTTTTTGTTCTGACTAAGTCGTGAAGAACTGTTGCATTACAAGTAATATCTTTATCCGAAATATTTAAAAAAGTCAGTCATTATGAAACAAAAGAAAATATAGAATCTTTTATTAATCATTCTCCAGCTATGATTGAACAACGAACTGATAAAATATTTAATGAAAAGACTAATTCATAGAATCTCATTAATTCTTTAGAACAGTGTAATGATAATAAGAATAAGACTTCATTAAAATGATGGCAATCTATTTCTATGGATTTCTGTGTCTGTAAATAGGTATCTTTTTAAAGATTTTAATAGATTCTTTGATCGCTGAAGATAAGAATTTCTCAACACAGAAGACTGCTACATGGTATATCATAATAATTTATTTTAATTTCATCTTTTAAATATAAATATATATGTCGTATATTTTTATATAAATAAAGATATGTAAGCCGAGATTACAAGAGTAGGAAACTGTCTCTAGTCTTTAATAATTAAAATGCAATTCATCAAAATTAATCCTTTTGGGCGGGGGTTGGTGACAAACCAATGGAATCAAACTCTTGTGGATCAATACTGGTGTTAAATTTAAATAATTTCACTATGCACTGTGAAGATTTTCATAAAATCAATATACAGCATATTTTTAAAATAAATATACAATTTATCAACAAACACAAACCAATATATTTGTAAATGAATTTGAGAAGACAATTATAAAATAACAAATACTTATTAAAATAAAAATAATTGGCACAATTTTTACTTAGAGGGTATATAATGACTTCCTCTCCATTATTTGTATACTAGCGACATCTTTCATCCACTTCTAGAAGCTACAAATACAAGCACTAATTAAAATCGATGAGTGTAAAGTGACAATGCAGACACATTTATGATCGATTTTTATCTGGTCTTATTCTTGTAGGAAGTGTATTGGAATACCCTACCAGAATAAACTAATTGTCTATAAATCAGATATAAAAGCTTGACTTCTGTATTTCGATATGTCTGTTGATTTTACTCCTAGCATATATAGTAATTTCTAGAACTGGAAGAGAGATATTGCTAAGTTTATTTATGAAAATAATATTTGCTATTTTAACAAACAATTTTGGAAACATAATTTTTTTTTTTTAAAAAATCTCTAAGGCAAATTACGATTTTATGATTTTAAAAAATGTGAAATAAATAGCACCATTTAATATAATAAGAGCAAAATAATATAAAACTCAAAAGGATATATATATATACAAGGAATAGTTTTAAGGTCACAAATAACTGCAACTTTTAAACAAATTTGTAGCTGCCAGACCTGAGAACACACAGTCAATATTTTAAGAAATGCGAAAAAGGACATAATACAAAAGTAATATTTTGTGCGGTTAAATAAAGGTTTAAAGAGACCAGCATAGATATCCAAACTGCACTTTTATGATTACTTGACTTACTAGAAGAATCATTTCTTATATATTTTTTTTCAGGTCTCCTTGTTGAGATTTACAGCTGTTGGGCTGCTCATCTTTTGACAAACAATTTCTGTTTGAGGAAGAGGTGAAGTCCACATGAAGATTTTCTAGACTAGATTTGAGTAATTCCTCTTCTTCAATCACATGACTAAATGGGCGGGACCGTTTCCTGAGAAAAACAACTATTGCAGTAATATTATCACTGGATCCTTTATCTTTTGCATGTTCCACTAAGGTTCGAGCAACATCTGACAACCGGTTCATGTTTTTTTGAAGATATTCTTCAATAATTAAAACAACATCTTCAGGGGAAAGGGCATCCCATAATCCATCACAAGCCAATACGATATAATCTTCTGTACCATCTAAAGGCACTGTTATAACATCAGGATCACCAGTAATATAAGGTTTATGGTCTGCATCACCTAAAAATATATTTGATCATTAAAAAAGACAAAATTAATTATAATTTTATATAAAGAATATCAACTGCTAAAGTTCAAATTAATTATAAGTGAAATTTTGCAGATGACAATAATTTTAAATAAGTTGCATTTATTCTTTTTACATTTTAAATTGTCAAATATATATTTTATCTTAATTTTGGGATTCTTTTACTTATGTTGTTTAGCTCAATTGTAAGAAAGGAAGACTTGGGAGTTATAGGGTTAAACATAATATGTGTGATTCTTATAGCTTACATTAGAGCTCTGCATTAATAAAGGAATTCATTCCTTATCATTCTCTACATAAACATAAATTTGGAGATCTGGTTGACATTACTACAGAATATTCATAATTACATAGATGAGACTATAGTAGAAAATTATTCCCACAATTAATACAGCAACTGCAGGTTCCCGGATGGATTACCAAAAAAAAAAAAAAAGATCAGAATTCAATTATGGATTTTAATTTTAAGAAAAAAAACAAACAAATGGAATTAAGACTGATTTGAACAAAAATTGTGACACTTATGATAAAGATTAATTTTATCTTGCAAAAATAATATTACAAGAAAAAAAATCAAGCATTAGCTTTTACTTTTAATTGAAGAATAAAACAATTTGATAACATTTTCCACCTAACATGTCAAAGCTTAATGAAATTTCAAACTCTAATCATACTTAAAATTTTTTTTAGTCAGCTGACTCATCAACTTAGCTAACTATCTAACAATGATGGATAATTGGGGATTTTATCTAAAAGATAAAAGTACAAAAAAACCACTCGACACCCAGAATTTGGAAAGTCAGATGAATACTGTCTTCTACTTCACTATCTCTATGAATGGTTGTTGGAGAGGGCTCTGTCCTACAGATGATCATTTAAAAATAAACTTTTTACCATTTTAATTTATGAATCACTGTTGTTGTTTTATATGTGTATGAGAATGTATATACAGTATAATATTTGGGATACTTGACTAGAATATATTTATAAGACAAATAATAAAAGACATTTTATTTAAATGTTTATTTTTTTTCTTTCACCTTTTGTATGTAGAGTAGAAAAGGGAGGGGAAAATAAGATTAAAATTAAAAGAAAAACCAAAGAAGATACAATATAATTATGGTGAGCTTATAATATGGTAACTTGCTCATCTGAGAATCATTTTATTTCAGAAGTAAAAAAGGAACGAAAAAGCTTTTTTTAATGATCATTAGAAACTTGATTTTTAGAATTCATTCTTTAAATGAATTGCGAATAGTTAATCTTTTTTTAATTAACTACTACTAATAAAATAATAATCAATGCATTATTGTTTGGGGATTCAAAAGAGATTCAAGTATCAGAAATATACATTTGGAACTGTGAGCCACAGACTTTCAGTTCCTCGGTCTGATACTCTACCACTATAATAAATTAAGCAGGGCCCTAATAATTACAAATCAGCAATTAGTACTACTTTGTTTTGATCTATCTGATACATAATTGAGTGGTTAGCTATCATAAAATGGAATAGCTGCATATTATTTTGATGTTTTGCTCTAAAGATCAAATAACATTCAAGTGCCAAAATAATATGCAGATGAAACTGTTCCATTTTAATGACAACGAATTGCCCAATTATGTATCAGATAATGAAGATGGTAGTACGTTTTTTTCACAATCGATGGTTTCTTTTTTTTTTAAAAAAAAAAAACAGCATCTATTTTTAATAAATTACTTTTAAACTAAAGCATTGTAATATTTACTTCTTACCAATAGCTCGAGATATAGATAAAGCACCATTGACTCTCCAAGCACCATAAAATAAAACACAGCCACCTAAATTTTCAATCCGTAGTCTCTCATCCTAAAAATAAAAATATATTTTTAGGAAAAAAAACCATTATTTAATCTATTTGAAAATCTGATTCAATTAATAAAAATATAAAATGAAATCAAGACATTACCTCTCGTTCAGGTTTGTGGGGTGTCATTACTTGGACAGGACATTTATTCCGGACTAATATTAATTGTGAATCTCCTAACCAAGCTACATGAAGCTGACTTTCTTGAATTAATGCAACTACTCCTGTTGATCCACTTTTTAAACTCTAAAATAGAAAAAAAATAATTGTAATAAACTTGCTTCTCAATCATGAATCAAATTCCATTCTTAACAAACATTTGTATTTCATATTTGAAACTCATTGATATAAAAAGTAAAATATATGAAGATTTAAAAAAAAATTGGAATATATATGAACATTTTAGTAACGCTAAAGGAACAATATCGAAAGGATATCCAAATGTGAGATTTGTTTCATGAATAAATCAATTTGTATGAGGAATGTGCCTTTCATGACACAATACCTTAAAACTTAAGTCCACTTTCCTTTCCCAACTAACTAATTAAATACAATAAAGATAGATGAAAGTAAAACAATTTCGTACAAAAGAATATATTCTTGATGAAACCAAACTTCAGTCATAGTTTTAAAATAAATAAACATGAGTATTTAGTTTCATCAAATCATTCATTCAGAGATATATGGAGACCATGTTCTTTATGATTGAGACATTTACAAAGTTAATAAAAAGCAAAGTGATCCATCCATTCCACACTTATGGCCTCATTATTGTTAGTCCATAATAGAATTTTAAATGATATTTAAATTGTAATTCTTTCAAATGAAATTATAAAATATTTTGGCACAATGATATAACTACATTTCATGCAATAAAGTTCCACTAGAAAATATTAAGAGATATAGTCTCATTTCTGTTATAACAGAAATATCTGAATACAAGGATATAGCCACTGCATGAACAAAGTTTTATTTTACCCAAATACAACAGAAAACATATTTTCTGTGCTTTCGCTCTGAAGTTGTATTTTAAGGGTGCTGGAATCCAACTGTGACTGCACATAATGTTTAGAAAACTTCAGAAATAAGAATTTCTAAAATGTGTATGTTATATCTTGCCTTGCCTCACCTTCAAGTAATGGATTAGTCCAGACTCCATCTTATCTTGATCGGATTGAGCATTCGCTGCCATAGAAGCTATAGCTTACCAATAGTAGCAGAGTATATAGTGGAAATATGCATTATTATATTTGTTGTAATAAATATTAAAATCGTATTTCATGAGCTTATGTTTATATAAATAATAAAATCACAGGGTACAAACCTAATCTCAGGATTTTGAAGTATTGCCATAGATAAAAATTCTACTGCCTGTTTATTTTCCGGTAGTAGTGAAGAATGCCTAGAATGGGTGCGATCCTGTTGTCAGGATTTTGAAATAAATGTACTTTGTTGCCTATTTTACTTCCAAAATTTTCAGTATCACAATTTTGAAATTTGTAAGTTAAGAATGAAATTAAAAAGAAGTTCCATATATTAAACAATTTAATAGTTTTGTTAAGCCATTTGAACTAAATAGCTTTCTGTTATGTCTTGTATAATTCTTATTAGAAATATTTTGTGATAATAAATAAATATGTGTACATTAAATCTAAAGAACAAATCATGAAAAAATAAATTAATAAATTGATGTTTTTGCAAACGGCAATAAGCCTGTATCTGCTCTTATGTATGTAGCTTCAATTATGCACAATGTGAAAAAACATTATATAAAAATTAATAAAAGAGAAATTTTAATTTTTTATTTTATAATACACATACAACATGTACACACTTATAATCCAATATGTACACTTCCAAATTAGAAATAATAAATTAATTAACTACTGAAAGCATATCATGCTGCTAAAAGAACCAATCATTTCCTTTCATGGCTTACCACATTGCTTGTCACATTTTCAACTTATTCATATCCACACATACAAATCATATTCATATTTACACATCATATATACATACACATAAAATAATGCTTCAGAGCTGCAGGATATGTTGCAGGAATTATCAGATGAAAGTAGGACTAAAGATAAATGTTAAAAAGACTAAAGTAATGTTTAATCGATTTGCTCAAAATATGAAAATAAAGATTGATTATGATGAATTAGAAGAAGTTAACAGTTACAAATACCTTGGTCAGATTATTAATACAGATGGAAACATAATGGAAGAAATTAATCATAGAATTAAACTTGGTTGGAGTGCTTTTGGTAGAAATAACTTGATACTAAAAGGAAATATGCCTATGTGTTTGAAAAGGAAGGTTTTTAACAAATGTGTTTTACCACTTCTTACTTATGGATCTGAGACTTGGACACTTAATAGAAGAGCAATAAAGAGACTTCAGACCACTCAAAGAAGTTTGGAGAGATGCATGTTGGGAGTAACAAGAAGAAATCGAAAACGCAATGTATGGGTAAGAGAACAAACAGGTGTTACTGACCTCATTGAAAAAATTAAAAGATTGAAGTGGAGTTGGGCTGGACATATTGCTAGAAGAGATGATAATAGATGAACAATTGAAATTTTAAACTGGATTCCAAGAGATTGTAAAAGACCCAGAAAGAGACCACATGTGAGATGGATGGATGAAATAAGAAAGTGTGCAGGGGTGATGTGGAGAAGAGAAGCTAAAGATCGGAAAAGATGGATTAAACTTGGAGAGACCTTCATCCTGCAGTGGATTGATAATGGTTGATGATGATGAATATGATTTGTTATTATCTATGAATTTTGGAATCCAAGCTATGTTTGGAAATAATTATATATCATGGAAAAGAAACTACTATATAATTTTTTTTTTATCATTAATAAAACAAATCATTCTGTTAGCTAAAAAGAGAAAATAATTTGACCAACTTATACTAGTTGCAAAATAAAATATCTTGACAAAAAATATCACATGATTTCTGTACATTCTTATATATCTAAACAGAAAAGGATAATAAAATATCAAAATTTTTTTGCACTAATATAATAGTTGTTAAATAATCTAGTTAAATATTATTTTTTTACAATGTTTGATATTTTTTCATTCTTCTTACATTTCTCAATTGTTGCACAATATTTTTTATAACATTGTCTGACAGTTTCGAACATGTAACTCACTTCTTCAGAATTGTTAAATACAAACTATTATATTACTTTTAGTTTATTTACACTAATATATAATAAATGTAAATTTTTGAGGTTTTTATCAATGCATTTATCATATAAACTGCAATATAATGAGTATGTTGTCGGAGTTTCTGTGATGTGTCCGTAATATGGTGGAGTGAGATGAGGGATACACTGATAAAAATTTTGAAAATGCAATAAACTTATTTTGACATTTTTATATATACACCTATATGTGTGTAAATAAACAAGAAATAATATAATTTTTTCCATCCAGAAGAAGGCTAATAGATAGCTGAAACTTTACACAATGTAATAAAAAGCATTGTAAAAAGTGCAAAAAAAGATGACTTTTTTTTAGAGATTTACATGTTATTTATTCATTTATCAATAACAAAATGATAGGTAAAGGTTTACTATAACGGTCTATGTATGTTTGCCCTCTATTGTTTAAAATTTAAACTAAATTGTTTGAAAATCTTACATATATGCTATTATATTACAAATAAATTAAAATTTAATCAAATGTAAAAGATAATAAAAAAAAAAACCTTTTTAAAGAATTTGAATGTTGGATTAATTACACGACATTAATTAAAAGAATTACTTTTAATTTCTTTGAAAGTTAAGAATGTTTTACTTTGATTGATTACCCTTTGCAGTTCGATTGCTTTTTAATTAATCATCTTGTTTATCTGCAAAGTTCCTTCATTAATTAACCTTCCTATCTAAAAGGATTTGTTTACATGTTGTTTTAAAAAATAATACAGCTATTAAAGTATAATATTATTTTAAATTAACGAAGTATTTTTATCTTCACGTATATACATAACTTACGTATGTATATGCGAAAAATTATACACATACATACGATTAAATATTAAATCCCTATTTACAACATTTACTATTATTATTTTGTGTGTATGTCTATGTGTATTTTAATTATTATAAAACAATCAAAGCATATACTTTTTTTATTTTAAATTCTTAAGTTGTAGACAGTTTAAATATGCTTTGATTGTTTTATAATAATTAAAATACACATATACATACACACAAAATAATAATAGTAAATGTTGTAAATAGGGATTTAATATTTAATTGTACGTATGTGTATAATTTTTCGCATATACATACGTAAGTTATGTATATACATGAAGATAAAAATACTTTGTTAATTTAAAATAATATTATACTTTAATAGCTGTATTATTTTTTAAAACATGCAAACAAATCCTTTTAGATAGGAAGGTTAATTAACGAAGGAACTTTGCAGATAAACAAGATGATTAATTAAAAAGCAATCGAACTGCAAAGGGTAATCAATCAAAGTAAAACATTCTTAACTTTCAAAGAAATTAAAAGTAATTCTTTTAATTAATGTCGTGTAATTAATTCAACATTCAAATTCTTTAAAAAGGTTTTTTTTTTTATTATCTTTTACATTTGATTAAATTTTAATTTATTTGTAATATAATAGCATACATGTAAGATTTTCAAACAATTTAGTTTAAATTTTAAACAATAGAGGGCAAACATACATAGACCATTACAGTAAACCTTTACCAAATGATAATGTATTCTTACCTCCGCATGACATTTTTTGACAAATTTCTCATCAACTTCCCGAAAGCTTTCTTGCAATGCTAATACTTTGTTTTTATGATATTTCTCATGATGAACAAGAGTCCACACAAGATGAGATGCTGCATAGTGAGATGCATCAACCCCCGCATGACCGTCAAAAACAGCATACAATGATTGTAAAGGCTGCTCCTAAAATTAACATATTACGAGTTTATTTTTCATATAAACAATTTTCAAGATTTAACCTGAAATAATAGATTAGATGACAAAAAATATGGCTTCAAATAAGTTATCATTGATAAGTTTCAATATTAATTTGTTACTGGAGGAAAAGAATGTAACAATACTTGACCTGATAATAACACAATAAACATCACATGACCTTCTCTACTTCTAAATAACAAATACTGATAGATGCAATTCTCTTCATTCTACTTTAGTCAATTATGGCAGTATGAATAATCAATGACTATTAGAGTATATCCATATATATTATTTCTATTCACATACTCAGAACAGCAATTTTCAAATAGCTTAAATTCAAAATATTTAAGTGTTTTTGAATTTCAGGTAGTTAGCTTGATAGTAAAATAGCAATAAAAAAGGATTTCAGGATAAAAAATGTGTTGGTACAAACTTCTTGCTAATGAAGACCATACATGAGTTTATAATAGATGGCAGCATTAGAAGAGAAAGAATTGGCCAAATATCAAAACCAGAGTTTTGAATGAAATAAAATATGTTTTCTGAAATTGCATTGCAATAATATTTTTGATCTCTCTAAAAAAAAAAAATTCTCCAATCCAGAACATGAACCGATTCATGTGTATAAAATTTTGGGGGAAAACATAAATGGTAAAACAAGGATAAGCAGCACAATGTAAAATTAAGTAAAAGCATTGCATTGGGCCTCTCAACTGACAAGATATCTAGGAGATTATTATTCATTAGACCAAGAACATTCTTTAAAGAAATGTACAATGGATCTTTAAAGGAAGTTGAAATGGCTATCGAATTTAGAGTATTATAACTAAATAATAAAACTTGACCATCAGAGATGGTTTGCCATTGCTAGACATCTCCATTAACATACTTGCTACATCAAAGATTTTTTATGTAATTCAATCCACATTCACCTATTAAAAACCTCCATAATAAATTATAATTTGAACAAATTTTAAAACAAAATCCTATCAATTAAATTTATACCAAAGTTCACATAGATTTCGTTCTATGATGGCTTGAGTATTTAAATAAGAATTTTGAAGCCGATTGATGATATTTGGCCAAAACGTTGATTGTGATAATACATTTTTTGGGTGGAAAAAAGAGATGATATTTTCTACAATCTTTATAATTTACAATTGGTTAGGTACTTCTGAGCAGGCTCACTAAATGTAAATTACATTTCATTCGGAATATTTGATTTATTCAATGAAATTTAATTCTTCAGTATTTGTCTGACAGCAGTTCTATAGAAAAATTATGAAATATAAATTTGTTTTAAAAATGTTTAAAATGATATTTATAAGTTATGATTTGAATAAAAAATAAAACTACTTTTTTTAGAAATTTATTTTTTATATTAGAAAGAAACAATTAATCAAATATTAAAACATGAAAAAGATTTCTAAGTTTAACTTCTAAAGAGATACCAATGCAAAACAAATTAAAGTCTTTGTTAATGCAGGCTATACTGTATTTGTATAGAGTGGAAAGATTGGAAAAATGGCGGTTTATTTTTTTAATAAATACAATACAATGACTGTCTGATTACAATCTAAATTTGATGTGTGAAGACTTAGTAAAAGCATCAGGCTAAAGTGGTACTATAATTAAAACCACCAGATCCCAGGGAAACAGGCTTCTATGTAGATTAACTAAATAATACATTTGTTATTGTATTTAAGCACGAGAGGTGGGATATGACTTAACATTGATTGCCAACTGTAAATATAACGGATAACACTTCTGCCTGCTATGTCCTGAAGAAAGAGTTCAGAGTAGATGAATCCTGGCAATTTTTTAGTCACAAGATCAACTTCAGTAGCCATTCATCAACGGTTAGTAAATGGATATTTAACTACTATTAGCTAAAGGAGAAAATCCCATGCTAATCAGTTTAATGTACTGACTATAAAAAAAGAATACTAGTAGTCATGTGATATAATCTTCACTACAAGTGGAGAAAGAGTTATAGGGGATTTTTAACTACATGTACCATAATTTATAATTGCTGCAGGATCCCAGCCGCAAATTATCTCATAAATATAAACTTGCATTTAAAGCCAGCTATGAATATATCTATAGTAAATAAAATATAATTATTGCTCTGATAGTGCAGTAATAATGATAGACTTATTAACTGAAGATCCATAGATGACAGCTTAGCAATGCAACTTCCAATGTATCTGTGACCTCCCAAGCGACAAATTATTCAATTATTTTTTAATGTAAATATTGTACAGGATCCGATGAAATAGAAATAAAACATTATTAGTATGTCTAAAAATCTGATTTATATATAAAAAGTATTTTACTAACAATGGTTTGTAACACATGATTTAAATAGCAGTCAATGCACTGATTACAGTTCCAAACTTAACTTTGTATTCCTCATCCCTTCATCTTGCCTTTACTAGTAATAAAATTTATTCCAATTTTTCTGAACATGATGACTACCAATTTCACATGCAGTGGTTAGCGTGTGTCTATAATGTCCTTGATTTAAAATTTGGAGTCCGATGAATCTTGGTAATTTTAAGATCATGAGGTTTTTTTTCCAGCTAGCTCATTAATGTAGCCATAAAGTATTGGTCAATAAATGGGTATTTAGGTTTTATTTGCTAGAGAGTAAAATCCCAAATTAATCTCAGTCTAATGAAGGAGTTCCAGTTCACTGATTATAAAAAAAATATTACCGGAAAAAAGTCTATGATAATTATTTATATTTTTAAATTCTTTAATTCTCAGACTTCGTCATTGTGAAAGCTAAGTATGCGCTTATTGGTTGAAAATCCTAATTTTACACTAGAAAACTTAAAACACACATTCATTACGTATATAAAAAAGATGTTAAGCAAAACACAAATATAGAAAAAAATAAAGTTGCTTAACTTTTTTGTTTTATTTGGCTAATTAAGAAAATCAATTATTGACTGCTTTTAAGATATTCTTTTTTGAGTAGAAACTCAGCAGCATCCAATGATGCTGCTATTCAAAACGAAACTGCCAATAATGACTGTAATATTGCAGCCATCTTTACAAACAAATCGAATGACAAAAAATGGATTCCTTTGAAATAGAAGTGTAATACCATCTCCCATCAGAGCTGAAAACCACATTGCACTGTTCATTTCTAAATTTATAGTGTCAAAATTCATATGACTAAATTAGATTAATTTAAAGTCTTTATCGTATTACATGGGTAATTGGCTTGCTATAAAGGAGTTACCCAAAAGAAAAATCTTAAAGCCTTATTAAACTGAAAATTTTCAGGTTCATCTAGCTTGAACTCAAATCCAAGATTAGAGGCATGGCAGATGAATGCATTAGCCACTACACTATGATACTCTCAATGAAGAGAAAAAGTCTTATAGAGCCAGATGTGATAAAGAGATTGAGTATCAAACTGTTTTTTAGCTAAATCTGTTTCAAACACTAAGCACATTTCCAGTTTTAGGTAAGAGGACATCTAAAAATGATAGGGCATCCCATGTGTTTCCATAACATGAATGAGCTGCGCCCCAATACATTATCACATATCTTTCTTTCATCATAGTTTTTTTAGATCTCATAACTATGATTTCTTTCTTTATTAAATTTATGAAACATATTACAATCTTAAAAATCCATATTTCTGTTACTTAAAATATAGCCCAACTCTATCTTACTTTTCTTTGCAAGCCTTCATGTTCATTTTTAATTTGGAAATTTTCTCAAAAAAAAAAAATCCATAATATATACTTTTTATTTCTATAAATTTCAATAAGTCTGTGTTCTCTCTCATTTCATGATCAAATTTACAAATAGCATTTTCATATTTCAGTCATTTTAGCTATAAAAACTCCCATGATAGTTTTAAAATATTATTTCATCTGATCAAAAACATTTTGTGCATCCATATAAAAATCATCTGTTTCTTCGTCACAATGAATACTTTTTGGGTCATAAACATGAATTGTCTGAACTAGTGTTCCTCAATTGGTGATCCATAAGAAATTTTGGTAGTCCATAAAAAGTTTATAAATTTGTTCTTATTTATTACATTTTTTTTTATAATCTTTTAAATTACAAGTAATTTTATTAAATTTATCTTTAATTCAGTTCTAAGATTTTCTTATTTGTTAGTTGTTTTATTCATAGAAAATACACTAAGAAACAAAAAAATTTATATTTCCTAGTATTAGTCATCTCATAGTGAAGCTCTGCTCCATTAACAATTTTGCAGATGTGCAGTTCATGCACTGAACCGCCTTTGATATGTAAAAAAAATAATCTAACAGTTGTCAGTCATATGTAGTATGCAGTTTGCTATAGCCAGACGATCAGAATTGCATCGGTATGCAGTGATAGGAATTACTATGTAATAGGTGTGTACTTATAAATTAAAGTATATTAAGTACTTGGTATTTGCTTTTTTTTGATCAATTTTAGCCATTTAAAAATGAATAATAATATAGAAAACATCAAAAACTATTACAGATTATTACTTTGAATATTAACAGAAGAGAGGCCTGCTATTCCCTATCTCGTAAATGGTCCACGTAACATCTGCACATAAGTTTGCATAAAATTTGCATAGTTTTACAGTTATTAACAGAATAACTCGCCATGAATATGGGACTGTAGACTGTCCCGAAAGCGCTTGGCGGTAAAAATTTTGACAATTTATTAATAGCTTCATTACCTGTGCGCAGAGCAGATATAAATATTAATTTGAATATTAATGAAAATATTATTTATTCATAAAATAGTTTGCATCAGACAAAATGAAAATATTCAATCCTGATTATTTAAAACTTGATTTCATTTCTTGGCCAAGTTGGAAGAAAATTTGCCCAGACTTCAATGCATTATTTACAGACCAAACATTCAAATTAACAAAATAAGCCACTGGATTTTCTGAACATAAAAGTGCTGAATTAAAAAACTAATTTAGCTTTTCACTTAGCAGTCACAAACATATTGACTTTCCATGTGTCTTGTTCCTGATAAATGAAGTTGATTAGTTATTCAATAACGTAAAAGAATAATTTTTTTGTTGTGTTGGCAAATTGAAAAATATTGTTAATGGGCATATTTTCATTAATAAATAAATTAAATTTAATATTTACACATTTTCAAAGAATGATAAAAAAACAGAATATCAACAAAAAGTAAATTAACTAACCAAAATATTAAACAAAATCTGAAGAAAAACAAAATAATATTTAAATAACCGATTGAAATATAATTATAAGTATAAAACAGAAACTAATGCGATTGTTAAACCATTAAGCATCACATGATCACTATCTCTTATACTAGCACATAATTGTTTATAAACAAAGCAAAACTCTCCGTACAGTAGTGCCACCCTGTGCCAACCAGAGTAATCAATGAATGCCAGAAGGCTTGTGAATAAAATCCCCATCTAATGCCTACTCATCCAATATCCCCAGACTAATTTCTGGCTTGTGGCCATCGTCAGTGAGGAACTTTGGATCTGAGAACACTGCACCTAGATCCAAAGCTCCTCACTGACGATGGCACAAGCCAGAAACTAGTCTGGGGATATTGGATGAGTAGGCATTAGATAGGGATTTTATGCACAAGCCTTCTGGCATTTCATTGATTACTCTAATTGGCACAGGGTGGCACTACTGTATGGAGAGTTTTGCTTTGTTTATAAACAATTATGTGCTAGTATAAGAGATAGTGATCATGTGATGCTTAATGGTTTAACACCAATCCTGCCTAATAGGATAGTGGTGGCTATGGTTGTTAAAGAGCCAAAGACACCAAAATGTATGGGTGCTGAAGTTCAGACCCATATGACTATATAAGCTATTGAGCTTAGATTGAAAATATTTTTGAGTTTCCAATTTCATTCTCATAGTTTTGTAGTTAAGTAGAGATAAAAGGTGGGTGCTGGAGGGTTGCATTAGATCCTAAGATCTAGGTGCAGTGCTCTCAGATCCAAACCTCCTCACTGACGATGGCCACAAGCCAGAAACTAGTCTGGGAATATTGGATGAGTAGGCATTAGATAGGGATTTTATGCATAAGCCTTCTGGCATTCATTGATTACTCTGGTTGGCACAGGGTGGCACTAATGTATGGAGAGTTTTGCTTTGTTTAATGTGACTGTTGCTGATTCTTTTCAGTAATTAGCTTATCAAGTCTTGGAGATATGTTTGTGACTACTTTTTATTTATGGAATCCAACTGAGGCATTCAGGAAACGGTTTCTGGAGACAAAATGAAAACTTTGCTGCTTTCTAACAATACTATTCACCACAGATTTGGAACAGGGAAAATTAAGACTTAAGTTGCAATGTGTATATTAAAGTTATTATTTAATTCAACAAGATATAACTCAATTTAAGAAATAGGTATAATATACATTTATATGTTACTCATTTCAACAGCACATAAATAACTTTTACTACTGCTTAAATATGTAACATTTAGGATTGTACCTATGATTATGATCACATGTAAACGGGTATGTATGTGTGTGTGCATGAAAATAATTGGAACAAAGTAATTTTAAGAGAAATAAAAAGGTAAAACATATTTCACAATTATATTCATTCAATATTAAAAGAAAAGAAATAAAATATATTTCATTTTTTAATAAATATTTAAAGAAAAATAAAATATTTTTTTAATTTCTTTTTATTTTTAAGGAATTAAGACTGTTTTAAATTGATTAAAATATTAATGTAATTAAGAATATTTTTTATGCAGCTGAAAACATTTTTAGATAAAAGAATTCTTTTATAATACTATTATTAAAAGGGAATAAACTAAAAATGAAATGTTTAGAACAAAATTTTTGAGAAATAATCTATTTTGATATTTAAAAAAATGTTTTGTTTAAATTTTAATTCTATAATCATGCAAGAATTAATTAGAAATTTTTTTTTTATGATTTTGGTTTGATTAATTAAAGGTAAAAACTTTTATACTTATTTATTAATTGGTAAAAATACAGGTTAATTCCCATAAATAATAATCTTTTTAGAAAAAGGTGCAAAAGCTCATTTTTGACAGTAATCTATTCTACATGGAAAAGTAGAGAAAAATTTGATTTCCCCAATTTCCTGATGAGTGCCATTTAGCAAATTCTAAACAACAACCTATAAAAGGCAACAGATAACCAAATTTCTACTGCATGAATGCTATACATAAATATGACTTCCAGAAATAACTGATTTAACCGTAGCTAACTTGAAACTTTGCCATTATTCAAATGGAAAAAAAAATCGTGGAGAAAATTTTGCTAGTAAAACAACTATGTACTTATATTTGTGCTAGAAGATGAAAGGTAAAGGTATTTATACTTATTTTGAACTATAAGAACTCAAATAAATTATAGTGCTCTCTCTATTCTATAGATATATATTTTGAAAATGAATTATGAAAAGTACTGCTTATTGTTAAAATTATATTTCATCGTAATATTAAGTTGTTTTTTTTTTTTTTGTATGTATTATAGTTGTTTTATATTATTACTTTTATATAAAGATTTTGTTGAAATAATTTAAAAAAAAGAAAAGTTTGTTTATGCACACTTAAATGATTAAAGTTTTTCCCCCTTCTCTTGTTAGATTCCTTTAAAAAAAAGATTAGCCTCGCTAAAAGATAATAACTATATCATTTAAAATGCTTGATATTTTGATATCAGAAAATTATAAAGAAATAATTTCAGGTTTTAAAAGAAAAAAGAAAATTTTTAATAATTATTATTTCCAAATTGGGGTTATACCAATCTTAGATGAATAAATGTGTATGTATATAGAGGAATATCATATAATACTAAATCATCCATGCACTTTACTACTGCTACACAATGCTTTATTTATCACTCTCTTTTACAGTTTCGGTTGCCCCAGCAATCGTCTTCAGAACTTTTATGACTCCTAACTTCAACTGTTATAACAGTAAATTTTTAATATTTTAATTTAAATTAGGAGATATAAAAGTTCTGAAGAAGATTGCTGGGGCAATCAAAATTGCAAAAGAGGATGGTAAATAAAGTATTGTGTAACAGTAGTAAAGTACATGGATGATTTAGTATTATATGATATACATTTGGCAATGCAATATGAAAGATTAGTTATATAGAGGAATCCTGAGCAAACCGGTATATATAAAGATGAAGATTTTATTATTATTACTGTGAATCTTAATTGAACATTATTTAAAATAATTCCAACAAATTAATCTCTTTGCATTAATAATGTGGCTCAAATGTTTAATGTAAAATAACTGAGTTTTTTTTATTTATATTTGCACGTGAAGGCACGAATTATATCTACACGTGTGTTCTAATGGTTGAGATTGGTTATAAAAAATATATTGCTATGAGATTTATGAGATTACACTGAGAAGTATAGAGATTTCGTATCTAAATTATTAAAATAATATTTATTTGTTTATATTCCTTAGTTAAAAGGTATTTCCAGTTACATGATAAATATAATTATGTTGAGTGAATGATAGTTTTGATATAAGATTTATGTGAATATATAAGTGAAATAGTATTAAAGTTGAGTATAAAATAATGAATAAAGTTTGAAGTTAAATAATAATAAAGATGCAGCAATAGTTTTTTAAGTTGTGTTTCTAAATCAATCTTCTGTCTAGGATGACATATTCACCAGATTGTGAGTATTGTTGATATAAAAGTATAAAGTATTCTCGTAATTAATAATAATGAACAGTTGAGATTTAACTATACAATTGCAGTCTGTTTATTGGTACGTTATGATTCTCCTAATATATTATTTGCTATTTAAGAGTAGTAATTAATTTATTGAGCACACAGAAAGCATATGTAAATATTTTAAACAGGCTTTAACTTGTATTCAATGCACTTTAAAATTCATAATAATCAAGCATATTTGGCCGATAGAGGGAATAACCATGATTATAAATATAAAATTTCCACATTTGCCTAGAATAGAATGTCTTAATGTTTAAAATACTTAATGAGGCATCTCTAATATGGTTTGACACAAGATAATCTAAAATGAATAAATGTTGAAATATATCATGTTCTGTCAGCACATGTATTTTTTGTTCACTTACTAATTCTATGACGGAGGACTTTTACAATGCATTAAACCCTAGCCTGATGCTGACATGAATGAACTAAACCTCATGGTAGCAACAGATGAGTTTATAACCAAGGCAGGATGAATGTTACAATATATATACATGCACAGAATTTAGATAGCCAGGTAGATAAAATGGTAAATAAATAGATATTAAATTTTAAAAGCTTAATCTTACCTTAAAATCAAAGAGGGTGTTGAGCGTTGGCAGAATGACATGCCTGTCTTCCATTTTTCTTCGATTGTTTTTAATAGCATATATTGAAAAATCATGAGGTCGACCAGGACAATTGATTTCAGGCATGTTTGTTCGCCACTTAAAACAGATATCATGAATAATGGACACAATCTTTCGAAGTAAAATATCATTAACTAAAATAGATGTAACATAATAATTATACTAATTAGCATTTTTAAAATTATTACAATAATAAATAGTCTTATATAAAGTACTGACTAGGTATGCAATAATAGAAAAGGAAAATAAACCTTCAGTCATGCACTCTTCATAAACTCCCCTGTAAGAATCAGTTTTAAAAGCATAAGTAGACCATTTATGCTTAGAGCTTATCATTATATAAGCCAATTTTTGCTGATGCTTATGGGTGAATGCCTGCAAATTCATGAAGAGTGACATGACCGAAGGCTTATTTTCCTTCTCTATTGTTATAAAATTGTTATAATAATAGTCCCTAAAAATAATAATTAATAAGTCATTAATTATATTTATTCAATCATAATTTTGCAAATTTTCAATACTCTCCTTTCAAAATCATTACTTATCACAATAAATTAATCTACTTCTTACTCTACATTACCCAATAATTTCTCCAGTACAGTTCGTTTTTCCCTCCATTCTCACTTTTTGGTACTTTTACTATTCTGTCATCATTTCCCCCCAATTTTATTATAAAGACCCAAATAAAAAAATTATAAAGTTCTATTTCTTTTACTCCCTTTTCTTTTGAATATCTCCCACATACTCCATACATTTTATTATAATCCTCCAACATTCTACACACCAAAAATAAGTGTTCAATATGATCTCCACATAAACTATATCTATAATCCAAATCCTTATTCCATTTTTGCCTTATTTCCCTGGTATATAAAGCTTCTATCCTTACACCAAAAAAAACCCCAACAACTCCCTTTTAGTGATATCATACATCTTTCACATTTTATGTAATTTTATTCTTATATATATTTTAAGTGGTAAAATGATATCTTGATTTAATAGTAAATCTGATCTATTCTACCATTTGTTTAAGATCTATATATGAGCTGATAATAATATAACAATTTCCAACTCATTATTAATAACTTTGGATATATTTATCTAAAATATAGTAAATCATTATTAAAGTTGTATGTTTGTAGATTAAATTGTAACTAAACTAGTTAATGAAAGCAAAACCTTGGAAATTTTTTTTATTTTAAATAGAAAGTAGATAACAACTTCAAGAATCAGGAACTTGTTATCTAAAATGAAAAAGGTGGGAATACAGAATATGTAAGACAAATAAAAAACAATAGAAGGATAACAAACTCCACTAAATATCTAATTAAATCTTTCTAATCAGTGATAAAGGCAAATTTTATTTTTTAATACAAACTAAGCAATAATACATTTAAAATAGTTATTAAACAGGCAAAACTCTCCATACAGTATTGCCACTCAGTGCAAGCCAGAGTAATCAATGGATGCCAGAAGGCTTGTGCATAAAATCCCTATCTAGCGCCTACTCATCCAATATCCCCAGACTAGTTTCTAGCTTGTGGCTTTCATCAGTGAAGAGTCTTGGATCTGAAAGCACTGCACCTAGATCTTAGGATCTAATGCAACCCTCTAGCCGCCACCCTTTTATCGCTACTTAACTGCAAAACTATGAGACTTAAATTGAAAACATATTATATTTTCAATCCAAGCTTATTACCCTATATGGTCATATATATAGTCAAGGCTCCTCAATGACAAAGGCCACAAGCCAGAAACTAGTCTGGGGATATTGAATGAGTAGGCACAAGATGAGGATTTTATGCACAAGTCTTCTAGCATCCATTGATTACTCTGGTTTGCACTGAGTGGCAATACTGTATGGAGAGTTTTGTCTGTTTTAATAAGTTATAAGCAAGCATAGGAAATGATGATCATGTGACATTTATTGGCTTAAGACCAGTCCTGCTTAATAGGATAGTGGTGGCTATGGTTATTAAAAAACCAAAATGTATAGGTACTCAACTGAATTTAGACCTATATGACTATATGGGCTAATGAGCTTTGAGTCTTGTAGTTAAGTAGAGACAAAAGGTGGCTGCTGGAGGGTTGCATTAGATCCTAAGATCTAGGTGTGGTGCTCTCAGATCCAAGGCTCCTCACTGACGAAGGCCATAAGCCAGAAACTAGTTTGGGAATAATGGATGAGTAGGCACAAGGTGGGGATTTTATGCCCAAGCCTTCTGGCATCCATTGATTCCTCTGGCTTTATACTGAGTGGCAACACTGTATTGTGACACGACAACTTTCTTTCTTCCCCTACTAACTGAATTTTAGTTATTAGAATCGTCGTCGAGGGCGCCACCAAGGATTTCTCTCTTGGAACCTGGTCACGTAACTTTACATAAACCTGGTCTTTATTTATTTTCGAACGACGATTCACTGATTATAAACTTTGATTATAATCTCACAGGGGTTTTCCTTTAAGAACACTAACTAATTATTATAAATAATTCAAGAATTCAAGAATACGTTGGACAAAAAAAACTTTTAATTTCTTTTACTACTATTTATTATTAATAACCTTATAATTCTATCCGATCCAGAAAGAACTGACTTACAATTTCTGATTTTCCCTCTGTTTACTTTCTAATTATGCTTCCCAAATATTTACCATAGATTTACTCGCGCCTACACTAATACTGCGAATTCTAGCAGACGTGTATATAAGACGACTTATAGTATTTTTAATCCTTCCTGAAGTTTATTTTTAAACTCCACTTTCTTTGGTAAATAAATAAATTGCAAAAATCTTACAATGAACGTATAAGTGTCTTTCGTTTTCTTATACTTTCAATTCTTTCCTTATTTTCTACTAACAAACGAGTAACGCCCCAAGGTTCTCTGTTACTTGGCGACGCACTTTTATACCCCCACCCTGTTGTTACTCTCTAGATCGAATAGATATTAAATAATTTAAAATACAGTTATTCCAATATTTCATAAAAAAATATTGAACGCAAAATTAACATTAATAGATTACAATATTAAACAAATTTATTTCCCCCCCCTATTGTTGAAACATTCGTAATAAACATAATAAATGAAAATTAAATTAAAGATAAAGTTCTATTACGCTTTACTTAGAGTTCTCATTAATTAAAAGTTTATAATTACCCTGATCGATCAGAGCGGAGTGGCCTGATTTTCATAGGTTTTACATTCCATTGGTCATGCCTTTGTCCTTGTACATGCGAATTCCATGAGTGTTCCTTTGGTTGTCCGGCTAGCAATATCCGTTTCTTCCATTCCATAACTCTCTCGATAGCTTCATTTAGATGGAGTGGCGGTCAATTGCCCAAAGGGGAAGGTTGTGATAACTTTAGCCGCTATACATTTGACAAGAGTCCGCAAAAATTAAATTTCAATAACAATAATTTTTATTGTTCGAAACACAGCTGCTTTCTTTATTGTCCTTGCTGGTCTCTAAAAGTCAAGTCAACTGATCTCTCTCAAAGCGATCTTATCTCCACTCTTTCTTATCTTTTTTTTTTAATTAGCGTAATAGCAATTACTAACCAAATATTTTTACTTTGTGAAAGTTTCAACAATAGTGTATAATTACTACCAAGAATCTAATTTTGTTTTCTTTTCCCCACCCTTTTATCTCTCGAATTTTTTTCTCCCTTTTAATTAAACACTTTTAACATTTTTTTTTTTTAATAAATTATATTCAATTTTATTTGTTTATTTCAAAATAAAAGTTCAAAATTTTTTTACCCTTTCCATTAAATCAAAACCATTTGTTAATTAATCTTTTTTTTTCATTTTACAAACTATTTAACTTCAAAAATATTTATGACAAATTATAAATATGTGAGCTTATATATATATGAGCTGACTTAAAATATCAGCTCAGTATGGAGAGTTTTGTCTGTTTCAATAACAGTTATAAGCAAAAAAAGGAAATGGTGATCATGTGATGTTTATTGATTTAAAATAGTTTCATGTGAAAACCCAAAACAAATGAGATTGAGGTATGAACAAATTCCAAGTAAAAAAAAAAAAGCTAATAAGAGTAAAGAGCCAATAGAATAAAGAAAATGTCTGCTCTTAATATAGTTTGAAAAAAGTTTAAACTCTTTTACCTAAATAATAATAAAAAAGATTACCTTGAAGAGTAAAGACCTATTCCTTAGAAGTAAAGTGATAAGATTTGTCAATAAAAGTGGAAAAGATGAGCTCACTTTGAGATAATCCATATTCGAATAGTATATAGATAATATCATTAAGTAATGCCGCTCACATCATCAAAATCATTTGCAATATATTTAGTACTGATTGCAATAATTACGTACAAAGATCAAATAAACAGAAAATCCTTGTCGCCTAATTGTCATCAAATAATTAAATGGCCATGGCTACAATATACTTCTCCCCTTTTCAATAGTCATGGATATTTAACTATTACTAATTTTCTTCTTTCCTAAGCCAATGTAATATCTGGTAATTAATTAATATACTCACAGAAAAGGTATTTTTTTTTGATATTCAGCTTTATTATTGCCCAGCATCCTTTCAATATATTCAATATATCAGACACCATGAATATGATATATAGAATATATTGAAAGCATGATATGCAGTAATAAAGCTTAATATTAAAAAAAAAAAACCTTTTCTGTGAGTAAATTCATTAATTACCAGATATTATTAATGGATATTGCATTATACAGAAGTTAAACTCCCCATACACTAGCACCCCTCAATGCAAACTAGAGTAATCAATGGATGCAAGAAGGTTTGTGCATAAAATCCCCATTTAGTACCTACTCATCTAATATCCACAGACTAGTTTTTAGCTTGTGACTTTCATCAGTAAGGAGCCTTGGATCTGAGAGCACTGTACCTAGATCTTAAGATCTAATGCAACCCTCCAAGGCTCCTCACTGATGAAAGCCACAAGCTAGAAACTAATTTGGGGATATTAGGTGATTAGGCACTAGATGGGGATTTTATGCACAGACCTTCTTGCATCTATTGATTACTCTGGCTTGCACTGAGTGGCACTACTGTATGGAAAGTTTAGCTTCTGTTAAACAGCTTATGTAAGCATAAAGAGTGGTGATCATGTGATGTTTAGTGATATTGCATTATTTTATCACTTAGTCAGTAATAGCTAAAAATCTGTAGTGTTTTGTAAAAAATGGCGGACATGTTTGTGCACTCCAGAAAAAATTAGAATGTATTCGCGAGGTTGTTTTAGATCGCGCTCTGATAGCCGAGGAATTTAATTTGTGCATTGACGTAATGGCGATCGACAATTCCTAGAAATATTTGCTAATTACAAATGTTTCTAGATAAGAGATGTTACCTTATTGGTCAGTGCATTGATTGATCGTTGCAGTTATCAGAGAGCGATAAGAAGACTGGGTAACATCTAGCAGTGTAACATAGAGAGCAGTCAAGCAGTATTGAGTAAGCAGTATTTAAGTAGAGATATCTCGTGTCAGTGCTGGCGGTTAATGATCAGCGCCCAGTGGAATTGTAGTTCACGGGTATAGCTGAAAGAGACTGCAGAGGAGACATTGAGAGCATTCGTCGGAGAGCTTCGTTGCAGACCAATTCGTTGGAGAGCTTCATTGCAGACCAATTCGTTTGGAGAGCTTCGTGGCAGACCAATTCGTTGGAGAGCATTTGTTGCAGACCAATTCAGTGGAGAGATTGCAGACCAATTCATTGGAGAGCTTCGTTGCAGACCAATTCATTGGAGAGCATTCATTGCAGACCAATTCGTTGGAGAGCTTCGTTGCAGACCGATTCGTTGGAGAGCACTCATTGGAAAAGAACAGCGTGGGAATTGTATAACGTTATTTGCTGACCACACAGTATGACTTGCAGTTATAACATTGGCACAGTTGTAAGTGCGGATATAACATTGGCGCAGTCGCATTGGGAACCTGTAAGGAGCGAATAAGGTTTGAATTACATGTTTAGCCGTTTACGTGATGAAACATCAAGGAATTGCAACAAGGGTTTTTCTGGAGTGGAGGGAGGTGTGTAGTGTTTTGTAAAAAATGACGGACATGTTTGTGCACTCTAGAAAAAACTAGAATGTATTCGCGAGGTTGTTTTAGATCGCGCTCTGATAGCTGAGGAATTTAATTAGTGCATTGACGTAATGGCGAACGACAATTCCTAGAAATATTTGCTAATTACAAATGTTTCTAGATAAGAGACGTTACCTTATTGGTCAGTGCATTGATTGATCATTGCAGTTATCAGAGAGCGATAAGAAGACTGGGTAACATCTAGCAGTGTAACATAGAGAGCAGTCAAGCAGTTTTGAATAAGCAGTATTTAAGTAGAGATATCTCGCGTCAGTGCTGGCGGTTAATGATCAGCGCCCAGTGGAAATGTAGTTCATGCGTGTAGCTGAAAGAGACCGCAGCGGAGATATTGAGAGCATTCGTCGGAGAGCTTCGTTGCAGACCAATTCGTTGGAGAGCTTCGTTGCAGACCAATTCGTTTGGAGAGCTTCGTGGCAGACCAATTCGTTGGAGAGCATTCGTTGCAGAGCAATTCAGTGGAGAGATTGCAGACCAATTCGTTGGAGAGCTTCGTTGCAGACCAATTCGTTGGAGAGCATTCATTGCAGACCAATTCGTTGGAGAACTTCGTTGCAGACCGATTCGTTGAAGAGCACTCGTTGGAAAAGAACAGCGTGGGAATTGTATAACGTTATTTGCTGACCGCACAGTATGACTTGCAGTTATAACATTGGCACAGTTGTAAGTGCGGATATAACAAAATCTATTAACTAGATAGCTAGATGAGTTAGATAAAGATTGCAATTTGGAATGGACCATAAACCTGAAGTAAAAAATATCCAAGGTTCATGCCAATTCACACTTGCATGGTAGTGGTAAGTTAATGTGACAACTTCTAGGCTTTTTTAAAAAAAAATACTATTCATTAAATGGATATTATTAAATATGTTATTAATGGTCTCTTAATTTAGGAAAATCATTCTAGGCTTTTTTAAAAAAAAATTTCAAATACAAAATTTTAGTACAGTATATTAATTTTAAAAAAATGTAAAACATTTTACGAGCTAAGAAATAAAAGTAATCAAATGGTTTGTTGTTTGAAAATTCATAAGAATTTCCAAACACCAGAAATCAAAATCCATGAACTTTGAACTCTACAATCCATATGTCTGCCACTGCACTAAACATTGCAGGGCATATCAGGAGGTGTTAAATATGAATAAATTTCAATATAAAAATAAAATTTCTTCTGTAAATATTTTTACAAGTGACATTTACATTCCTACAACTAAATTTAGAAATATTGAAATGACCATTGCAAAGAAACTAAAAATGATGTAAATGGGTGGAATATTAAGTATAAATGCATTTGTTTGCAGCTTGATGGAAATAGTCAAATTTTAGTGTCCACCTTCTGTTACTAATATGTCATAAAACCACTGATACATCACATGATCACCATTTCCTATTCTTACATAAGCTGTTAAAACAGTAGAAAACTCTAATATATAGTAGAACACCCAGCATAAGTCTGAAAATATTGGAAGAGTAGGTATTAGATAAATGTTTTATGAACAAATCTTCTTGCGTCCATTGATTACCAAAGCTTGCACTAGATTGTACTATTGTATGGAGAGTTTGCTATTGTTATTAACATTTATAAACATAAGAACAACGTATTAACTATTTGAAAAATAAACTTACCTGAACTTGATTCGCCCTGTTCCTTCCGATACACTTCACTTTTCCAATTGCTCTGAATTTCCTTTAATGCAGCCAATCCAATTGCTGCTGCTAAAATAGACGGACAATGACTGCAAAAAATAAATAAATAAAAAATAATTAAATATGTTAAAACTAAAATAATGCTTCATTTAAAATTATTTAATTATTAAATATAGAAAATTGTTCCTAAAAAGAATCATTTTTAATTATTTAAAAATAAATAAGTTTACTAAAATATTTCAAATGAAAATGTACATATATAATATTGCATGTATATGTGCAATAATATTCCAGCATTCCTGATTTCTTAGTCTTTCCCAATTAATGATTTTCCTAAATTAAGAGACCATTAATAACATATTTAATAATATCCATTTAATGAATAATATTTTTTTAGTATAATTTTCACACCATTCTCATGTTAAAACAGGCAAAACTCTCTACATGTATTGTCACTCAGTGCAAGCCAGAGTAATCAATAGATGACAGAAGGCTTGTGCATAAAATCCCCACTAATACCTACTCATTCAATATCCCCAGACTAATTTCTGGTTTGTGGTCTTCATCAGTGAGCAGCCTTGGATCTGAGAGCACTGCACCTACATCTTAGGATCTTTTTGCCTGTTTTAATAACAATTATGAGCAAGCATAAGAGATGGTGATCATGTGATGTTTATTGGCTTAAAACCATTCTCATGCAAGATAGGAACTGGTTTCTATCAACTTTTAACACCTTGTAGAAAAGTGTAATCATAAACACGTGACCAAAGACATGTGAAAAAGATGTATAATCCCCAATATGCACATTACTTGCTGAACACCATCATCATCAATTGGCCTAGACCACAATCTCTTTCACGTACATATCTTTATCATTGTTCAGTATATATAATCATTACTACAGTTTAATCGATGAGTCAAACTTACTACCCTCACAACTTTGACCCGAAACATTAAGAACAGTTCAACGGACATCTCTAATCCTTTTATTATAAATTTACCACCACATGCCACTAAAAATAAAAATAAAACATAAATATTATATAACTAAAAATATTAATACCGAATATGTATTTACAATATGTTTCAAATACTAAACAGTTTTGAAATCAGTATTTTTATATTAATCGAAACATTTACAAATTTGCATATTTTCTTTTTGTTGTTATAATGTGCATATTAATTTATATTGTAATATGCGATTTTGTGCAACAGTTAGAGTGACAGAAGATGGAATTCAAGATTCATGAATTGCTGCCCAATTCTCTCTTCTGGTGCTCAAACTTCTTATAAATTCCCAAGCAATAAAGTCATTTGATTATTTTTAATGGCAATTACCCCCCCCCCCCCAATATAAAATAATGAATTAAATGGAGCAGATGGGCCAACTAAAAAAAAATACAACACAGGAATATAGTGTCATGTAAATTACAGACATTTATGGAAATTTTATTTTTTCAATTTTTGAATATAAGCATACAGTAGTTATCTATATCCACAGACTCATCATCCACAATTTCACTTATCCATTGTATGAAGAAATAATAAAAATTCATAAATTTGCATTTACAAATTTCATAAACATGATCATCTGCATGAGTGAAGTCATGAATCATCTCTCATCTACTTTGTTGTCTTGTATGATCAATTAATCATGTGGTCATGTGATTGTTCTTACTCACGTCTAGATTTATCATTATACTATCTCTTTTATAGCATTATTTTACTCTTTTCACTAATCATTTTTGTTGATGTCTTAATGTATATGATTTCAGGCTTCCATATGAAGGCTTGGAGCCAAAAAGCAGCACCAGATATAAGAGAATTAGTGTATTAATGTAATTTTAAATATGTAAGTTTCAAGTTTAAATAAAAAATGTTACTTTTATTCTTCTTGGAGAGGAGGGCATTTTTTGAAAATAAGCATTGTAATATTTAAATATTCTTATAAACTGATAATTATTGAAATCTTTCCTAAAGAGAAAACAATAGCAGCTCTCCACTCTAGTACCACTTATAGTAAGAAGACCAAATTCCCAGTTTAATACATATGTGATGTGATGCACTGTGACTTCTCCTTAAATGGAGTCAGGCATCTCTCAGCAACTATGCCCAGAGAAACCTGTTAAGCCACTTTATCTTCCATTCCCCACTCTAAATTTTCCCATATTCTGCTCCATCCCATTTCCATAACATAATCTTTGTCAACTCTATAGCCTTTATATCTAAATTCCCCTTATCTTTTCCCAAACCCAGCATAAAACCCAATAATCCACTTTCTGTATAATCACTTTTTTCATATTTATTCTTCCATAACTTCATTATTTGTTCCCTTTCTATTTTTCAAGCATTTACATTCAATTAACAAATGCCTAATATTTTCTATTCCTTCCTTACACAATTTACAGACTAAATCACCCATATTTTTCCATTTACATGTATTCTCTTGTTGCTAAAGATTCCATTCTAGACTTAAACAATAAACTACTTTCCTTACTATTATCACATATTAACTCGCATCTTATATTCTGTTTACTTCTATATATATTTACTCTTTTTACTCTCCATACTAGTTCTCCATCTCTCTAACTCCCTATTTCTTTATTAATAAATCTATTCTTTTATCCCATTCCTTACCATTATAACCCTCAACAATCCTCCTACAAACATCTTTTGTACAAATATACTGATATAAATTACTTTATTCAAATCTTTTGCATACCGCATTACCTTTCTCACCCATCTTGTTGCACTTTTGCACTCTAGCGGCCTCTAGCATAAGTTTGAATAATTAACTGTCACCAGAAAATTGTGAGAAGCTAGCATTGCATAGAATGCCTAGGAATCCTATACAATAGAATGCATAACATTTTTGAGCAAAGTATGAAATTTAATTTTTATTTTTTTATATACTTTCCCTAGATATTGTATAGAATACCTTGGTATTACAAAGAATGCTAAATAGTTTATTGGCAAAGTATGGAAAATACTTTTATTGAAAAGATACGGGTGAAGATGTAACAAATATGGGATTTTTCTATATAAAGAGAAAAATACCAGTACAGAATTATATGTTGCTATAAGATAGACTGGAATATCATTTTGAATTGCAGGTAACTGCCTTTTTCATATAAAAGCATTTTAAATTTTGGCATTTGGTCCTACAAGTACTCATGAATCTATAGCCAATACCTGTGAACTGAGTGAAAATGGCTGAATAAAGAACTATTTCTTTATCAGGAATATCTCAATCTCTCAGTAAGTCCTTGGAACATAGAGCAAATTGTAATATAGCATAAATCTGATTAAAATTCCTTTAGCAATTACAAGTCAGAAAAAACTATCTGTCACACTCATAATAACTGCCAGCAGAATACATGAGTCACCCAGCCCTTGTCAAAATCTGAGATAGGAATTGCACAGCGGTCCCAAAGGTGCAGGAAAAATTTTTTTTGCCAGAATCTCATTTCATTTTTTTAGTGAATTTTACCTTCAATAGCATCCTAAAGCAAAGAGTATACAACACCTTGCTAGAGAAAATCTCTAGTTTAATAAATGATTAGTAATAATCATTACGTGTTTATCAAAAAGTTGATAACGTAAAAGTTGGGAGAGGAATAAATTGATGCTTGAAAATAAAAATGAGACAATTTACTCTACATAAATACTCTTCATGTAATAAAGATATATATGAGAGATGATGACCTGGCCCGAAATGCATCTTGGGGGTTATTTGTCTTTTATTGTATCTTTATTTATATGAAATTATTTATGAAATAATAAAAAAGAATGGAGAAATATGGAAATTGTATATCTATAAAAAACACCTTAATATCATAATGTTCTCTGTTCTCACTTCCATCATCATTATATTTACAGGTGGCATGAATGTTTTGGTGACAGTTTATGTGTGCCTATCCATCACTGATTTCCTTGGCAAGCACAGTCAAAAGTCACATACACTTGTTTTGAAACATGCTGAGAGTATTTTATACTTTGATGATTTTCCTTTTGGCATTCTATAGAATGCCTAGGAAATGTGTAAAATTTTAAGCATTTCATACTTGGTTGTCCTATTTTTGGGATTGTATAGAATGCCTAAGAATTCTATACAGTTCCGGTTTTCATATTTTGACGGTGCCATATAAAATCCTTATTATATAATACCCTATCCTCAGATTTTCAGGCTTTTGACTTTATCATTAAATCTTGGGACTCAAAGTAGGAAGAAATGGCAAGTACAAAATTACCAAATTATTGAACTAGATTAAAATCTATATATTTATTCAAGTAGGTTTTCTTGGATTCAAAAATTTTATACCAATTTGAATTTCAGGTTTTTAGTTGACAGGTAAAATAAAATTATAAGTGGTTGCTGACTGCATTCCTTCCAATTTTGAATTCCAAACCTCATTGATTGCATAATTTTATTAAGATAGCATGAGAATGGAGTGATGCTCTGGTCTTACACAATATATGTTAACTAGATATTTGTTTTTGAGATTTTATAACTGAATACTTTGATTAGAGTATTTAACATTAGTAGATGCCATTTCATTTATCATAATCTATAGTTTAGTTTTATGCATTTAAACTAATTTTATATACAGTATATATAATAAAATATGCTTGACCTTTATCAGAATCAACTACTGCAGTGGTGGCAAACCTTTTTACGTGTGTGCACCATAATAACAATAATAATTAAACAAAATTTCTAAATAAGCTAAATACAAGTGAATAATATTTATTTAGAAGAGCACAAGTTGAATAAAATGTAATAGTAAAAAAAATAATAATAATTAAACAAAATTTTGGAAATAAACATATAAAATCAACATAAATAGATATTATTTAATGAGATTTTTGCTGTCATACATTGAATGTCAAATATTTTATAGCTGGTTCATATTTTGACATTTTAAATAATGTACATGCTGAACTAGATTCATCTGTCATTCTATTTCTCAAAATGTCTTTAATTAAATTCGTTTCTGAAAACAATGGATTCACATGGATATGTAGAGGAAAAAAGTTGATAATACAGCAGTCGCTAATTTTTTTAAACAATTAAATATTTCAGGAATAGCATTCCAGGCAGTCAGTAGTTCCTCTTTAGCATTCTTTTTACATATATCCAATAATCGATCATTTTCCATTGTTTCTAACCCATTCCTCAAGTCAACAAATTTCTAATTCTATATAGAATTGATTGAAAATCGAGTGATGGCATTTCCATATCTTTCAAATTAGGCCACTCAAAATTTTCTAACTTGAGATTATCCATTGATATTATGTCTGGGTATAAAATAAATTTTGATATTTCTGAAAATTATCTGAACTGTATAAATCTTGAAGAAAATTCATCAATTATCAATTGAATAATAGCACAAAAGTCTTGCATCAATTTTACTTGATCTGTTTTCTCATGAGATTCTAAATCAGTCCAGAACATTTTTAGATTTGGAAAATATTTGAAGGTGTAATTTAACCTCAAATGCTTTGATCAAATCAAACATGACAACAATTGTCTTATTATAACCTTGCAGTTTCACATTTAATTCATTTAGATGTGAACACATATCAGTAAAAAACCTTAATTTTGAAAGCCATTCAACATCCATTAGTTCATTATATTTTTGAATGATTTTCTCATTATGTAAAAACAGTCTAATTTCTTTTAAAAACTCAATGAATCTTTGAAGAACTTTTCTTCAACTTGATCATCGGACCTTGTTGTACATAAATAAACCATAGTATACTGAGTTTACCTCACTCAATGTGTAGATATAAAATTGATTAACCTAGTCACAATGTTTATAACATCACCCAGTGGCTTAAAGCTGGCCTTCTTGCATAAAACCTGCTGATGTATAACGCAATGAAAACCCAAAATTGAATGTCCAATACGGTTGGTAACAGAAAACTATTTTCTTTTCCAGGCATAAGCACCATCTGTAGTTACTGATACAATTTTGGCAATATTTATGTTGCAAATATCTATTCCTTTAGTTGTTGTTACTAATGAGGTTAAACTAATCAATTCTTCATTGATATTATTCCTATCCAACAGCGAATAAAAATAGCCAACCGAGCTGAGCCATTTATGTCTGTACATTCATCAAGACATAGAGAAATTAAACTAGATTTTATATCTCTCTTTTGTTGGTAAGTTATGTTGTTAACCCTTTTCAGGATTCTTTCTTTAACTGTATTTCTAATCAATGGGAAATCTTTTATGCTCTGAATAATTTTTGCTTTGTTTTCAAAATCTTCAAAAAGAACTGGTGCACATTTCATCCAAGCTTCTTTCATATATTCTCCATCTCTAAAAGGTTTCCCATGTTTGGCAATTACATTTGAAATAAAAAAACTATCAGCAGTTACATTTGAATGATTTTCGATAAATTTTATGATAGATGTTGATTGAATATTTATATTTTTAAATGCTTGTGCAATATATTCTTTTTTACTTATTTCACGGAGTGATTTATGATTGGTCTCATAAAGCTGTTTTACTGATGATGTTCTCAATACAACTGTTCTGGAACATAAAACACATACTGCCTTGGTGCCTTTGTTAATCATTCCATACTCATCAGTCCACCAATTTGAAATTCTCTACTGCTTGATATTTTTTTTATTTTCACTAGTCATATTAATATAATGGCAACAAATTTATTTAAAAGTAAATTTAAATGAGCTTTAATAATTTTATAAATCAACGATTTATCATTTCACGTTTACAGCAAAACTTTAAGCAAAAAAAAAACAACAAAATGTCATTTGATGGCGTTGATTATGCATTTTGTTCCTTTGTTCGCGATTTTGATTACATTAAAAAAATGAATGGTGTCAACATGTTTAAGTGAAAAAAGATTAGGACAGAACTATTTCTATTTGCTTACTTTTACTTTACATTTGAAAAAAATTACTTTAAAGAGTTATAAAATATTTTAATGAGTTTATGATCTAGTTTTATTGGAAACATTTGACAGATTTATAGAATATGATACCACAATATACCAGTACCATTTTATTTGATTTAAAATATAATTTATTGCTTCTAATCAGATATAGAATATGATACCACAATATACCAGTAGCATTTTATTTGATTTAAAATATAATTTATTGCTTCTAATCAGAGTTCAATTGTAAATTGAATTCTATTATTATATTTATTTATTTTACCTATAGTTTATAGTAAATTTTTATTAGCATAGATTTTAGCAACAAAAAAAATATTGAAGAAAATCATAATATATAAATAGTTCGCATGCCAGTAAAAAATTTGAATGTGCCATAGGTTCGCTGTCATTGAACTATTGCATGTTCAGTTGCACACTAGGAAATATTTGACAAATCATATTTTTGTAATTCAAAATAAATCTTTAACTTTTTATTATCATACTTTTCATAAATGATCTTACCTTTTGTAAATAAAACCCACATCTACATTCCTTCTTATGATTAAAAACAACATCATAACTGTAGTGGATTATTTTTAGATTTATTAGACGGTCATATTCTATATATATGTTAATTTAATCTTGACATAATCCTGGTCCATCTCACTATAGTAAATAATTAGGCTTAATGAATGTAATAATAAATACATTGATTCTTATCTCAAATATAAAATCTGTACTTTATATTATTAACTAGCTTATTTAAATTTGCAAGAGACCATTAACAAATGTTAAAATTATGATAGCAAATTCACTCAGCATTTGAACTATTGTACCGGTCAAAATCGTGTGTTCAGTCAACAAGACCTAGAATCCAACCAAACTATAGCAATCTGGCATGTGCGAGATACACGGTCTGGAACAATACTAAATGCTAATCTATTTACCTGTGCTCCAGTGCCTCTGACTATGTGATCAACGCTTTTGAGGATACTAGCAAGCTTTTCATTTACTCCAGATCTGGCAATGAGAAAAGGGTGAGCAAAGAGACTTGGGAATCAATAATGTTCAAATAATTAGCTAATAATTTAAAATATAACAATTAAAGAACGGTACAGACTGTTGCTTAATATACTAATAATCAGATCCGTAATGTTGTCCAAGGCAATGTTAAACAAAGGGAGTTTAATTAATAATACTAACAAAATCTTTCATTCAATTAGGAACAATTTAATTAATCAAATAGTTAATGCTAGAGATTCAGGCAATGAATGACAAATGCGAGAATACAGAAAAATGATATAATATAAATTTATTAAATAATTAAATATGGTAATAAACAAATAGGTATGCAGAATGTCTATACAATTGTAGTTACAAATTTGATTATGGTTTAATTCGCAATCATGCACTTCTATGGATTAATTCAATAAATTATTGAATTTACATAAGTAAATAAAATATTTGTGTTATTACAAAAAATTGGTTAGTGTAATTACTACATATATAAAACAAGAATGTTGGTGCGGTTAATCATATGTTGTTTGGTACGGTTAATATGCCAAGGATCAAATAAATTAATTAGATAATCAATAATACATCGTAACAATCCTCACTGAAAATATTACAGATTCATACTAATGAGTTTTATTAGTCATTATATATATATATAAGTAAGACTTTTGATGTGTGATTTGAAAAGTAAGGGAGATTATATTTCAATAAATGTGTGGGAGTCAGCCTAAAATAAGCTGAATTACATAACCTGATCTAGAGACCTAAGCAGAATGAATGGCGAACAACATGCGGATTACGGTTGACAGAGAGCATTGCAGGTTTATAAATAACTCAATACTAATAATAAAGGCAAAATTACGTTATCGCTTACAATTGCCTACAGGAAGGCGGTCATGCTCTTGAGTGGCTTTGTCATATTTCCACAAAAGGAGTATGCCTGTACGATGGCCAAGGTCATATCTCTGAAGAATAGTGGCCCAAGTTGCATGTTGGGATGGTTTATCTGTATGTTTCCCATACACTTATTCATTGGAGGTGCCTGAAGAAGATCCCTAGTAGGAAGCACATCTACTTTGAGAGGGATAATGAAGAGTGGGAATGGTCATTTTGAAGATCCCAAAATACATGGCAAAGCAAGAAACCTATAAATAATGATTGCAATGATACCTGTATAACACCCAAATATATAAATAGTTTGTGTCACTAACAACCACGGTAAATTAATGAACACCTGATTATTATTGGATGTTCTCCTGTGTAACACAAACCATCTCAGGCCCTTGACTAATGATTAATAAAATGCTACAAAAGGGGTCAGAGTTTAAAACTAAAAGGAAATAAATTGCTTTCTCCCACATCACTAAAATATCTCCTTACATTTCTACAAGTGATCACTGTCTGGATAACTTATATTATTGACAAAACAAAATAAATAGATTACATATTAAATTCACTTGGTGAGATTTAATTAGATAAATTGGTAAACGATTTTAAAGATTAGATGAAAGTCAATTTTCAGTTAGAGAGAACAATTAAACATAAACATTAAGATCTTCCAATCATTTAAAGAGTAAAATTATTATAAAATAATTGGTACAAACCCGAGCGAGTTTATAATAACTAACTTTAAAGAAAATTTACATCATAATTTAATAAGAGAAAACTATTGACGGTGGATTTAAATTTAAATTCACTCGCTGGATTGTATACCTTCTTGGCATATCAAAATAATTAAAATAACACTAAGAGAAAATAAAATTAATTCTAAATTGCCACACCCAAAACATAAGAACTTATACAGCATTGGAAAAAATTGTACAGACATTATTAACATTTATATAACAGCTTTAAAAATTAAATAAAGAAAAGAAAGGTTTATACTATAGTTTAGAATAGAATACTTCATTAATTAGAGTTCATTAGCTTATGGCAATGTAGATGTTATCTTGGGGCTTGAGGACATGACATAGACAATCAATGGATCATGATCGTAAATTGACTTGGGTTGGAAACAGGCATTGGTAGAGATTCAAAGTTCACTTCAGACAAGCATATCACTGAACAGTCCACATATTCAGTCTAGATGTTCCAGTTTTCAGCATAGTGAGCTAGATGAGTTTCCCAAAGGTATGGGGATGGGGCAACAAATGGTCTTCTCCTTTACCACAACATGATTTATTTAACTAAGCAAACTTGCGTAAAGAATACTAACTCTCTGATATCAAAATAGAACAAGCCTCTATTGATAACCAAAATTTAGCTATTTATACACAAGGCAAATATTTAAAGAATGCTGGCCATTGTTTCAAACTCATATACTTGATTAAGATTCAAAGTTGACCTCCATTTCCATATATGGTAATGAAAAAGACTGGAACAATGGTCAAATAAATTTAATTAAAGAATCTCTGGCATTTATAATATTCCATACATTTTCTAGAATGACCCAGTGGTCCGCAAAATTTTAAGATCCACTGATTACATTGTTTAACTCTTAAATGTCAGTTAACTTTTATACAAATTATTAGTAATAAAATTACAAAATATTATTGTTTGACTCTTAAATGTCAATTTTACTTTTATACAAATTATTAGTAACAAAATTACAAACTGTTACAAATATTACAAAATCTTATAAATTAAATATATATTGTACATTGGTTGGTCTTACATATAACTAACTAGTAAAGTTATTGAAATATAAAATATTATAAAATTACAATTTTATAACTAATAAATATTAATCCTCATATGCACATACGAGTATGCAAGTTGAATGGGCAGATGAAACTAAATGTTTGTTTATCCATACATTTCTATGTATACTACTGCCTATTGCTTGAGGCAGGTGTCCATTACCAATAATTTGGGTTCAAACCCATTCTGGTACTTATATAGTAGGCACTAGGTGAAGCGTAAATCTGCAGAACATATTTCCAGTTTCATTATGGCATAATTATCCAAGGCATAGTATCAACACTGTAAAAATTATGATAGCAAATCCACTCAGCATTTGAACTATGGCATAATTCTCCAAGGCATAATATCAATACTGTGCTTCATTTCTCATTTGATTTTATAATGGAATATATTCTAATTATTAAAATGTTCTATGCAACTTTTAATGTTAGTTTTTCTTGTTAGCATTATACTTGTAAATAGTGCAGTATAAAAACTCTTTAAATGCTGCAAAGTAGCAAGAATATGTCAAATACTATGTTACTATACTAGGTTAGGGGTTTCCAACCTGGAATATAGGGGAGCTTGTCCAGGGGGTACAATGAAAGCAGGTGAATAAGAATATTAATGTTATTAATATATTCCAAAAATAGTTATATTATCAACATTACTGTCCGTTAGCCATACCAGCAACATTTCAGGTCACTTTTTGGACATGGGCACAATGAGATTGTATAGATTTTCTCTCATTGCAGGGTTCAATAATTCAAAATCCCAATTAAGATTTATTTACCGAATAAAGCTTTTATGAAAACTTAATTATTGTTTATTTCTTATTATAATGAATAGGGGTACTGGATAATTTACTAAAAGCCAAGTGGATATGGTAAGTAGAAGGCCAAATAAAGCTATAATGAAAACTTACTGTTTATTTCTTATTATAATGAATAGGAGGTAATGGATATTTCATTAAAAACCAAGGGGGTATGAGGACCAAACAGGTTAAGAATTCCTATACTGAGCAATCAAAATGTAGTGAGGTAACATAATTTTGATCCAAAATGGCAAGCATATACAAAAATAGCCAAGTAAAAATGTGAATAAATGTATTCCCAGAGACTGATTACTAAACTATTTTCATAGTAGCCTAGCTAGGCTAATTGTAACCTGAATCACTGAGCATTAAAAACAGTAATTCAATCTGTTTATTATACTTGTGTCACTTATTATACAATTGGAAAAAATCAATAGGCCTTATGCAAATCCTCTTAGACAACTTTAATTCTTATATACTATCAATAATCAGAAATCTATAAACACTATGATTTTGAAGTCAAATTGACTTATTTGTATAAATAAATAGATCTGATGTGAGGCATACTTTAGTGACCACAATTTTATTTAACCTATTGTCACCTTTGACAAGGATGGAATATATCATGCAAGACATTCCGTGACTTTCTGATGATTAGAAGTGATAATTCATTCTATTTTACACTACTTCAGAGACATATATGGTAATGTTATATTCAAATTCTGAATTATTATTTTTGTTTATTAGCTTTCTTTGGTGAAAAATAACATCCAGCAGTGCAATTTTTCTTTAATACTACCTAAGATAATAATCTGAGATACACAAACACTAATGTTTTGCACCCAAGTCAAAGATGCTATAGTTATATAAATCTAAAGTCTCTAAATTATAGGTTACTGACTTAGCGCTAGACCCTATATAATTATATAAGCAAGTTATTTTGGATTCAAAAGCTTAAGATGGTTTTCAATCTCAAGTCATGAGCATGGAAAATAATAATAATAATAAAAAGGTGATTGTTGGGTATGTACGACAGTGTAAATTCTGATGTTTTTCATTGAAGAAAACTAATAACCAAAAACTAGTCTCAGAAATTCGGGTAAAGAACTACAATCCAAAGTTCTCCAATTATTCAGTTTAGTAATAAGTGGCTCTGGAATAGAGTAAATAATAATAAATGATGGTTCCCAATACAGATGTCGAAAGTAAGCAAAGAATATCATGTGATGCTTTGTTTAATATAAGTCACATGATCAATAAACTACCACAGTATCACATTGAATAACCAAAGAGTAATTGTTTTTCTATCAAATCAAGAAGTTTTATTTGCCTGTATAGCTTCATTATCTGTAATTTGTTTACAAACAAAGAACCAAATAAATAATTGTATACGTAACTGTTTCAAAGTTTATATGGCATTTGACTGGTTTAGTGAAAGTTTTGGCATATAACAGTTTCATTCAATTAGATTAAATTGATTTATTGTAAAAACTTCATGTTAATCATCTAAGAATGAATCATGAAATCTTTAGCTCTGAGTGTACCATTCCATCATAGTGCTAAACTTTACAGAACATCTAAAAAAAACTAAATGTTTTATTTAATACTTATTTCAATAAAAAACCAAGAATATCACTCTTAAACAAACAATAAGGCTTATAATAAATAAATTTGATTGTGGTAAATAATTTTCTAATCACCACTAAAATTTCAAATGCATTTCAATGATATAAAGAGCTGCATTGCTTTATTATATATAGAACTCTTGGCTAAGAATAAGACTGATCAGGTCAAATCAAAAGATTCTTGGATTGAATTTTAATTTTTTTTTAAAAAAATTCTTAATTTAATCGATTGAATGAATGTCACATAACTACCTGAGCATGTCAACTTCATTCAAATTCATGCTATAATTTAAATATAAAATACTCGAATAATATTGCGATTAAGAAGGTGACAGGCAATCAAACATTACTAACTGATCATGGAAGCCCATTGCATAAATCTCTGACCTTGACCAAACAATACCCAATTTTAATGAGAATCCTATTGCCTAGACATCTTGATCAATGATCAAACATTATCATTTGGTCATGAAACCCTATTGCCTATATACTTTGATCTTGATAGATAATTAAACCATTATCATTTGATTATGAAACCCCATTGTCTTGACGTCTGAGCTTGACTGATGGTCAAACCATTACATGGTTATAAAACCCTATTGCTTAGACCTACAAACTTGATTGATGATCAAACATTATCACTTTATTATGAAACTATTGCCTAGCCACCTGAACCTGATTGATGATTAACCATTAGTCATTAATTCTTAATGCATAGATACCTGAACTTGGACAATAATCAAATTTGGTCATGAAACCTTATTGCCTGGATTCTTGAACTTGATTGACAATAAATCACTTGAAAATAGAAACCAGTTGCCTAGATACTTGAACTTGGCTGATAATTTAAAATCCACACTTAGTTAAAAACTCTATTGTCTAAATACCTGAACTTAGATGATGATGATACATTACTACTTGCTGCAGCACCCATTACTTCCATTTGAACCTGCTTTGCTGCAAATAATTAAACCTATTTAACAACATGCATATATATAAAGCTTGGCATTTTGATTTGCTAATTTTTTTTCCCAATAAAAGCAATTAATTAGTTAGTAATTGGTGCATATCCAAAAGAAAGTTATTTGATTTCCCAGTAGTAAATGCTTTCAAAGTTCAAACTATCAAAAAACTTAATGTGGATTATGATTTATAAAATTTATAGTACAATGTTCTAGTATGTAATGGGGGGGGGGGGGAATCCACCTTAAATATAAAACAGTACGGAGTACGGCACTGTTATTATAAAGAATTAAAAGGCAGAGAGATAAACAGATTAACTTGACAACGTATCAATCATAATTTTAAAATAAATGTCACTTTTTAAAAATTAAAGATAATGTACATCCGTTTTCGTATTCTTATTTTGCCTACAAATATATATTAACTCCCCCTTCCCTTTTAATCCATAGATATTTGCTTCTTGTTGACTAGTAAGAGCACAATTAATGATGAAGATGATAATCTTCCTAGAATTATCATTTTAAATAAAGCTTTGTCTTTTAATAAAACTAAATGTTTAGCTGAGTTATTATCAGATAGATAGTAAAGCCAATTTTCAGTAATCTAGTTCTGTCTGCCAACATAAATTTAATTAACAAACACTTGACTAAATGAATGCAAATAAACGAATGTAAATGAATAGCTATCAATAAACTTCGAGTGCACGAATTTCATTACACATTTTGTAATAGTTTTTAATACTACATTTTATCAATCGTATATATTCTTTTATAGTAAAAATTATAATAATTATAATTTAATGTTTAGAAATTGCAAGAAAAATGAGATAGAAGGATGATGGGTATCAAATGCAAGAAAATGGCAGATTAAATATAATTATCACTCCCTCTATATAAAAGTTAGTTTTTAATATTAGATTAAATACTCGCGAATAGCTGAGTTCTTTGCATTTAAATATAAATTTAAATATAGGGGATTTGAACACAGACTTTCAAGCACCCTTAAACTATCCACACTATCTCATACTATTGATACACATGACCACACATATGTAGAAAAGATAAATAATCACCAATATACATATTTCGTGCTAAACCAGCTCTCATCAGTTGGTCTAGATTATCATCTCCCACACACATATATAATCAGTGCTTAGTTTATATTAAGATAGCAAATCTTCATACTGTAATGAAAAGGCTTCAATCTATTCCAACTTCCACTTCAGCCATCCATTCTATTGAAAATCTGATGATGGAAAGCCCAAACCCCATGCTGATGCCAATATTATTGCCATGCTCATGTTGACCCCAAGTCACTTAACCCCTCATGTATAGGACCGTATCCATTTAAATACATAGAATAGGGATGGGTATGATGCGTACAGGGAAAAGTCAGGAGTGGATTGTTTATAGCTAGATCATTAAGGATAACAATACATAGCTAAATATTTATTTTATGTTTTACTTCTGTGTTGAACATGATCCCTGGTCTAGATTATCATCTCCCACACATATATATAATCAGTAATCAGTTTATATTAAGATAGCAAATCTTCATACTTTGATGGAAAGGCTTCAATCTATTCCAACCTCCAACTCTTCAGCCATCCATTCTACTGAAAATCTGATGATGGAAAGCCCAAATCCCATGCTGATGCCAATATTATTGCCATGCTCATGTTGACCTCAAGTCACTCTGACCCCTCATGTATAGGACCTTATCCATTTAAATACATAGAAGAGGGATGGACATGATGCCTATAGGGCAAAAGTCAGGAGTGGATTGTTTATAGCTAGATCATTAAGGGTAACAATACATAGCTAAATATTTATTTTATGTTTGAGATTCTTTCCACTCCAAGATAAAAGTAATTTATTAGGTAGACTTGAACCCCAGTATAACTTAGGTATATCATTTTGTCATTATGCAATAGCTTTCATTTGATGGGATAACTATTCTTCTCTTGTATTAGATAGATTGTTACTACTTTGAATCCATATCTGGAAAATTCATCAGAGGTTTTTCCAGCTTGCTGATGCTAATGGATGAGCCCATTACCTTGACAAGGACATATGTATAAATATTCAACATTAACCAAGAAATCCACTGCAATGAGATAAAAAAAAATTATTGGAATGATGAAAAAAGAAACCGTGAATCAAAGAAAATATATTAAACTTGAAGAGACCTTCATCCAGTAGTGGACTGGTAATGACTATCTCAATGCTCTAAAATTGATATGCTAGAATGAAGTGTTAAGAAGTGGTAAAATATATAAGGAGTTTGTTGAAAAAATTACATAATCTTGAACATCAGAAATGTTTTGTTAAGCTTTGATCTGAGAATTTATTGCTCTTAAGTCAGTCATCCTATTGTTCTAATAAATATCTCTGGATAAGCAAACCGTATCAACAACAATTAATCACTATTTCTTGATCATAGTATTCTATTTTCTAGTAAATCTGTCTTTGGACAATACACACATCAGAGGTGGCAAGTGGACTTACATTAAATATGTTCAAATGCAATCAATTCCATCAATAATCAAATAAATAAATTGCTTGATCATTTTATCTATTTTGCAATATAAATCTTTGGAGACAATTTAATTTTCAGCTGAGAGTTTAACATATTTTATTACTATTTCATTAAATAGTTTTAACTTTATTCTAGTAACATACACAGTATATATATACATTCAGTTAGCAATCACTAATAAATAAATATAATCATTCTAAAATTACAGAAGGGGGGGGGGAGACTAAAACCCTAAAGATAAATTTTGTGACGACTTTATAAACTAATCTGTGATCTCTAATATATTAACCCATACTAATTTTTTTAATTTGTTAACTGACATTTTGACATGCTCTTTTAATAATTTATTTTCTGTAGCAAAACTTTCAAGCTATCAGGTAGGTAGATCAACTAAATACTGATAGATCACATAATACAACAGCAACAATTTTTCTTTCTAAATGACTTTAGTGCCATTCTTAATAATTGAATCTCTTCATAGAAATCCATCTTTATCTACATCCTCCCAAATGAGAGCAATAACAATTTCAAAATAGAGATCCTGTTGGAATCCCTAGGATGTCTGAGAAATCAAAACTAATAAACATCACATGATCACCATCTCTTATGCTAGCACATAACTGTTATTAAACAGGCAAAACTCTCCATACAGTAGTGTCACCCTGTGCCAACCAGAGTAATCAATGGATGCTAGAAGGTTAAGATTTAGGTGCAGTGCTCTCAGATCCAAGCTCCTCACTGACTAAGGCCACAAGCCAGAAACTGGTCTGGGATATTGGATGAGTAGACTCTAGATGGGGATTTTATGCACTAGCCTTCTGGCTTCCATTGATTACTCTGGTTGGTACAGGGTGGCACTACTGTATGGAGAGTTTTTCCTGTTTAAATCAAAACTAGAGAATAGTATGAAGACAATTAATTAAAAGTTTCTATGAGATAATTTTTGTAATATAAATTAGGTCTGCCTTTTCCAAAAAAAAAAAAAACCCTACTCAAATTCACAATATTTCAATATGAAAAATAATGAATCTGATGATTTGTCATTATATTATTAGACTAAGCATGTTGTAATGAAATTTTTCAAATGACTTTATATTATGAAAATAGGTTAACCTTACATCATCCATACACTAATTTGGAAAAACAATAACTCTATCTACAATTGATTTAGTTATAATATTTATTTATATTATTGTGATGGAATATCTTACACTATCCACTACCATCAACATCTCTTCAAATAATATCTTCCTAAGATGTTTGATGAAATAATCAGTGCCTAAGTCATGGGGCATAATCGGATCCAGTCTGATTTTGGTTGCCAGTATCCCTAGCAACAGCTTCTGAGTTACTAAGACCACCAGATCCCACTAAAATATATGTGATCATAATATCAACTAATAACTACACACATACAAAAATGTATTCACATGTAAATATGAACATACATAAAATGTTCAGCAAAGCAAGGTCCTCTTCAACAGCCTCTTTTTAGGGTACAATGAGTGAAAAGGCATCAAATATCAAGCTTCCTGAGTATACAGTGATGAGTATTTATGACTTCTTACTTTCTATTTAAAATAACTAGATATTTATTATTTACCAATCATTAAAATGATTAGCTGGATTAACTAGCAGTTTATTACCTGCCCTAAATATAATTAAAACCCTACAAAAGATTTGTTTATGCAGTCTAAATTTGAACCCGTTATAATCATGACAGGCGGTTGCGCTTATGTTGAACCATGATATACTATACTTATGATAGGGATTTAAATCCAGGTGAAATTTAAAATATTTTCCCGATAACTATGATTTTCCAAGCTAGAACTTCTTTCAAGTAGCTAGCCTCTAACTAGTTTTCTAATTATTAATTAAAAAAAATAAGTATCTAACTATAATAGCAAGAGGGTGAAACAAGTAAGAAAAACCATAAGTACAACCTTAACTAGCATCTAGTTCTACTACTTCCTTAATGGTGAGGCATTTACCCTGATGGCCTATTTTGAGCTATTTTTAACTTTATTCAAATATACATAACTAGGGGGGGGGGTTACATTTCCAACAGGAAAGTGAATAAATAAATAAAATTATAATATTAATATAATTTTTAAAGTTAACAATGCTGTGAAACCAAAACCAACTCAGAATAATAATTATATTAAATTTCAGAGAAACTAAAACAGAAATAAAACAGGATAGTTCAATCAGGAATAATTTCTTTCCTGTTGGATATTTTACAAAGTTAAATTTTTTTTTTTTAAAAGGAAGTGAGCACACGTGACTACTTCAAAGAGGTAAACGAAAAATACAATTGAAAAATATAGAAACTATTTTGCTAAATCATAATTTTAAATTGTTTTGTCTAGAAAATTTTAGTAATAACAAATTTGATTTACTTTCTTTCCATCAACAAATCGCCATTTAATTCCAGAAAAAATAAAGATTACAATTTATTGTGAAAGTCCTTCCCACATAAATATATTAATGACTATTATTAATTATTTTTAAATTAGAAATTAATATAGCATTTAAAATCAAGAAATACACTTTAGATTGTAAAGATTAAAATAATTATTACTAAACGCCATCACATGGAATAATTACTTTATTTCCAAGTGCAAAAAATATATAACTTTCAATTACCACATATTCTCTAATCACAGAATTAAGGATAATATGCATTTCATTCTCAAATAGCATTCACCAGTAGGCCAGCTTACAATTTTGACATCTTTATTAATATTTATCTACAGCAAATGATTACACTTTATAGTGAAATAACTAAAGACTTAATTGCACACAACAACGATGACACATCTTCATGACACAATCTTCCCCGGATAAAGATAAATATCTTATTGATTATTACTAATCTTTTTTTCATTACTAAGCAAAGATGATAAAGAGAGGTTGTGAAGTAGACGAAGGATGAGTGCTGGTTCAACATGAAATGCATTTTGGAGTTCATCTGTCTTTTTCAGATGTTGTTTAGAGAACATATATAGTAAAATGAAAACTATGTTATATAGACAAAATATGGAAAAGATAGGATAAAATAGTTCTACAAAATTATGAATGATTAAAATTTGGTTATATAAATATCCAATCCCAGTATCACAGAGCAAAGAGATATTAATAGTATGAGAAGCTCATGACAATAGGGACCTGTAATAAAGTGATGAATATAATAAGATAGTAAGGGAGGAAAGAATGGAGAATGAAAAAAAAAAAAAAGAAGAGCTAGAGAAGACGATGTTAAAAACAATATCCACCTCCTGATGATCCTATACCATAAAACAACAAAAGGCACTCAGATATTGACTGCTGGTTATTTGCAGTCAACATCCACATGGAAAGATCATTCCCTGCATTCCCAATCATTAGACATTAATCTGAAGATTCTATTTTTGGTCAGCAACATAAAACTGCCACAAACAACAATGTATCCATTCAGTTTGCAATCAAATTTATGGAATTATTCCATGAACACTTAAAAAATAAAAACACAAATGTAAGTTATAAACATTAATTAGAAAGTAGGTTGCAGATAAGACGGCCCCTCTTATCTTTATAAAGTCGTAATCTTGTGTTAAGATTTGTAGAGGTCTCTCTCATGGTAAATTTGAGCAATCAAGGCGCATAGTAGTAAGGTTAAAGCCGGATATAGAATTATGTAAGTTATATAATAATACATACTGATTTTATTTATCTAATACATATTGATTTTATTTATCTATCCATACATTTACCCATTCAACTATACATCTATACATATTGATTTTATTTATGAATCCATTCCGCTATACATCTATCTACCTTCTTTACCAACTATTCTTATCTTTATATTCATCCATTTTTAAACAATTATTGTGTGTAATTGTCTGTTCATCAGTCCATTTGAAATCACATCTAGTCAGCTGTTCCTTCATGGATGTAGTTATCCAAATACCAACTGTCTTCTTTCCATTTATCTAACCAAATATTCATCTATAACCCCATTTTCATCACCCATTATCTCTATGTATCTACTGTTACTTACAAGAGTTATAATTTTCTTACACTTTGAATATAAACACTTTGGTCAAGCTCCACTAATAAGTCTGTTATGATGGAATTTTTAATCATTTTGTTTGTCAATACACTTATTTGGACTCTTAGTCTCTTTGCAATTTTTATTTTCCTTACTTATGTTGTTTGTTATGAATTAATGTAATATATTAAATTATTTACTGTATCCTTGCCCTATATATTTAAAAAAACATTTTAAAATTACAATTAAAAAAAAAAACTTCATGTATCCACACATATAAGTATAAATATTAATAGGATATATAATATTAATCAACTGTTATAATTATCAATATACTTTTTATTATTATTATTGTATGCCTCATCTCAATTCCGTCACATCACAACCATCTACCAGCACAGATAATCAGACAACTTCTCTCATTGTGTATTTTGCAAACTAACCTTCACTTTTAGGGGGAACGAGAGATATTAAGCACCTGAAACTTCATGCCCATGTTTATAGATCAAAAACTTTCACTATATTATTTTCATGCATGATAAGTACTGGTTTCTATTCACTTTTAACATTTGTGAAAGAATAAACAATCATTTCATTATAGATATATGTTTTCCTGTTTTTTTTAAACTAAATTCCTTCATCTTAACCTCACCATATCCCAACCATCTACAACACAAGTAGTCAAATCATCCTATGTCACAATGCATGCTTTTTGTAAACAATCTTCACTTTTTAAGTGAGTTTGAGACATCAAACACCAAATCCATGATGGAGCTCTGCATTAACATAGATTAGATTTTTTAAAGGGCATGATAAAATAATGCTTCTATCTGCCATATCTATGGTATGCATTCAAATTCAGAGTGAGTAAATTTAATATTTCAATAAACTCATGATGAAATAATAATGCACCTATCTGCCATATCTATGGTGTGAATTCAAATCTAGACTGAGTAAAAGTTTTTCAATAGAATGTTTCTGGTACTGATCCAAAATTGGTTCAGTTATCTATCTAATACTGTTCATTCTTGGCTTGGTGGTAAAACTGGTGAATATTCCTTCTTCTTCACTGCTTCTCTATAAAGAATGGTTGAAGAGACCTCTGTTGGGTTATTGAAAAACCATTTTACCTTCATTTTTTTAAGAGAATGCATTTTACTAAAGGTAATAGTAAATCAAATTACATTTCAAAGGAAATATCTAACCTTGTTTTAATGCTTTTCTTTGCATGTTAAATTGTCACCCGAAAAACTTAAAAGTACTATGGATAGATCCCACACTAAAGTATTATACATTAAGCAGATTCCAGAAATAATTATAATTAAGTTAATTCACACATGTATCTTTGTATATATTTTGTATATCATTTCTACTGAACAAATTTGAAGCTTCAAATTAAATGGTAATACCAATTACATATGCTTTGAATAAACAATGGGCACTTAATGTGAGAGCAGACTCCCGTCAACAGTAATCTTTTTTTCATGACAGAAAACAACACTTCCATAAAAAAGCAGATTTTGAAACCAAAAAATCCAATTCTCACATGTTTGCAATCAATGTGTTTTTTTTAATTATAGCTTTATTTGCTTACAGCTCTGAAGAATACTGTAGATCAACTGAAACAGTAAGCAAATGAAATTATAATAAAACCTAGAGCACAAGTGCACAAGCACGGGATTTTTTAATTATAGCTTTATTTGTTTATGGTTTTAACTAATCTACTGTAGTCAACAGAGCTGCTCCTTAGGTTTGGATAAAGAAACAGCTCAGATGAAAACTAGTTTAGTTGAAATTAAGAGAATTAACATTTACTGATTTGAAATAGTCCAACGTATGTATAAAAACAAATAAAGCTATGTGGTTTTATTTTCTCCTTATTTGTAATAATAGAAATACTTGATTGTAAATTAGAGAAAAAAATCTAGTTTAACAATTGAATGCAATGGATAAGGATTGAATTTTTATAAATTTCACATTCATATTTATGCATTAACTTGGTACCCATAGAAGTATATCCTTTTCTCCCGTGAGAGGAGTATTCCATAATACATTTCATTTTAAGATGAATGCATTAAGATATCTGACCAATACCTTTAATCCTCCTACAAAAAAAGAATAGCTAAATACTGTTTTCATCTATCAAACAGCTATTGATTGATTAGTGGTCACTTTTTACTCTTCTATTATTCAAAGTTGGGTTCATCGTTATTGTTTGTTTAATGATGACAAGTGACACAATATATGTACTTTTTATGTCAATGATCTGTGATAACAATGTCCTGTGCAGTTCAGCACATAATTAGAATGGTGGACTCCAGAGCTAAGTAAAAACCAAAGTTATTCAACTGAATGAAATTGTCAACAATCTATCATGTCAGTGTTTGAATCCAAGGTTTCATCAATGTACAGATTGAAAATAGTAATGAATAAAAATGTAAAAAAAAAACAAAAAATTTGAGTGGCATCAAATATTATTTATTCAGAGTGGTAATTAATCAGGTGGTTACTATAAAATTGAAAATGCATTATTTTATGCTATAACACTGCTATGAATTGAATACAAATTTTGTTTAAAATGGCTTGCATCATTAATAATAATGGTAATTTCAGCAAATCTAAGTGAAGCAACAAAACATTTGGTTCTAGTAAACTATTAACTGTGCAGCCTTTCACTACTAAACCAATTATTTTCACTATTAAATCAATTATTTTCAAAGTTGTATGCCAAAATTGGTGCTGAAAATATATACGCGAATTTGCACATAACCACAATTTTTTTTATTTTTTAAAGATGTATAATAACCTCCATACCAAAAGATAAATGACCCTTTAGATGCTTCATACTGAGCCAGTATTCATCAGTTCATTCAGATCACCATCTCTTATATATATATTTCCATCATATATGCAATATTTATCAATAGTAAATTGTTACATTTTGATTTACAAGTATCAAACTTACTCTACTCATAACTTTGACATGATCCATTCTAGATAAATATAATAATGATTATCACTAATAATTTATTAAACTAAAGATTATCCCTAGATCAGATATAAACTTTAATTAAAGATTAATATATCTTATGTATAATAAAGCATACTCATGGAGTAATTCAACTTCATTTCTATTTTCCCATATGTGATATCCTACTTAATAACCTCCACATCACTATAATTCTATTATTGTGTTATTTTTATTTATGATTTAATATATGTAATTTTAAAATTAATAAACATTACATGATCACCATTTCTTATGCTTGCTCATAACTATTATTAAAACATGCAAAACTCTCTATATGTATTGCCTCTCAGTGCAGGCCAGAGTAATCAATGGATGCCAGAAAGCTTGTGCTTAAAATTCCCATCTAGTGCCTACTCACTGACGAAGACCACAAGCCAGAAACTAGTCTAGATGGGGATTTTAAGCACAAGCCTTCTGGCATCCATTGATTACACTGGCTTGCACTGAGAGGCAATATATATAGAGAGTTTTGCCTGTTTTAATTTTAAAATTAATGTTGTCATATTATATTTACACTAAAGAGACCTAATATGTAAACTTCACAATTATTCCAAAATTTCAAGTATCCAAGTTGAAAGACTAAAACTTTAATGGCAGTGGCTACTGGGAGACTTGTATTTATTTAAACATATGTGCTTTTTTAAATACACGACTTCAGATCAAATTTAAAGTGACTAAATTTTTCTTTTGCCTACTGAAATATCTCAAAATTAATATTTTTTGTAATATAAATAAAATACAAATTAGTCTACATTTTTTTTATTATTAATGCATAAGTAAGACATAAAAATAATTCAAGGTTATTATAACTCTTTAAATAGCAATATTCAACTTCCTATAATAAATTAGTATTTAAAAAGACTTGTTTAAAAAAACTTATTGACTGCATATCCTTCTTAAAATTTAACAACAGTGTTTATAAAGCAAACTCTCATTGAAAGTAATATAATTACTCAACATCAGAGTTTGCTTGCATAATTTAGTGGCTATAGAATGGCAGATTCTGGAGCTCAAGGTCCATGGATTGTGTTCCAACTCTGTCATGTTTAATGCTCGAACTTATGAACTTCCAAACAATAAAAAACATGCTGAAGTTAATGTCAAAATAGATAATCACCACTATTTCTCCCCACAATAAATTTTTACACTTCCTAATCAAAGCTTTACACAGCATAAAATTTTGGATATTTGAATAATTGTTTTTTTATTATATATTTATTACATCTTAAAGAATATTATTTAAGAGCATGTAGTGGCAGAGAAATATTACCATTGTCAGGAAAAATAATAAAGCACATTTGACGAGTACTAATGGAATATAGTCTTCAAAAACATTGGAAGTATTAAATACAATCATAATGCATTTTTGGTGCCAAATACCTTCATCAAATTCAACTGTTATATATATATAAAATGAATGAAAATATGAAATTGTTCATTTAAGTGTAAATTTCTGCTCACTGGCTACATTAAACCAAGTACAGTAATCAATAATATTTAAAATCAAATTAATCCCAGATGTTAATGTTCATATAATTAAATGTCAGAACCGAAATTACTCATATCTACTACATAATATATAGGGGATTTGAACTCAGACTAAGAATTGTGGGTGGAGTGGTTTGAAGCCTGTCCATTAAAGTATGAAAATTGGCTATCTTAATATAAGCTGAGCTTTGATTGTATATATGTGTGGAAATGATAATCTGGACCAACTGACGACTACTGGTTTAGCACGAAATACAATTATTAGTGATAGTTTATTTTTTCAACATGTGTGTGATCAGATGTATCAGTGGTGTGACATAGCATGGATGGTTGAGGGTCATGTGAAAGTCTAAGTTAAAACCCTCTATATATTGCATATAGAAGTGCAGGTATGAAAAAGCCTGTACTGTAGAAGAAAAAAAAATTCATATTTCATATCTATTATGGTGAATCAAGAGCAAATATTAATGTAAGACTAAAACAGCATAAAAAAAAAATTATAATAAAACTAAAATAGATGTATTAACAGTATTTTTATAACCTAAAAGAATATTTGATCTATTTTAAGTGTAAAGAAGTAGAGATGATTTGGACTGAAGATAATGATGGGAACTGTAAAATTAAAGAGGGAAGTAGATTCAGTGATGAATTGAAAATCTAACCATTTAAGTGCATTTTGGAAAATACCCCCTTAAGTATCTTTTCCTATTCCCATTGATTGTTGTTTTGAATATCCAATTTACATTTGACAAAAGTGCTCAACACCAAAAATTTATTATTATTGTATTTAATACTTTCAATGTCTGAATATAGGTATTAATATTGCCTTTAATTTTTTGTATAATTAGTTTACTGATTAGAGAGTATGACAGATATATTAAACATATCAGTTCAAATACTTAATTTCAGTTGGGGAGAAATATGTGTATACAAACAACATATTATTTGATAACTTATAAACTAATGCACAAATTGTGAGCGTACTCGTATTAATATTACATACTCAACTCTAACCTCTTTCTCTTTAATCCTTTTGCAACATCTATTGCAACTACACTTATTTAATTATGCAAAAGACTTGCATTGGATATGTACCTATAAAAAATATTTATTATGCTTCAGTCATCAAATAATTATGTTTATTTTAAAATATGGTTGAATGGAAATAATAGAAAAGGATATACTAATGTTCATCAATTTTTTAAAACTAATACTGGTTGGCTGTAGAGAAGAATGACAGAATTCTACTCTTGTAAACAAATGAAAAAGTTATTTGATATTGTCATTAAAAATGCTTTATGCTGCATAAAATTTCCTTATGAAGTGAATTGCAAAAATCTTGGCATGGAGATTCCAGCTTGCTATATGATACCCAATACCATTGCTGTTCATGATCTTTGGAGAACATCTCCAAATTAGTTTTGCCATAAGAATACAGGCCCAACTAACTGAGGATAATTTCTAGAGACCATATGTGGTCAATTGAAAAGAATCAGATTAAAAAGATGAATTCAGAATGCCAATTTATTCTATCACTAGAGAGCCATTTTATGTAAGCAAGGATGATCAATGTTTATCCGATGGTAGGACCAATCAAATCTGCAGATTATTTCTAACTAAGCACTGTTGCACATATTCACCGAACAGCCGCCATATTTGTTTCTTTTATACTATCCAAGCTTTCAAACCATCTAAAGATTTAAATCTGAATTAAATGAAAAATTAACATCTATAGTTGCTAACCAACTTGGCCTATATAACTATGTAAGCAAGTTAAATCAAACCTTAAAAGTGTTTAAAATTTTAAGATAATAAGCTTGAACAATATATTTAAAAAAAAAAAAAAAGAGTAGCATTTCACTGATAAAGGTGAATTTGCATAAAACTATTCTAGGGATTTGTTTGTCATTGCCATCTGGTATTCATTGATTATTCATGCTTACAATAGATGACTTAAGAATAGAATAGATTGTTATGCTTAATATGTAAGCTGTGAATCATAGGATGCTATGTTTACTGTATTAATGGATGAAAGAGATAATGCTGTCAGCAGTCTATTTGTATTATTTCACTAATGGATAACAATGAATCTTGAAAATTTTCAATTTCCTGCTTCGGGATAATACTGGCTATAATAAAAACCTAGTCTTTATTTTTTTGTTATTGGTTATCACCACAGAAGTTTTCTCTTCACTTCATTCTGGAGACATCTTATTAAAAACTTGAGTAATCAAAACACTAGATGATAATGCTAATCACACATTCTGAAAACAGTTCTTACTCAAGCCAAAAACTAGTCTGTGGATGCAAATATTGTAGCACTAACATCTAATAGTTACTACTTACTCAAACTTACAATAGATGCTCTTGAGTAGAATAAAGAGAATTGCTTTGGAAAGAAAAAGTATAAGCAGAAAGAGTCATGATATTCTGATGTTATATAACAGATATGTCCAATCTTGCTGAAACAATCTAAACATTTGCCAATCATTTAAAAATTAATATAATTATCTGCATTTGGTTTTTAAGACTTGTTGGAATTGATCAGGATTATATCATCTTTTAATATGTGTTAATGTTGATTATGTCATAATATTTATTCCTTTAACCTTTTCCAAGTAGCCTTTGCAATAACATATTTTAGCACTGCAATATCATACGATTCATATATTGACATTTACTTAGTATTAAAATGCAATATCACTTCCATATATTTTAATATTTATATATAAAGTGCTGGGCTTGTCCTGGTATTTATAAACTAATGCTTGAATATCCTAGCATCTCACTGAGGAAGCCAGTAGCAGAAACCGATCTGGGGTTGAGGATATTCTTCAAAGCTTGTTAAGAGCTTATGGTGAGTTCTTTATATAACATTTGTAATGCGTGTTAAATTAGGTCATATGATATCTGACTTGATTTCTTTGTACTTTTATTTTTTTCTATTAAAGGCTTTGGCAAATTTATATTGCTAATGCTATTAATATATTGTGTATCTGAACTTGGTTCAGTCCCATATGGATATTTAAGTTAGATAGCTGGATTGGAAGACATGAATGTCTGAAAATTTCAGATTTTCTACTTAATAGTTATCCATTAGATAAAGTGCTGGGCTTGTCCTGGTATTTTTAATCTAATGCTTGAATATCCTAGCATCTCACTGAGGAAGCCAGTAGCAGAAACCGGTCCAGGGTTGGGGATATTCTGCAAAGCTTGTTAAGAGTTTATTTGCGAGCTCTTTATATAACATTTGTAATACAAGCTTGTTAAATTAGGTCATGTGACATATGACTTGATTCCTTTATAATTATATAGAGATAGTGGACATACATTCTTTTGCATTTATAAGTGTTTCCCAAACTTTTTGTTATAAAGCACTTTACAATTAAAAAAGATTGGTTTTAAATTCATTTTCATTTGCATTAAAAAAAATTAAAACTATGATGCTATAGTATTTATTTTAAAATAAATTTTAAAAATTGCATCCACAATATGTAGGTGCTAAGTATGAATGAAGCAACTTCATATAACAGTAAACAATTCATTATATTTTTAGGAGAAAATATAGACTAAACTGTAAATATAAAAAATTAAAATGAAAATGACATTGCTATAATTTTAATTTTCTATGAAAAACTTATTAATATCTCAGAACACAGTTGGGGAAAAGCCTATCCAAACATTCGCAACTTACAGAAAATTATCAGGTATGAAATAATTTTAATACTAAACTATGACAATTTTATATTTCTTTACAGTAGAAATTAAAAAAAAAAAATCAGAAAAAGATCAAAAGTTGTAATTTAAAAAAATTTAGTATTAGTTAAATCGGATAAATTTCAAATATGCAGGAGTTATCAGATAAAAGTAAGAAAGTAGGACTAAAGATAAATGTTAAAAAGACTAATAAGTAATGTTCAATGGATTTTCTCAAAATATGAAAATAAAAATTGATTATGATGAGTTAGAATAAGTAAACAGATACAAATATCTTGGTCAGATTATTATACAGATGGATTGATCTCAGTGAAAAAATTAAAAGACTGAAGTGGAGTTGGGCTGGACATACTGCTAGAAGAGATGATAATAGATGGACAATTGAAATCTTAAATGGGATTCCAAGATATTCTAAAAGACCCAGAAAGAGACCACACGTGAGATGGATGGATGAAATCAGAAAGTGTGCAGGGATGATGTGGAGAAGAGAAGATAAAGATCGGAGGTGGTTTAAACTTGGAGAGATCTTCATCCTGCAGTGGACTGATAATAGTTGATGATGATGATGACTATACCCATTGTAACATTTGTCACATTTAATAACAATTTAATGTTTTAAATTTTCTTATATTAATTTGTAGTGCTAGTAATAGCTATAATAATTTAATTCCTTGCTCTGAATTAAATAAAACTTTTGTTAAAATAAGAAAAAAACATTTTTTCATCTTCAAAATAAACTGTAATTTGTGTGTGTGTGGGCGTGCAAACAGTGATCTAATTATGTCTATGTTTTATTGCTTAAATTGAATTCTCATGAAATCTGATTCTCTTTCAAGTGTAAATTACTCATTAGCCGTTGTGCAGAATAAAAAATATATTTTTAGCAAATGAAAATAAGTATGATTTCTCAAGAGATATCATCTACACAAAATGAAGCAAACAAAAAATTAGATTTGAGATCATTTGAATTCTATTTGCATAAACATAATCACTTTAATATTGCAATTTAATTTATTATTGATTATCCTGTCATTTTTCAAAGTGCACCATCCAGTAAGAGAAAGTAATTACAGTCAACAACATAAATATTTAAAAACCAGGCACTCTTCACAAACCTGGAGCTTAATTGTAAATACAGGGGATTTGAACTCAGACTTTCAAGCATCCACCAACTATCCACACTATCTCATACAACTGATATACATGACCACCCACATGTAGAAAAGATAAATAATCACCAATATATGTATTTCATGCTAAAACAGCATTCATCATTTGGTCCAGATTATCATCTCCCACACACATATATAATCAATGCTCAGTTTATATTAAGATAGCAAATCCTCATACTTTAATGGACAGGCTTCAATCTACTCCAACCTCCAACTTTTCAGCCATCCATATATATATATTCGTCAATAACATACTAAACTAAGGGATATCTTAAAACATTGTGGATATAAATTTCTACCATATTACAGACAAAACATTCAAATACCTTCTATTAGTTCAACATTCAACTGACAAACTCGCAGGTTCATTTGCAAGGGAATTTTCTCCATCAGCTGTCCAAGCCCTAACATCACTAACCATAAATCAAAGCTTGAATATTAATATTAAACAAATTTCATTTGTTTTATTTCAAAACCTATTCAGATTTGACATTAGTGATGTTGGGATTTTGCACTGTTGATGAAAGGATTTGCCCAAAACCAATCCTACGAGTCTTGTAAAAAAAATCTACAATTGGAATTCGATTATTATTTAAAGCCTTATTCCTTAATGTAAATAATAAGCTAAAAGATGCTTGAATGCTCAAGTTCATAATATTATAAGATAGAGCTATGTGATGTATTAATTACATAATTAGTATTTTTTTTTTTTATAGATAGATAACTTTCATATTTCTCCATTCTTTTTTTATTTCATAAATAATTTCATATAAATAAAGATACAATAAAAGACAAATAACCTCCAAGATGCATTTCGTGCTGAACCAGCTCTCATCAGTTGGGCCAGGTCATCATCTCTCATATATATCTTTATTACATGAAGAGTATTTATGTAGAGCAAATTGTCTAATTTTTATTTTCAAGGTCAATTTATTCAACTCCCAACTTTTATGTTATCAACCTTTTGATAAACACGTAATGTAATGATTATTACTAATCATTTATTAAACTAGAGATTTTCTCTAGCTCATAATTAGTACCATATACTGTATATACATTTTCATAGAATAGATATAACTAGTTTCCCTATTCCTTTTTTTTATGAAAAAAAAATCTGCAAACTTCATGTCAATTGAATTAGAGGTAGTCCCCCCCCCCCAATTCTCTAAAAACAAATTGGTTAAAAAATATATATATGGTATTCAAAATTTATCCTCTGTCTTGCATTGGTGGTCGAGAGGTCAGCGCGACTGCCTTGCACTAGCAGGCAGTTGCCCGGGTTGCGGGTTCGAGTCCCGGCCGATGCTATGACACTTAAAAAAAAAAAAATTATCCTCTAAAATCATTTCAAATATGAAGTCATACAATATAAATCTAATCATTTAAAGAAAATGGGGTTTAATATATCAAAAATAATAAAAGTTTATAATTATTTGGCTTACACAACACTAAAGTAATTCAAAATTTTGTGCCATAAATTATTTGAGTAAGAGACTGTCTACATATAGAAAAAGAAAATATAATCCTTAAATTTAAATGATTTTAAATCAATGTATTTTTTAAGAAAATACATTGAAATATGGAATATTTTAATTGCAAAATTAAAATAGAAACCATATTTTCTGTTGGAATTAACCAGACAAGGACAAAAAAATTACTCAAATGTAAATTGGAATCTGTAATATCTGTAATTATCACAGCCGCCTTGCAAGCAAGTAGTTGGTTGCAGACGGTTGTGGGTTCGCGTCCCGGCCGATGCTATGACATATGGAAAAAAAAAAAATTCATATCACAAAACATTCACGTTCTAATATGTTACTCAGAATTTTTGTAAATAGACTCCTAATGAATCATTTTAATAAACTTGAAAATACAATTTTACTTTTCATTTATCAATGCAAATTCATTCTCATTTTATCAGACTGAATGAACTGGACATTGATAAATGAAAAGTAAAATTGTATTTACAAGTTTATTAAAATGATTCGTTACAAGTCTACTTATAAATAACTGAGTATTTAAGCAATAGTAAAAGTTATTTATGTGCTGTTGAAATTAGTAACCTTTAATAAAATATATATACATAGTAGTAATATCAAAATAAGAGTCATAGATCACATGACCCTATCTCTTAAGCTTGTAAGTTATAAACAATGAGGATTGCCAATTCCTCAACAAGCTTTGTGATAAATGCTTAGCCAGAGCCAGCACTTAAAATATCTGTCAGGAACCCCCCCCCCGACCATGGTTTCATGCTTTGGCACTCCTCAGAGGTGCCAGGGACAGAGATCTGAACCTACCCTGGCACCTCTCTGAGGAGTGCCAAAGCATGAAACCATGGTCGGGGGGGTGGTTTCCTGACAGAGATATTTTAAGTGCTGGCTCTGGCTAAGCATTTATCACAAAGCTTGTTGAGGAATTGGCAATCCTCATAGTGGTAATGTGTTTACATCAATAAAAAAAAAAAAATCAAATTGCATCAGTTACTAATTGAAAGACAAATAATCAATCCAGAAGAAAAATAAATAACTGATAAAAAGTTTTTGAAATAAAAAAAAACTGAATCTTGAAATAATATAAGTTCTTTATAAAAGCTACAATATACTGACAGTTATAAAACTTAAAAACCTAATATTTTCATATGTACATCGTACGTTATATTTCTCAGTAAGTAAGCAAGATTATTATAACAAAGTTACAATACTTCATCATTAATCAATGATTTTGTCTTTGCTTGCCTAATTCTTAACATAAATTACTCTAGCAACTCAATTGTACAGATTCTTTGTAAATATTAAAGAGTCCTTATATCTAAATATATTTACAAATAATGCGATTAATAAAAAAAATTAACAAATAATATAAACCCACTAAAACGTCACATAATCACCATTTCTTATGCTTACACAAACTTAAAATATTAGCAAACTCTCCATACAGTAGTGCCACCCAGTGCAAACCTTAATAATCAATGGATATAAGATGGTTTATGCATAAACTCACTAGCTATGGATTTTATGCACAAACCTTCTTGCATTCATTGATTACTAAGGCTTACATGAAGTGGCACTACTGTATGGAGAGTTTGCTAAATAATATAAATGATATTCAAACAGGCAAAACTCTCTATACGTATTGCCACTCAGTGCAAGCCAGAGTATTCAATGGATGTCAGAAGGCTTGTGCATAAAACCCCCATCTAGTGCCTACTCATCCAATATCCCCAGACTAGTTTCTGGCTTGTGGCCTTCGTGAGTGAGGAGCCTTGGATTTGAGAGCACTGCACCTAGATCTTAGGATCTAATGCAACCCTCCAGGAACCACCTTTTATCTCTACTTAACTACAAAACTATGAGACAAATTGAAAACACCATAATATTTTCAATCCAAGCTCATCAGGTTATATAGTCATATAGATCTGAACTCAGTTCAGTACCTATACATTTTGGTGTCTTTGGTTCTTTAATAACCATAGCCACCACTATCCTATTAGGCATGTGATGTTTATTGGCTTAATATAAATGATATGAATATTTATATTTATCACTGACACATTATTACTAAATAGAAAAATCAAATAATAAAATTTTACTTAATATTAAATAATTCTAGATTAATATAGAATGTAAATAATACAATTGGAACTGCAGATAAAATCTGTTGGAATTTTTGTAAAAAGGTTTACTTTGGAGATTGGCAAAATAATATAACTGGGTGGTCAATAGAAAGGATGTCAATTAGGATTCATAGACATAAAATTGATTTCCAAAAGAAAATAAAACCTTTAAATTATGAAAAACTATCATTTGAAGGGAAAATTATGAAATGAATTAAATTATAAATAATACAAATAGAACCATAATCTTACAAAAAAAAAACAACATCCATACAATTAACAAATAATTGTTTTTTCAATCATTGATGAAGAATTATTATTATTTTTCATGTGTCAAAGCATCGGCCGGGAATTGAACCCACAAACCCGGGAAAACTGCTTGTAAGGCTGCTGTGCTGACCACTCAACCACCAATGCTTGGCAGAATTATTATTACTTAGTAAATTTATACATTGTTCAAATATAATTTATTTATGTATATGTAATAAAAACAAATTCAAATATTTTCCCAGCTAAAAGTATTGTTTATGATTTATTTGATAGAAAAACTCCATATGCACTGCTTAAAACTACCTTAATTAGATATATATATTACTTTTTTATAAATCTCCTCAAATACACTTTAATGCAATTTTTACATAATTCCTCCTTTGTTTTTCTAACAGTTTCGACTGTCCTGCAGTCTTCATCAGATATTTTATAACCTTGTAAAATGAAAGAAGGTTATAATAAAGGAGAAGATATAAGATTAATTAGCTTTACTAAATGCCTGCATATTAATATTAACAATATGCCAGTTTATTAGAGCTTACTTCTACTAAAGACACAAATAAGTTATGGATACTCATTCTAAAATTAAAGAATCCACATTGATTAATCAATATACTCAAGCAAAATGGACCAATTTTGGTTTAAAAACATTCAGTCACAATCCTCTAATCATAAAGTCATAACTTTGATATTTCAGCCAAATAAGAAAATGGACATTTGCATTCATGGTTTTCCTGGCACTGTATATAATTCATCCCTAGAATGATAATTTCCTTTTATCAGCTTTTTTTTTTTTTTATAAGGATAGATAAATCACTCATCATGGAACAAAAATGGACTTCACTGCTGCCATGATTAAATTACCTCTAAAATGATACTTATAAATGAGAAATATTAAAAAACACATCCTACAAGTATATACAGAAAACAAATCAACTTTACTTCATTTAACAATACACGGATACAATATGAAATTTGTTCTTATTTAAAAGCAGAACTATAATGAAATAAATAAAACAATTCCTTCCAACTATGTGAATGTGTTATATGAACATGTGTGAAATTCTCTACCTGAAGATGCAACAAAGTAAATGATGACTTGATCACTGTTAATAATGATTTGTCATTCCTTGATATCTTCTTATCATAATTTATTCTATATGTTTTAGAACATCAACAGACTTTACACAGCTAATATGCACATAACATTTATCAACAGTAGCAGCCAATCGCTAACAAATATGGCCATTTCAATTCTGAAAGAAAAAAAGAAATCGTGAAATGTTTTTTAATATCAATGTACTTTATTAAATTTTATGGAGCATCCTTAAATGAAACTTTTCTAATGTCTCTATAATGCCTATAGGTGTACAAATCTCACATCTATACAATGAATTAGATAAAATAACAGCTCTATATATAACTAATTTTTCACTGAGATGAAATATCTTATCTTTAAACTGTTAAAAGCAGCAGCAGCGCTTTGGAATCTGTGCTGCACCTCCATATGCAAGTCCACTTTTCTACTCATAAAATTATTAAGATATTTAAACTAGCTTACATTTTCAAGATACAAACATAAAGGTTAAATGGTTGCTGAAGATTTTTCTTTCAGCATTGGCTGATAAAAAACCTTTTTTTTTTTTGATCTTTGATTATCAAACCCAAATCTTTACATGTTGCATTCAAAACATTAAGTACATTCTTAAGATTGATTTTTGAACTGGCAAAAAAAGCTCAATCATCAACATACTGTAAATCCAGAATTCAAGAAGTTCTTGTTCTAATAGATTCAAATTAAAAATCCCATCACCAAATCGATATCACATCTTAATCCATTTCATTAAATTAGTTATAAACAGTTCCAAAGACTAGTCAAAAAAATCAAAAATAAAATTGGAGCAAATCGATATCCTTGTTTAAAACCCCTTTTCATTTCATGTCTCATTTTCTACCTGTAGTAATAACACCTCCTCTCATAGTATGAATAAAATGGTGAACAATCAACAAATTTTAAACGCCATAACCCTGTTCATTTAATTAGGTCAAATGCATTAATAAATCGATATCCTTGTTTAAAACCCCTTTTCATTTCATGTCTCATTTTCTACCTGTAGTAATAACACTTCCTCTCATAGTATGAATAAAATGGTGAACAATCAACAAATTTTAAACGCCATAACCCTGTTCATTTAATTAGGTCAAATGCATTAATCAATCAATAAAAGGAATAAATAAATCACTTTTCTGATATTTGCCTGATAATAAAATCTATGTCTACTGTGCTTATTAATCCTCTAAAACCATACTGAAAGTCAAGTAACTATTTGTTTATGATTAGAAGCAATATATTCCAAATCCTTCAAAGTATTTTTGTTGTAATGGATAAAAATGATAGATGTTCCAATATAATTACTGCAAACTTATCTATTCACTTTGATTTTAAAAATTTAAACAAGAAAAACATCTTTTAAAATTAGACACACAACTTCCCGAATCCATACATTAGTAAAAAAATTCCAAAATTTTTGAAACTGACATACCACAACTATCTCCAATTATCTTATAATTCAGCCATTTCATTTTTAATATTATAATGAATTATTTTAACTTTATTAAGCTGGATATCTTTATCTAAAACTAAATGAGTGGATAAAATGGATATATTACTAAAAGTTATCATAATTCTTATATTATTACTCAAAAGATGATAGAATTATTTCAGCAACCTGTTCAAAATATAATTGCCATATATGATTGTGATAAGGTTTCTCAGGTCCATGTTTCTTTCAGCGTATTACAAAAAGATCTAGAGTAAACACGATCAATGAATGTCTGTTTTCTTTATAGTTTTAATCCATCAATCATTGTTGAGCCGCCTTGTTAATCGTTGAACTTGTATTTAAATCTTTGTATCTATTATGAAGTTTCATATTTAGTTTATTATTCTGCCAAGCAGAAAACGACGTTTTCTTTTAATCAAATCATTAATAAGATCAGAAAAACAGTACGATTCTTTTTTAGTGAACCCAAGAATAATTTACTTGCATCCATAACACCCTCCTCAACAGAATTCCATTACTCAATAACATGACTATCCTGAAAGTTCAAATTGGCAATTTTAGATGTTTACTATATTGAAATTTAGCACGTCCAATAGATAATTTTAAACAACGACCATCAACAATTTTCAAACGAATATGATAGGAATAAAATTTAATTTTAATTGCAACTATTCATTTCACCTTGGGGCGTATTAATCTATGATCCGTCCAGCAATAAGCACCAGTAATGCTCGTGCAATATGAATTTCAGTATAAAATATTACTAGCTCTTTTATTAATGCGCGCAAACTAAATTGATAGAAAGCTAAGAAAAATGAAACAAATAAGCACATCGTCTGCATTTTAAGCAGATCGTTTATATGCCACAAGGCATTTATCAAATCAAACAGCTTTTAGGCTCCATGAGGACTTGATGGATTTTTTTACGCAGCGTGCCAGCGAAAACCAGTCTTAAAGATTCCATCAATAAAAATTAATAACCAAACGGTTAGCAAAGTAAGACCGGTCATTTAAACGGAAAAGTATAATTTTCAAAAATCTTATTTAATAACTTTATCTGACAAAATAAAATAAAATGCATAACTAAAATTATTTAGCCAAACTGAAATTATATTCAATTATTCCCTTCCTTCAACACACCCTAATGAGAAACAGTAAGTTAAATTTTACGATAGGGGGAAAAAAACGTTAAAAAGTACGGTACGGTACTTACTTTAAATAAAGATATTGTAAGGCCCAATCTATGCATTCTCCCTCAATTTCATCGTCAATGAGGTACGAGGTAAGAATTTTAAAAGGCAGACAATCATCGGAAGCCAAATTATTCTTATGTTCGCTACAAAATTTATCCAAAAAATGTTTAAAACCTAAAGCATCGTTTTCAAAGTCCTCCATCACAGTACCTAAGCTTACAACAACTTTTTTCATGACGTCAAAATTACGCAGGATGTGTTGACGTTAACGGTCAGCATCAGAATAAAACTTGAAAACTATTTTTATTAAACAACGACGATTCTGAATAAATATTGTGCCTGTTTCTATATACATTTTAAATAATAAATTACAAATTCTATTCTTAAACCACTCCTCAAGGACATTAAGTATTTGCTTATGTTTATCTAACTATGTGCTCAGAAGACACTTTTTATGAATAAGCCTCAATTGCGATGGCTAACATTAATAGGAGTGCGATCAAATAATCTCGAGAATTTAATATAATTCTAATAGTTTATTTTTTTAATGAGTCAAAATACATTTTGTAATTTCACCCTCTCTAAATCATAATGCGATGACTAGCATTAAGAGGTGTGTGATCAAATAATCTCGAGAATTTTTTATAATTCAAATAGTTTATTTTCTCAATGAGTCAAAATACATTTTATAATTTCCCCCTATCTAAATCGTAATGGTGTATAAAAGAGTATATATATTTGTAGATCGATAAAAATATGATGTAATAAGAGGAATTCTTGGCGGAAAGCAAAATACGACTAATAATTCAAGATATAAATCTTTGTTTAAAAGTAGTAGATATTCACAAAGGCGACCTTTCAGATAGGGTGAGAATTCGAAAGTGACCTAAATCAACATTTTTAATTATATCTTAGAAATATATGATCAGCGGTAATTTTTTGTCAATATTTTTTCTATTTTTGTTTTTTAATTTGGCTTCTGACGATTTATTATCACTTTGACCCAGTAATTTTATGGCACTAAGAATGCCATTAACGATCCCTGTCTGTGTTACTACGGGTGAGAGATCATTCTGAAAATTAAAATAATCGTGCAGTTAAATCTGTTGTTGTAAGTTGTTCACAACTCTTTCTCAATATAAAGGCAAGAATAAATTCTCTGGATTGATGTATTATTGTTTCATATACTGCTTTTTTTTAAAAAATTAAATTGTTATTATGTTATTTTTGTTTTTATCTATAATACTACAAATGTATGTTTGCAAGAGGATGACATTTATTATAGGTGAACAAAGGCTAATGCCTTAGCGTTGTCTTGGCTACACGTTGCAACGAGGAATCATTGAAAGATTTTAAAAATAATTCACCAAGATAATTCAAACTTTTTATTTTAAAATTCTTATTTAGCAGATGAAATTCTGTGGATGCTACCATACATTCCATACTAATAGAGTTACGCGCTGTTGAATAAAGAATGGATGGACGTATAAATTAATAAAATGAAATAAAAACATAATTAGTTTTATATTCTTTCTCTAACTGTGAATGTATTTTTTTTTCACTTTTCTCCCGCCTCCCCCATCCATAACGTTTTGAGCATTGTAAAAAGTATAAATTAGATTTTTTAAAACTATGAAATGACTGAAAATTTATAATTAGTGGTAAAGACAGAATTAAATGATCTCATTCCTCAGCTTCCATAGTATGATTAAGCGAGCGAGACTCTTATACTATTTACAATAAGCTTGAGTACGTTATATATATGTGCATGTATATATTCAATATTTAACTAGACCACATGAAGAGCCGTTGGTTTAACAAAATATAATCGAATCATTCCTATAAAAGTATAACTATGATTGAAATTGACGATGATGATCAAACTATATGTCTCAGTTAACTGCTTATATAAGATATCCAGGTTATATTTACTGATCATATAAATTACATCTCAGAAGTTTTATCCATAAGTTTTTTTAAAATATAGATGAGACTTGATCGATACTATCCTCTAATTTAGAGAGCCTCTTTCTTTTCAGATTACCATCCACTTTTCATCAGTAATATCTTACCTAGCCTTTCTCTCAATTCAGAAAATGATTCTTTCTCAAGATCTTTGGTGTAAAGAGAATAAAGAACAATGCAGATAACACAATAAGTTAAAGAACAAAAATAGTTTATTTAAGACAATCTCAGTTGATGAACATTAAAATTGCATATTTATATACCATTATAACCATTTTAAAATCACCTATGCCGTAAAGAACAGGCGATAATAATTATTAAAATCAAACGGATTTCATTTATAAAACATTCTTTTTCAGCACATTTGTACTCAATATTGACACTATTAGTTTATTGATAGAATAAGAAAAATAATTGTAAAAAATAAATTAAATATAGTAACAATCATTTCAATAAAATTTTTATTAACAATAAATAGTGATTACATACTAATAAAGGATAAATAAATGAATAAATTGTACAATAATATGAATATGTGATGTTCTATTTGTCATCTGGCTATATTATGTTATGAGAGCACAATTGCTATACTCTTATGTGGTTAGGTATAGTGAAGAGATTCTAAGAACTTGTTTAATGGTATTAGCATTTTTAATATGAACATGAATATTTTCTTTTATAATTGACTATTCTATAATGCTGGGTAGGTGGGAATTGATAATCAGGAAAAGGAAAGAGCATTAAAGACCAGGTGTCAGCAAAGACTTTACTGGAGGCAAGGAGCTGGTCACGTTTCTTGATTTTTTTTGAGCGTTTGATAAAACAATGGTATTATTTGTGGCGGGGTAATTCCATGAGACTTTTGCATCTCACTATCCATATGGAATAAAGGACAAAGGTAGAAAGCCTTATTATTGAAAAAAATCCATTATGAATGGCATTTTCAAGAAAATCATATCAGGTCTTATGTTGGAATTGATTATAATTATATCTTTCAGAGTTTTAAGTCTTGGGCACCGGTGTATAATATGGTCTATGGTCTCATCTTCATGAGCACATAGACCACATATAGGGTCAATGCTGGTAAAACCTCTTCGGTGATAAAGAAACCAATTCGTGGGTAGTGCATTAAGATTTATTTTAATGATGAAGTCAAGGAATTTGGGTTCCAGACTCCATCTTCTGAAGAGTGTAATGAGTGTTTGGTTGGTTACTTTTAGGCTGGTTTTAATGGGTTGTTGATTATAATTGATTATATTGTATGCTTCCCATAAGGTGATTTTTTGGTTATGTATTTATCCTATAATATCAACGTGCATAAATCCATATATATAAAACTTATGATAATGTTTGCATAATATTTATATAAAACAAAATATATTATATTTTTTAATTATTAAGATTCTTTATTTACATATATAGAAAATTAAAGTGATCTATCTATCTATCTATCTATCTATCTATCTATCTATCTATCTATCTATTTATCTATCTACCTATCTACCTATCTATCTATCTATCTATCTATCTATCTATCTATCTGTCTGTTTATCTGTCCGTCTGTCTGTCTACCTATCTATTTACCTGTCTGTCTATCTATCTATCTATCTATCTATCTATCTATCTATCTATCTATCTATCTATCTATCTATCTATCTATCTATCTATCTATCTATCTATCTATCTATCTATCTATCTATTTATCTATCTATCTGCCTGCCTGCCTGTCTGTCTGTCTGTGTATCTATCTATCTATCTATCCATCCATCCATCCATCTAAAATTGACATGTCAAACATAGTACACATTTGTATAAAATCTTCCTGAAAGTATTACCTTTACCTCTCCTTTCCAAACTGAAGATAAAAACTTTTCACCTATTACTGTTGACATGTTACCTGTAAACCAGTGATATATGTAAGGGTGTAATTTAATATTTTTTGTTTTTACCTATTTTATACTTTTTTCTTTTTTTATATATCTTTCATATATTATAATTATTTTAATTCATTAAATATCAGCCTTTTACAGCTATTGTACATGCGCTTTTATGAGTGTTAAATAATAAATGAATATCTTGTATTGGCAGTGAAAGTATTCATGTATTATTTAAAACTCATAAAAGCACATGTACAATAGCTGTAAAAGGCTGATATTTAATGTATTACAATTATAAACATCATGCTATATAAATAAATGCTTATTTATATATAATTATTTTAGTATTATCATTGGTAATGTTTTATTTAAAACCCTTTGTAATTGGCAGTTGGTAGTTAATTTCAATAGTTCACAATAGTTTTTCTAAAGTTACTTAAAAGAAACTCAAAACAAGTTTCCCCACTCCCCTCTCATGATTATTTAGACCAGTGGTCTTCAACCTTTTCACACCTATGTACTGGCAAAAATAAGGATAAGATTTTGCGGACTGGCAGAAATTTATAGATAAATTTTTTTAAAGATGTAACCTGCTTAGCCTTAGATAAGCATAATTGTTATAACTGACCAAAACAGCAAGCTAGTTATTGTGTATTGTAATGGTGTTGCTTATCTTCACCTGCTGAATGCTCTTAAACGAGTTGCGCAGTCATACTGCTACAGAAAACAGTACAATAACAATCATTCTAATTAATGTGTTTGCATTTCTACATTTATTATTTCATTGTTAAGACATGCAAGAATAAAATGTTATTCACCCGAATGTTGGGAAATATCACAGTTAGTGTAATTACATGACAATGATGATTATGATAAATATAATATCTGTATTTAATGTTAAATATACCAGTTGAAGAGATGAAGTTATATATATAAATATATGGAGGTTGTCCTTTGATAGTAGTAAGGGCAAAATAGAAATCACGTAATTAAAATCACCATAGAGCCAAAAAAAAGTCACCATATTTTAAATCTGAAAAACTAAAAGAAAACGTGTATATGTCTGAAGCTTTGATGTTATTGTGATTTTGTTTTTGTGCTGGTGTGTTGAATGGATCAAAAAATGTAATTAATAGAAGTTTTTTTAAAAAATGGCAAAATAGACATCGTGTAATACAAATAAAGCCTCAAAAAAAAATCGCCGTATAGTCGCCATCTTTTAAAAAAAAGACAACGAAAGTTGAAAAAGTCAAAAGTTTTGATCTTACTTTTTTTTTGGGGGGGGGGGGGAGTGGGTTGAGAAATACTTTGTCTTCACTGAGACAAAAGATAAAGACCAAAGTTATTTTTTGTTTGTTTTTATTTTTAAAAAAAGATAACAGAAATTGGTTTTAAAATAAAAATTTTAGGATTTTAGCAGTATACAAATAAAGCCAAAAAAAATATGGCCATGGCCTTATAGGCCAAAAAAAATGGGTGTATTTTTAAACAAAACAAAAAAGAAAACAAAACTTGGAAAAGTCAAAAGTTTTGATTGATAAATACTTTGGTTGTTTTTCTTTTTAAAAAAGATGATAAAAATTGATTTCAAAAATAAAAGTTAAATACAAAAAAGATCTGATTTTAATTTTTTTTTTTGGGGGGGGGGAGGGGGAGTGGGTTGAGAAATACTTTGTCTTCACTGAGACAAAAGATAGAGACAAAAATTATTTTTGGTTTGTTTTTATTTTAAAAAAAGGTAATAAAAATTTGATTTTAAAAATAAAAATTTTAGTATATCAGTGGTATATAAAGGCAAAAAAGATATTGCCTTATAGGTTAAAAAAAAGTGGCCATATTTTTAAACAAAAAAAAACAACTGAAACTTGAAAAAGTCAAAAGTTTTGATCTCACTTTATTTTCGGGTGGTGGGGGTGTATTGAGAAATACTTTGTAAAAGTTAGAGACAGAACTTATTTTTTGGTTTTTATTTTTTAAAAAAAAAAAGGAATTGATTTCAAAAATAAAAGTTAAAGCCAAAAAAAAAAAAAAAATCACCGTAGAGCCAAAAAAAAAAACCCCCACTAAAAATGAAATATTAAAAGAGAGAGTAGAAAAAATTTATGATATCAAAAAAAGTCACATTACATTTTATTGTTTTAACAATGCTGACAAGCAAGTGGCCATGATTGGCTATCAAAAGACAACTGGAGTTTGTATAATAAAAAGAATTTGTCTACCCCCCCCCCAATAAACATCTGTGATAAATAGAAAAACAAATTAATTTATGTGTGATTGATTAGATTTTGTTTTTGTTCTGTTTTTTTTTTTAATCGGGTAAAAATGTGATGAAAAACTAAATAAAAATTGTTTTATAAAATCTTATTATTTTGTTATTACAAACTTTCTTGCCAGTCTAGTGTGGACCGGCAGAAAACTTCTGCGGCCCTGTGCCTGTCCGCGAACTGGTGGTTGAAGACCACTGATTTAGACAATCTAAGTTACCTTAATAAGAATTAAAAAGAAACACTGAGGATTAAAAGAAATTTAGATCAATGTTTGTTTTTTACATATCTATTTTAGATAATTAATAATGCCTTAGAACTTATAAAATCACCATTACATATTTGTACTTGATGTATATAAATATGTGTATATAAATTTTTATATAAATGTTGAACTGTTTAAATTATTGGCAGTTTTTTTATATTATTTATGCCATATACATTTGAAAGTAAAAAAAAAGAGATAGTTATGCTTGTGTGTGCATGCATATATAAAAAGATGTTAAATACAATACAAAGTTTTATTTATATGTTCAGCCCTTATGTGTAGAACCTTGTCCAATTAAATACACAGATGAAGAATGGGCAGAATTTAGGCTGAATATGTAATATTTGAATATAAATATAAATTGTATAGTTGGAGTTTAGATGTAATTATAGGGGATTTGAACACAGACTTTGAAACCTCATCAGCTTCCCACTGTATCTCATACAACCAATACACATGATCACACACATATGGAAAATATAAATGATCTTCAATATACATATTTCATGCTGAACCAGCACTCATCAGTTGGCCTAGGTCATCATCTCCCCCCGTCCCACACATATATATATATTCAGTGCTCAGTTTATATTAAGATAGCAAATGTACCAACTTTAATGGACAGGCTTTAATTTACTCCACCTTCCAACTCTTTCTGTGGAAGGAAATTCAAAGTCATAGGTAGTTAAAAATTAGAAACTTTTTTTTTTTCTGAAATATATAAGCTAAATTTGTTCAAATAATTTGTCAATTGAAACATCAGGCTCATAATAAGATCAAGTACTGATTTAAGCATGGTCAATGGATGTTGGTTTATATAAGAATAAGCTCTGAGCATGAGTGATTATTTATGCTTTTAAAGCATTTATTGATAGATGATAGTTTGTAAATTTTATACCAATCTAAAAGCACATATGTGCAGAGGCATTTTCCTTTCACAAGGTTTACATAAATATAAATCACTAATCTTTTCTATATATATGTAACAATTTAGAAATTATTGATTGTCATTGACATTTGTTTTTAATGATTATATAGCCATTTAGCCTTCAGCATTATCACACTTGTTTTTAAGTAATACTTTGGGTGCACTTTTAAATTTATAATTGCAGTTTGTAATGTTATAATTGACTATTTATTAGTCTGCATTCAGAATAGGTTTTATTTACCTGTTTAAAGAGGTTTATTTAAACTTATTTGTGTCAATAATTTTAATCTCTGTGGTTAAGTTGCCATCTTTAGTGTATATATAAGTATATTAGATCATTCCATTAATAAGGTTCAGATTCTAGCCTATTGTTAAAAGGAGGTTGCATTGACAACAGTTTGGAAATTGTTGATTGTTATTGATATAGGGATTGTCTAAGTGTTGACTGGTTTTTAATGATTACTTACAAACCCATTTAGCCTTCAGCATTATCACACTTATTTTTTATATATTACTTATTTTTTAAATAATACTTTGGGTACAATTTGAAATTTATAATTGCAGTTTGTAATGTTATAATTGACTATTTATTAGTCTGCATTCAGAATGTTTTATTTACTTGTTTAAAGAGGTTTTTTAAAACTTATTTGTATCAGTTTCAATCTCTAAGGTCAAGTTACAATCTAGATCATTAATAAGAGTGAGATTTTACTCTTATTGTTTAAAGAAGGTTGCCTTGTTAACAGTTTGAAAATTGTTGATTGTTATTGAGATTGTCTAAGTATTGACTGGTTTTTAATGATATACTGTAATTGAAGATGCAAAAATATCTATATATATATTTAACCTTTTATACAACTTGATAAAGAATCTGAGATATGGTGATCATATTTATGTCCATGATTTATTTTATTTAAAATTCTCCCTTTTTGTCTCTCACAAAAATGGAATCTAAATTAAATAAAAGTTAAATTGAATTCATCATTGATTTTCTTTTTTTGCCAATATTATTTACAAAGACGCATTTTTATCTGTGGAAAATTAAAATTTTTCTAGACACAAAATATTAAATATAAATTAGTTATTATATAAAATTATTTTTTAGATACTATATACATTTTATATTTATTTTAAAATTACTTCAATTCTCTACATCATAAAAGTTTACCTTGAATTATGAGCTGAATAATACTCATTTTGGCTTTTTTTTTATAATAGAGATTGTTTATATTCAAAATGAAAGCCATCTTTGTCTTCAGTCTATTAAAAATCTTATCATAAATTGCAATATAAAGGTAAATAAAAAATATTTGTTATATTTATTACTTATTTTAATATCATTTACTTTATTACTTTAGATTGTTATAAGGATTTTTAATTATTTAATGAATAAATCTTGTACAGTACTCTTTCTTTCTTGTACAAAAATCATATTTTATTTGCAAAGATAATATTGACTTGATAGTATAAAAATCTTGACATCTACAATCTCACAAAATGGCTGCCATTTAAAAAAGTGGTGAACATTAAAAAAAAGTTGAAATTTTTTTTAAAGATGATTATACTGAATATTTGATTGTTAACTTAAATAGTGGTTACAAATTAATAATTGCTGCCAAATTCATATATAAAGGTTGCTATTATATGGAATATTAACAAGTAATTACATGTGTGCAACTTTATTAAAATTGTCTATTTGCACACACTTCTTATATAGTTATGATGGAAATTGATGACGATAAAATGTGAGATATAAAAACAAACTGATAATATAACATTTTTTTTTTAATTTTTGTTTTAATTTTTTATTAGATATTTTTTCTAAGAATAGTAAAATCAATCAATAGGTGATGATACTATGGATTTCCCATGACAGATACATATAATGCATAGAGATTAATACTGTAACACTTGTTTATTAAGTAAATGAAACACTCTCAATTCAAAGAACAACTTAAAACATTTTAAGAGTAAAGAACAGTCCATCTCTCTTTATCTCAATTTTATTTATAGAAACCAATCTGAAGCATTTTGGAAAGAAAGTATGAAGATCTTAAATTAATCACATTACTTTTTTAAAGCTATATTTCAAACTGTTTTATAGATATATTAAACAACCTCCATACTTTCCCATTCTTTTTAAATTCGTATAAATAAAGATACAATAAAAGACAAATGACTCCCAAGATGCATTTTGTGCTGAACCATCACTCATCAGTTGGCCAGGTCACTACCTCTCATATATATCTTTATTATATACAAAGTATTTATCTAGAGTAAATTGTTACTTTTTCATTTACCATTGTCAAACTTCCTCCACTCACAACTTTGATGCCATCCATTTCAGATAAACACACTAATGATTATTACTAATCATTTTCGAAACTAGAGATTATCTCTAGCACAGATATAAACTTTAAACCTCAGTTAAAGATTAATATATCTGATTTTTTAATTTTAAACATACACACCCATAGCCATTTGCAAAATTTTTCAATTTACAGCATATCAATATCAAATCAAATATATAAAATATAAATTTTCCAGTGGTTAATATATAATATATAGAGATTAACAACCCAACACTGGTTTATTAAATAAAGAAAATACTCTCAATCCAAAACACATGATAAAACTTTTTAAGAAAAAAGCATTCCATCTTTTCTCTTTATTTCAATTTTATTTATAAACACTGTGAATTGGAAAAATTTTGTGAATGTTAATTTGAAACATAGTTTTAAAAAAGTAATATGATTGATTAAAGATCTTTGCGCTTTCTTTCCAAAGTTCTTCAGATTTGCCTCTATAAATAAAAAATTGAGGTAAAGAGATAAAACAGATCACTCTTTTTTCTTAAAAAGTGTTATCTTGTGCTTTAGTATTTCATTTATTCAACAAACCAGTATTAGAATATTAATCTATATGTATTATATAATATTAATCACTAGGAATTTATATTGATATAGACCTTCTATATCAATTTATAGTTAAAAAATAAAAGTATTTGGCAATTGAAACAGGCAAATACAGTAGGGCCACTTAGTGCAAGCCAGAGTAATCAATGGATACCAGAAGGATAAAATCCCTATCTAGTGCCTACACATTCAATATCCCCAGACTAGTTTATAGCTTGTGGCTTTTGTCAGTAAGAAACCTTGGATCTGAGAGCACTGCACCTAGATCTTAGGATCTAATGCAACCCTCCAGCTGCCATCTTTTATCTCTACTTAACTACAAAACTATGAGAATAAAATTGAAAACACAATATTTTTAATCCAAGCTCATTAGCTTATATAGTCATATAGGTCTGAATTCAGTTCAGTACCCATACATTTTGGTGTCTTTGATTTTTGAATAACCATAGCCACCACTATCCTATTAAACAGGATTGGTACTAAACCACTAAACATCACATGATCACCATTCCTTATGCTTGCTCATAACTGTTATTAAAACAGGCAAAACTCTCCATACAGTGGTGCCACTCAATGCAAGCCAGAGTAATCAATGGATGCAGAAGGCTTTTGAATAAAATCCCAATCTTTGTGCCTACTCATTCAATATCCCCAGACTAGTTTCTAGCCTGTGGCTTTCGTCAGTGAGAAGTTTTGGATCTGAGAGCACTGCACGAAGTAGATTTAATTTTTTAAAATTAAATTTAGCTTTCTATTACAGGCACACACATTGATAAAGGTTTATATTTCTTGAACTAAATTTAGTTTTAAAAAGATGGAAAACAAATTTATTTCAACTAAATAAACTTATCTTAAAATGTTCCATTATAGAAACAAAGTTCAATTAAATATTAAGAAAACTTTGATAAGAAAAAAAAGTTTATCTCATTATTTAAAAACTGATTTTTTTTTTTTATTAAGTTTGTTCATGTTTTGCAAATACTTTAAAGTGTTTTAAAATGACAATTCAACTTATTTTAGGGATTAAGATAGAGTTGTTATCTGTAAACATGTTTTACTTATCTAAGAAATTTTGTAAATGTGGGTGTTTAGAAATAATTACTGTCTTGGTTAGTGATATCAGAAAAAAATACTGTCTTGGTTAGTTATATCAGAAAAATATATATTTCAAAATTTGATAAGTGTATAAGAAGTTCAGACTCAGAAAATAAAATTGGCTTTGGTTCTTTGCTGTCTTTGTTCATCATTTAGATGCTGCCTCCATGAAGTACAGAACCCTCTTCCATCCTTCATATATATTATAATGAGCAGCAAGCACATCAATATCCAACACCAGAAAAAGCCACTAGACTTATAGCCTAGAATGTCTGGCCAAGAAACATCATAATTAAAGTCAAATGGTGAGGATCTTAATTATAACTGCCTAAACAGCTACACACCATCACTAATAGACACTTAAAAATTGCCTCTAGTTTGCAGAGAACAGAGATTCTTTAGAAACATCAGCTAGTAAAAATAGACAACAGTATTCTTGGAATATGAGATGGACCATGGTCACATTTTCGCCTTGTATAAATTAATATTAAACAGGCAAAACTCCATAGAGTAGTACCACCCTGTACCAACCAGAGTAATCAATGGATGCCAGAAGGCTTGTGCATAAAATTCCCATCTAGTGTCTACTCATCCAATATCCTCAGACTAGTTTTTGGCTTGTGACCTTGGTCAGTGAGGAGCCTTTGACCTGAGAGCACTGCACCTAGATCTTAATTACTCTGGTTGCCACAGGGTGGCCCTCCTGTATGGAGCATTTTGCCTGTTTAATAACAGTTATGTGCTAGTATAAGAGATGGTGATCATGTGATAAGGACTAATATAATATATTCAGAGTGAGATCACAGAAAACATAAAATTAGGAAGCATGGGTTGTTGCTAATAACTCATGTGATCTATAAAAAATATCATGCTCACCATTATCAAAGAAATAGGATATGTAAATTAAATATTTACATAATTGTAAGTAGTTGTAAATATCACCTATCCTTTATTTAAACACATACATGTCTTACTGTCATTACTAGAGCTATGAATCTGACTAGCCAGCAAGTTAAACTCTTTATAAATGTATAATCTTTTATTGCTAAGTGTGCAAAATGCTGTTTAAATATAGATCAATTTTAGTGGCTGATGTTATGCCTGCTTCTCATTACGATATATATGAAAGATGGAGAAAAACGATTGGATGAATGAAATGACAAATGAAGTTTCGAAAAGATTTAAAAAAAAAAGATTGAAGAAATTAGAGATAGAAAGAGAAACTGGATTAAATATATATTAAGAAGAAATAATACTTTAAGGAAAGATGTTAAGAAGAGAATAGTGAGAAGAAAGGATGAAAAAGATTGATTGTGCAAAGATGATATAAAAGATGAGAAGACATATATGGTGTTTAAGAGCAAGGCAGTTAAGAGAAATGAGTGGAGAAATGAATAAATTTGTGGTGTGACTTTTCTCTAGATCTATCCATGGAACAATAATATTGGTATATGACATATAACCTGTCAACACTATACACATCCACTAACTGAATTCAAGTACCTTATTGGTGAATTTTTAAAAGATTCTGAAATAATAATAACTTACTGTTTTTTACCAATGCATCTTTAATCTCATCTCTCATATTTTGACCATATATCAGCATAAAAATTTAGTAATACTATCTCAATATGCATGTATTTTGCAAACAACATCACTTTCACATGGACTAGAGATATTAAATCTCTGCACCCATGCTATCATTTCAACATTCAAAATGGTATAATGGTATAGAATCCAGATCTATGTTATCTCTATCATCTGGTGAATGAAGATTGTTTACAAAATGCATGCATAGTAAGAAAAGGTCTGAATTTGTGCACTGGTAGATGGAAAAATGAAGAATGCATTGATAAAATCTACAAAAAAACCCTCATCAAATTATCTCTACAGTGCAGTAATTGTTTACTCTTCCATGGGGTTCTGAAAGTGGAAAAAAACCAGACCTTACCTTGTGTGATATTGGTATAATGAATGAAAATCAAGTCATCAACATATGCCTGGAGATTCAGGTGTTTGATATATCTAAGTCACCTGAGGAGCACATGTTGTTCAGTGAAAAAGAGTGGTTAGAATTTCTGTGCTTGTAATACAATGGGATTAAAATAACCAAAATACTTGAAAATAATCATTTATACAATTACTAAAATGTGATTATTATGAATAAACATTTGCTAAATAATATGTCATTTGAATAGTAAATTTGTATGATATTCATTAATAAATAAAAACAACAGAGTAGCATTTAAAAATCTGTAGGAAGTCTAGCTTATATGAAAAACTTTTTACTGGGTCAGAGATGCATTTTAATGTCCTGGTATACTTCTCTCTATTGTCTACAATAATATGTTTGAAATATAAGAGTGGAATTTTTTGTAATTTCTAAAAATGAATACACATTTTTATTTCTAATCTAACAATGAATAATTAATTACTAATTCATCTATGTATTTATTAAGAATTAAATACTATGAATAATTACTAAATTCTGCATGGTTTAGACAGTGGTGTAATGATGAATTTAAGAGCTAAAAATTCATGAATCAAAATTTAATTTGTCACATTTGAGTGAAACATGTCTTCTGAATAATTAATAAACATTTGATTGTTATATTAATGTTTGCTGAAAAATGTGCCTCTTATAAAATGAATTTATGAAATAGATATTAATAAATATGACAATGGCATGTTTTTAATGTCTACATAACATGTTTTTTAATATCTGCAATCACATGTTTAATGTCTGCAACCATATATTTGAAATATACTATCAAGATATTAATAATATATAGCAATCTAAGAAAATGCAGAACCTAATTGATCAAAATGCATTTTGGGAGCTGTAGGCAATTTTTTAAAGCTCTTCAATTTTCATATGTTTATAAAATACTATATATAGCAATGTGTTTAATAAAATGCTGCAATATTTCAAATTGATATAAGACAAAAGCTAAATGGGTTTAATTCAAAGAAAGAAATCTTGATCAAAATATCTTATGAGCTAACCACTAAGCATCACATGATCACAATTTCTTATGCTTGCTCAAGGCTGTGAAAACAGGCAAACCTCTTCATACAGTAGTGCCACTCAGTGCAAGCCAGAGTAATCAATGGATGCTAAGATCTAAGTGTAGTGCTCTCAGATCCAAGGTTCCTCACTGATGAAAACCACAAGCTGGAAACTAATCTGGGGATATTGGATGAGTAGGCACTAGATAGGAATTTTATGCACAAACCTTCTTGCATCCATTGATTACTCTAGCTTGCACTAATGTATGGAGAGTTTTGCCTGTTTTAATGTCTTGGGAGATATTGGCATAAATTCCCATTGTCTTCAACCATATGTTGAAGTGTATAAAAGACAAAAATATTTTAAAGTTAACAATCATTAATGCTTTTTTAATAGTTAATACATTTATTCTCAAATTTTAAATATATCATTCTTTAAGATGACCCACAATCAGGTTTTTTAATATAATATGGTAAAAAAGACTAATATTGAATATTTCTATATAGTTTCATAATATTCATGAACATCTGTTTATTTATTTATAATTTGACAGGTCTGGCTAACACCCCAGACATACAAATGTAATGATGTGCTGAAGCATTCTACACCTACTTATGTTATATGATTTACATTTTTAAGGGATAAGTATAACGTTTAATATTTCTATAGTGTAATTTTCACTTCACCTCTCATACAAGGTAGGGACTAGTTTCTACCCCCTTTTAATACCTTGTGGAGAGATGTAATGATAAACATATAATCAAAGATATGTAAAAAAGTTGTATGATCACTAAGATGCACTATTAATGCTGAACCTGCACTCATCAATTGGCCACATCACAATATTTTGTACATATTATTATCATTATTCATTATATATAGATAGCAAATTACTACAGTGTAATTGATAAGTATCAAACTTATTGTCCTCACAACTTTGACACAAATTACTTAATGAAAGTATATTATTTATTTTTATTAGTCATTCACTAAACTAGAGATTATTAAATGAATAATCTGTAGTCTAATGAATGACTAATAAAAATAATTAATATACTTTTATTACGTGATTTGTGTCAAAGTTGTGAGGGCAATAAGTTTGATACTATCAATTACACTGTAGTAATTTGCTATCTATATATAATGAATAACAATAAAGATATGTGTAAGAGATTGTGATCTGGTCAACTGATGAGTGCTGGTTCAGCATGAAATATGCATCTTGGGAATCATACAACTTCTTTTACATAACTTTGGTCATATGTTTACACCCTCCACCAGGTGTTAAAATTGGATAGAAACCAGTCCCTAAACTTGTGTGAAGTGGATAATCTCTTAATCTAATGAATTACTTATAAAAAAATACTAAGTATAAAGTTTGTGTCAATAATTGAGTTTAAGCTAATATTTCAATTAATATTTCATTTGTAGCAATAATTTTTATTATTTAATAATTAGATGTATTCAGTACCTAAATAATCAATTTTAGCATTTGATGCAAATCTTTGAAAAAATGTACATTTAAAATCACTCAAACAAATTTATAAAATAGGATTCTGAATAAAACAATGTAATAGAATATTTAAAACATGTATAATAAATAAAAATAAACATATTTATAACAATATACATTTGTTTAATATATTACTTCATTTTATATCTATTTTAATTCAGCACCTGAGAGAGTTATTTGATCACTTTATACCTATGGGACCAGTTCTAGTTCTATAAACATCATTCCTAATCCATCTATAAACTTTAAATTTACTTAAAAATTAATATATCTATTTTTTTAAATAAAACATATCCACATGGTATATCATTAATCCCATACCTTTATTTGTAAGTTTTAAGAATGTACCATATAGAAATTTTAAATATACCTATATTTAAATACAAGTATATTATCTATACTGAACTTAATATAATTAGAAGAGATTTGAATTCAGGCTTCCAAGCTCCCTACAGCTATCCATTTCATCTTAAACAACTGGTACACATGACTACATACATGTGAAAATATAAATGATCTTTAATATATGTATTTCATGTTGAAACAGCTCTCATCAGTTGCTCCAGATCATCATCTCCCATATATATATTATTAGTGCTCAGTTTATATTAAGATAACAAATCTTCTAAACTTTAATGGACGGACTTCAATATTCTCCACCCTCTAATTCTTCAGTCATCCATATCATTGTAAATCTGGACCAAATGATAAGTGCTGGTTCAGCATGAAATACATATATTGGAGATCATTTATCTTTTTCACATGTATGTTGTCATATGTATCGGTTGTATAAGATGGAATGGATAGCTGTAGGAGCTTGAAAATCTGAATTCAAATCCCTTCTATGTCTAGACGTATATATATATACACACACACAAGCCTAACTATGGAAGAGTAGTTTATTCATGTTAAATAACATGTGCCTTGCTATACATCTTTTTCCTTTGTGCTTTATAGTTAATAAAGGCAATACCTTTCCTCAAAGTTTATGATGTTGGTATTTTTAGTTATATTTATATATTGGACTATTTCCATCATCTAATATTAAGTACTGAATGTCTTTTAATAAAATAACTTTATTTAAATTTTCAAATTACATTCAACTGTTAGTAATAGCACATAGTATATGCAAAATGTTTCAAGAAGTATTATTCTCCTCTCATGTTCAGATGTTGTCAGGCTAACCAGTGACAGTACTGACATGGGAATTGAACATAAACCCTTACATTCTTGAATTTTAAGGTGTGTTTTATTTGCCATGCTATTACTGTCACTGGTCAGGCCAGCAACACTTGCAAAAGAGACGAGAATAATATCTCTCAAAACATTGTGCATATACTAACCTGTGCATATTACTAATAGTTGAATATAATTGGAAAATTTGAATAAAGTTAAATGTTGCTAAAGACATTTAATACTTAATATTAGATGATGGAAATATTCCAATATATAAATGCAATTTATCTTCATTTAACATAATTCTATATGTTATGCATTTTTAAAAATTATGATAAAGCTAAAATATTTCTATGGAAGTGAAAGTTTTAAAATAAAAAATGGGAATAATGTTTTAACTGCAAAGACTTTTCAAAATTCTATAACAATAAAAATATGCAAAAAGTAGATAACTGATTAGATTAAGCCATAATTCTTATCTGAAACTCAAACAATCTAGTTGAAATTGTCCTGCTTTGGATATATTTTATGAATTTAATTCATATTCTATAATTTTTTCATAACTGAAACCCAAATAACCTCATTGAAATTGTCCTGTTTTGGACATATCTTATGAATTTAATTCATATTCTAAAATTTTTTCAAGAATTAATCTTGAATGATGAAAAAGATGATCAGAACAGAGACAAAGGAGGCCTTCATAATAGTAAAAAATGTGCTCTTTTAAGCCTAAAAAATAAAACATATCATGGCATTCTGAAGAAATGTTAAAACATATGATCTCCAGGATCAACACTGTCACAATATCATAATACTGAGAACAGATTGTTTTACTCTATTTAAGCATGATCTAATGAAAACAGAATAATCAATGAATGACAAAGAAAATAATATAAAATTTCCATTTCAAGATCACGTTTCTCGATTTGGTTTTCACTAGTGAAGACTAAAATTCAAAACTAGATTTAATGCAGTTATGAATTAGGCTAACTCATTTGCATAGAAAATTATCACAAATAGGATATTTCAATTTTAGATAAACTATAGATCCCTTTTTCCTTTGTCTAATATGATTAGTACTAACAACATCACATGATTTTCTCATATGCTTACTCATAAGTTATCAAAAGCAATTTAACCTACTTTAGAGCCATCTAATATAATAAAACCAAGTAAGTCATCCTGGGCTTAAAATTATGTTTTTTAAATTTTAGATTATTAACTTGGATATTAAAAAATAATAATAAGATAGTTGCTAAATGCATAAGTAGAATTCTTATAGTTGAAATTAGTAATAATTGAAAGGTTGCTAGTCTTTCACATGTGCCTACAGTTGTTTCTCAGACAGCCAATCAGATTTTTAAACAGCTGTCTTAAGAACGATCAGGCCTTGACACACGACAGAGATTTTGATAAGAAAAGAATGAATATGTTTATATTGTAACAGTCAGAAAACGTGTGACTCGTAAACATAGTGCAGAATTCGACCACCATACAGAACAGCAGCACCATCGAGTAGCGAAGCCACCCGTGGTACTGAGTTCGAACATAGTTTATTGGTTCCACAATACAATCCACGAAACAACGCATCTGATGCGACATTAGTCAATATTTCCTTAGGCACGGTGGTCAGGGATATGCAAGAGACTCATGATTTTATTCTCGAGTTAGCCAATAACCAAACTAATATTAATTAAACATTCATATTTACATAATCGAGGAAATATTATATAGAATGGGTATCGAATAAATGAAACGTAACTGCAGACGTATAGTTTAAAATTATTTATTAATACATTTTAATAAAACAATCTAATAATATTTTATGGACTAACAGCTTCAGTAGCGGGATTTGCGACATGATTATATTTTAAAGAATACATTTATTTATTTAGACATTATTTTATATTGAGGATTTCAGTAGCGGTATTTCCGATACTGTAATGTTTACAAAAGGAATACATTTATTTGAAGGCGTAATCTAGCTACCTAAAATTCTCGAGTGAGTATTTCTAATGCATGCCTGGAGGGATTTATACCTTTGCAATGCAAGAGTCTAAAGTATGGGTTATAAGAGTAATGGCAGACATATATTTATTTAATTAAAATATTTATTTATAACTAAGGGCAAACATTTATTTGAGAGTGAATTATGCAGATAATGCAGAGGCGGAGTGATATGTTTAGAATAATAAAACTAAGTAAAGGAACACGTGGTACGCTTTAGAAAGGCGATATGGAATGGCAGTATATCGAAACTGCAATGCCGTGAATGAGTTTATAAGAATGTCGGGCTGGTCTCTGCCATCGGCCCGACGAAGTAAGGTGTCACATAAGCATAACCAGGGACAAGCGGTCCATGTCGCAGTTTGCCGGCTGGCTGCATGACATTGTCAAATCCTACGGGAGCACCCATTATGCCCGCTTGTGTAGGACGACTGGGGTTAATTTCAACCCTGAAGAATCCGGAAATTTCACGGCAGAATGGGTCATCGCGTCTCTAAAACGTAACACATGTATACTGTATAAACGATTATGATGAGATTTAAATAGATTTCTGACTCGGCCCTACATTATCAACACTTACTAAAGAACGTTGGTGACTCTCAAAGAAATGTAATTTTCTGGAATTATTCATGATGATTTAATAAATACAAAACCTATATAAATTGGGAATTATTATAACTAATACGTCAGCCATTTGCGAAGTAGTAGACCCTGCATTACAATAAGTGGTGCACTGAATGCGTGTCGATTTATATGAAAGTTAAGTTAGTTATGGTTTATAAGAATGGCGGGCTGGTCTCTGCCTCGGCCCGACGAAGTACATATTAATGAAAATGTGACACGCATTCACTGTTTCAAACGATCATAGATTTAAACTTTGAAAATAGAGACAATTATGAGCATGCAATAATTAGATAATAAATATAGATAAAATGTAGATTTTAAAAATACGCACCCAAGATAGAATGAGGTAAGCTAGATTAGTAGAGAAATTTACACATTAAATTAATTATTCAATTTTAGTTATACAAATGATAGTTTTTACATTTTACAATTTAGATAAGTAGTATGAAGAAAAGCTATAGCATATTATTAGAGTACTCTAGAGTTTGAACACAGACAGGTACCTGTTTTATAAGAAGTTTTCTGATTCCATTAGTTTAGCAGCAAAAAGTTCACGAGTGGCAATTCTTTCTTGTATTTAGATATTTCATTTAATTTCATGGCAGCAGCAGCTTTCTCATTTATTTCAGGCAGCAGATCTTCATGGTGAATTTATGATGGGCAATGGAAAGTTCGGCATCCGATAGGCCATCTCCCGATGGAGAATAATCTAGGTGCTTTACTCGGTCATACCTTGGCAGGAACAAATTATTTTTATTATTTTTGGAGACTCTCAGTGATCGAGAGCAAAGCTAAAGTTTAAGTGAATGTCTCCAGCAAGTCTAAGATGGCCTCTTTTTTTTATCTTGATCTTTCACATTTTTGTTAAGATATTTTTAGGTTCTACTTAATCTGCCCTGAGGATAATCAATGCATTTTGTTGGTTTTTAATTAAAGAAAGCTGCCGTTCTATTGTTTACATTTTACATTTACTAATTATACTTTGGGGAATTTTTCTTTAATTAATCTATTATCTATCACTGACCGATGCTTTTAAATTTCAAAGACAAAAAGGGAACATAAGATTATTTTAACTTTTAATTAAATATTACATCAGATTTTTTTTAGAATTATTATTAAACGAAATTTAAACAAAGCAATAAATACGAACTTTATAATCCAAAATAAATGATTAAAATTATACAAAATTATATAACTAAAAGAAATCTAAATTATATTATTTTATCCCCATTCATTGCCTTTAATTTGAGATCGAAATGTGTGCGTGTTTATGCTGAATTCTACATATATTTATACATTTTTAATATTGTTACACACACAATTCGATATCAAAAAGTTTAAATTTGGGCGGGATAGAACGGTCAGTGAGAGACGACAGAAAAAGGTGAAACTTAAGATTCGAATACGAATCTTACTGTTTCAATATCTTCAAGCTTTCAGGCCAAGATGCTTAAGACTGGCTTATATATATAAAAGTTAAGTAGAGAGAAGGTTGGTGTCATCCTTTTCTTATCAAAATCTCTGTCATGTGTCAAGACCTGATCGTTCTTAAGACATCTGTTTAAAAATCTGATTGGCTGTCTGAGAAACAACTGTAGGCGCATGTGAAAGACTAGCAACCTTTCAATTATTACTAATTTAATGACAACATGCGATTTAGACAAATGTTATTTACATAGTTGAAATTATAATGCTTGTAATAGATATAATTACTATGATTATAATTGATATCCTCAAATGCTTAAAGTTGGTGTAATTATTGAAATTGTAATTGATATGATCACTATATGTGTTTTTAATTGATGTGATTACTATTCACATAATTTATGCCATTATTATATTTGTAGTTAAGATATGTTTATATGATATGGAATTAGTATTGCCATTATGTATTGGGCTTATAGTTAACATGATTTATCATCATTTGCAAGTAATTGATGTGATTATAGTATTTCTAGTTGATGTCACTACTGTACTTGCAATTAATATAATTATTAGGCTTCAACTTGATGTTATCATTGTTTGTGGTTGATGTTAATATTGTGATTCTTGTTGATAAGTTATGTTTGGAGTTAATGTGATTACTATGCTTATCATAAGATAGAGCTCTGATGAAGACTGCTGGACAGTCGAAACTGTAAGAAAATAAAGAAGTTTTTAAGAAAATGTGTTGCATTAACGTGTATATGAATAGTGTTATAAGCAATATATATGATTATATGAAGATATGCAAAGAAAGTGAAGGAGAAGAATAAGAGAATACTATGCTTATCCATAGTATGATTACTGTGTTATATTTGATGCCATTATTATGCTTGCGATTGATGTCATCAGTATGCTTTTAGTTGATGTAATTACTGCATTGATATCAATAGATTGTGTGATATGATTATTATGATATAGTAATTAATATTAGTGTTTGTAGTTAATGCAATTATGGTATTGTAGTTGGTGTGATTGTAATATAATTGACGATTACTTTGCTTGATATAATTATTAAGCTTGTGACATTTGTAGTGTTTGCAGTTATAATTGTTTAGATGATATGATTACAGTGTGTATTGATGTGATTACTATGCTTATATTTAATATGGTTTATAGTTGATGTGACTACTTTATTGTAGTTTGATATAATCACTGTATTTATTATTGATGTATTCATTATACTTGTAATTATTATTACCAAGTTCATTATTGAAATAAATTGCTATATTTGTGATTGTAATTGACATAATTACCACGATTGTAGTTGATGTAAATATTTTGCTTGTTAGGATCACTGGACTTATAATTCATTTGAATACTGTATTTGTAGTTTATGTGATTATTGTATTTGATATAATTACGATGTTCTAGTTGATGTTTTTACTTTGCTTTTTTACTAATGTAATTCCTGTGATTAGAGCTAATATGATTACTATTTTTTTTGTGATTACTGTGATGTAGTTGATGTGATTATTTTATTATGTGATTTCTATGTTGATTAATATGATTACAGGAATTGTGATCGACATGATTATTGCACTCATTTTTGACAAGTGCTTATTGTCAGTGCGATTACTTGCAGAGAACAGTAATGTTCCCATAATAGTGTTCATTATTGATGTGATTACTACACTTGTAGATGAATTTCTGTTTATATAAGTGATAAAATTGTTAAGCTTATGGTTGATGTAAATACTGTTTTGTAATTGATATAATTACTTTATTGCAATTGATATGATTACTTCTATTCACAGATGACTCATTATGCTCATAGTTAATGTGATTATTTTGCTTATTGTATATTGGGTTTTATAGTTATTACAGATATTGTCCATAGTTTCAATGTGATTACTGGATTTGATGCTGATATTGTTACTGTCCTTGTAGTTGATGTAATTCTTGTGCTCAAGATGTGATTATTGGACATAATTGCAGTTGATGTGATTACTATATTTGTAATTTGATAGGATTATGATGTTGTTGCTATATTAAAGTGTTGAAATTGATTCCAAAAATATGGTTAACTATCGATCTGATGAAAATGCATATTATGAACCATATAAATATTCTAAATGTCTACAGTCACTTCTGAACTAAAATATAGTGATAGAAATAATTTTAATTATAAGATTGCACACATACACAATGTGGTAGAAATATAAGAGATTTGAAAACAGATTTTCAAGCACCCTTCAACTATCCACCCTATCTTATACCACTGATACCCATGACTACACATGAAAAAAAAAATCAATAATCACCAATGTACAAATTTCATGCTGAACCAGCACTTATCAGTTGGTCCACATCATCATCTCCCACACATATATATATAATTAGTGCTCAGTATATTGGTGATTATTGATCTTTCTATGTTTGTGGTCATGGGTATCAGTGGTATAAGATAGTGTGGATAGTTGAAAGGTGCTTGAAAGTCTGTGTTCAAATCTCGTATATTTACAATTAAGCTCCAGGTATATGAAGAATGCTTGTATTTCAAATATTACAATGTGATGTAATAAAGTGAAAGAACTATTATGCAAGTTTAAACATTTAAGATATACTTGATCTTTAATAAAGTTTAAAGCTTGTAACTGATGTAATTACTATGCTTACAATTGATTTGATTATTATGTAATTGGTACATTATTTCATTGTAGTTCATGGTTTTATTTAATTGATGTGATTAATGCGCTTCTAATATTATTATTGGAAGTTATTTTCTGCATAATTGATGTAAATACTTTATAGTATCTTGTTACTATGCTTAATGTTTGATGCAATTACTGTTTATAACTAATTTGTCATGTTCTGTGCTGTAATTGATATTGATGTACTGTATTATTTTGCTTCTTGTTGTGATTACAATTGATATAATTATTGTAGTTCATGTGAATAATGTGATTACAATAATTGTCAGTGATCTGATTACTGTACGAGTTAATTTTACTGTGTTGCAGTGGGTGATTACTATATACTAATGCAAGTATTTTGCTTGTTGTTTACGATATATGAAAGTGAAATAATTACTGTAGTTATGCAAGTAATGTTGTAATTGATGTAATTACCATCTTGTAGTTGATCTACTCAGTTTCTAGTTGTTAATTTTACTGTGTGGCAATTAATGAGGTTACTTTGCTTGTTGAGTTATTATGACTGTAGTTGATGCAATTACTGTAATTATTTTTGTTGTGATTGTAGTGCTTGCACCTGATATTATTGTGTAGCTGGTGTGATTATCAATTTGATTACTATACCTTTTGTAATTGCGATTACAACATGGAAATTGAGTTTACTATTATGCAATTTAACTGGAAATGTTATTAAAATTGGATATATTATACTTGTCATAATAGATTTAATCAGTATTAGATTGGTATAAGATTCCTTCAATTGATAAAAATAAGATTTCTATTTTTTTAAATTTATTCAGCTAAAAAGTGATTCAAAAACTATAGTTCTTGAATCTGGAATTTTATCAGTGCATTACCCATAAAGAAAATTGATCTTATAAGTACATCTCTCTTCTTACTAGGGCATTTCTGATACTATTTAATAAGAAAACATATGTTTTAAAAATAAATACTGTATGAGTTTTAATATAAGTTAATAATAAAAAGTTCACAAGCAGTACTTGTTTATAAATAAATATTTATTTAATTACTATAAAGAATAAATAAATGAAGAAGCAAGTAAACAATGGTTTTACTATAGTTTTTGTATAATAATAATTAATGGTTTTATTATAGAACAAAATAACCGAGTAGAGAATGAACTTATCTATATCTTTTCAGTGCTTTACATGAGATAAGGATATTTATCAGCCTTATAACAACTTATGGAATACTAATTAGTGATGTGCATGAAAACATATTTTAATAATTAATAAAACACTCTAGAAAATATGACATCAAGTGAATTTTCTAAATTAATAAATATCATCTCCACATCCAAAGTATAAAATTTTTCACCTTCTAATTAGTTATTTTGATTACCAATATAACTTTTAATTATTATTATTTTATAATTCTTGCTTTGATTTAATAATATTAAATTACAATAAATAAAAAAAATCCTACGTTTTTAAGAATAATCATAATATTGTACAATGAGGTTTAATGATTTCTAAATAGGACTTTCCTTCTTTTTGTAATTCTTTTGCTTCTATGAAGGACAACTTGTTTTTCCTTGATAGAAAGTCAGGAAGTTCTTTGTTCCAATCAGGAGGAGGATCAGACCTTAACTGCCAAACATCATTATTCAGAACATTAGTAAAACGTACGGCTTGCCGAGCTTTTTCAGATTTTACAATTTTTTCCTAAAAATATACAAAATAGTATTTGTAGTGATAATAATAAAAAATATCTTTAGGTTATAGACAAGTATACTTAACAGCCTGCCAGATTAAGAAACTTGAACAAACTCAAAAAACAAAATGTTTTCAAATTAATCTGGTTTTTATCAGTACATTGCTTAACTCAACTCCTCCATATTGCAACTATACACTAGCACAGAAACTCAAAACATTTTTCTCACTATGTATGTAATCTACAAACCATCACTCATCATGTAAATATATGTTTGCTCCCTCACATTTCATTGTTATACAAATTACTACATTTATTGTTAGGATAACACATTCTGCATTGCCAGCTTTGTTCTTATATTCTGAATGAATGGATATTAATTAACCTATATGTGCAACTAATAAGTATCAGTTATTTCAAATGACATATACTGTACAGTTTAGAAACATGTAACTGACAAAGGAAAATTTTGACAGGTCTTCGTGAACACAAAATCCTAAATATCATATATTTAATATATAAATTATTTTCAAAGATTTATTATATCAGTATTCTAATTAGTTTGCTTAAATGTTTTAAACATTATCTAAGTAAAGGTTTATTTGGTATATTAATTTTGTTAACTGCAGTTTAGTGTGCTTTTGGCTGATGAAGTCAGATTCATTGTACGGAATAAACCTTGATTTAGCTAACATTTGAAACACTTAAGCAAACTAATTACAAATAGGATACGAAAAAGGAGGCTAACCTGAATATTATAACAATATTCTGAATATGTCAATCATTCTATTTTTTTTTAATTGCATGCATAAACTTTGAAGTTATTTTTAAACATATGCACAAATATGTTTATATCATAAAAACAAATTTCCAAACATTTCTACCAAAGATCAAGCTCTGTTAAAAATATATTAAAAAAGAAAAAGTGGAAAACAAGAAAGGTATTATAGGCAAGTTCATTTAAATGATTTCTTTAGAAATCTTGCTTGTGAATTATTTTATTAACGTATTCGAACGTGTTTATTTTGTGAATTAGTTTATAAGAAGTACGTAGAAGAGAGCTATATCAATGGTTAGTTAGAAAATGTCAATTAGTTCAGTGATAAACACAAAATCAATAGCAAACAGAATTTAATTCATTCATGTTTATAATAGCAATGTAATTATATATTCACACCATATGGTTATTGAATCTTTAAAGTTTACATTCTTTATAGTTAACACATCAATCCTTTTAATGCTTGATAGGAGATTGAGTAAATCTTTAATATGTTTACATGAGTAAAGTGATTTAATCTTGAGTGATAGTTTTAAAGATATTTCTCAAATGAACGTAATTGGATATGGTCTAAGACTACGTAAAGAGAGAGGCACTAGGTTGCCATTACAATAAATAATATTACGTGATGTATGCCAATTGCTACATGAAGAAAGGCAATCCAATATTAAGTAGTATACTGAGATATGTAAATCCCCATAGAAAGATATCTTTCAAAAAAGTCAAATAATATACCAATTTAATAAGCTCGTATTAGTAAGAACTCATAAAAAAATATGTTATATAAGCTTGTCTTTCATGACATAAGGGTTTTTTTTTTTTTTGGTTTATGAAGCTTTAGAAATATATTTTCTCAAGAACTATTACAAATATTATCACGTTATAGAATTACTCTAATAGGATTATAATGTAATACTAAAGATATGTTCTTCCACATATACATATAATCCAATAGATTCTAGCATTCCAGTTAGTGCTAGACTTCATAAATCAATCATTAGAGAACTGATCAAATTTCAAACACTTCTTTTAAATTAGGGATTGAAAATAAGAAAGTAATTGCAGTTATGGAATGAAAGTAAGACACCTTATTACATGTCGTCATTCCTGATATATAATGTGTAATCTGCTATAAATATATTCATGTGAGATTGAATGATTCTATGCATAATTTTATTTTATTTTTCTCAAAATAGTTCTTACAAATTTGATCAAATAAAACTTTAAAACTATCCAAGCAAGTTAGAAAAAGTTTGTATAAAAAAAGACAAGAGTTCAATATTGTCCCAAAGATATTGCTTCTCTTATTTTATTTTGTAATTACTAATTATATTATTGAACTATAAAACATCACCTGATCAACATTCTTTATGCTTACCCAAGCTGTTTTTGCCTCTGTGTAAAACAGCTTGTGAAAGAATGAAGAATGGTGATCATGTGATGGTTTAATATCAATTCCTGCCCAAATAGGATTATAGTGTTGTGGTTATTAAAGAACCAAAGACATCCAAAATTATTGATGCTGAACTGAGTTCAGATCTATACAACTAAACAAGCTAATGAGCTTAGCTTGAAAACATTGTTTTCATTTTGGACTCAAAGCTTTACAGTTAGCTAAAAAAGTAAAAGGTGGCTGTTGGAAGGTTGCTTTAGATCCTAAAATCTAGATGCAGTGTTCTCACATCCAAGACTCTTTACTGATGAAATCCACAAGCTAGAAAGTAATCTGGGCATATTGGACGAGTAGGCACTAGATAGGGATTTTATGTACAGACCTTCCTGCATCCATTGATCACTCTGGCTAGCACTGAGTGGCGCTACTGTATGGAGAGTTTTGCTTCTGTGAATTATATTATTGCTCTTGTAATTATATTTTTGTTTACTATACATTGAATAGCAGAATAAAATTATGTTGATTTTAATGTCTCTTGTTCCTGATTTCATACTCAGAATTGCTTTGTTAATTGCATGAATGGATATAATGACAGGAAGTGAGGGTGTACATTATGAACTGTAATTATTATCTTAGTTTATAGGACACTCACATGTGGAAACAGTAAATCTTCCATTATTTGAAAAAAGATATTACAAAAGGTGTTGATTCATGTTTAAAATTTATGATCATTAATTCATATTTATTTTATAAATATTTGCAAGCACAACATTTATCTATTTTGACAGTAGTTATTTATATTACAATATATATATATAAAACAAAAACAAGTTATAATCACTTAACTTGCTATCACTTGCATTTATGATCAATAGATGGCGTTTTACCATAACCACCGAACAAGTGTATATTTGTTTACATAAATGTCAAAAGAGTCAGAATTCACTATCTCTTTTGTTTGCCCACCCTCAGATCAGCTGATTTCAAGCTAATTTGCTATCAACAGTGAAGGATAGAGCTAGAAACTAGATCTAAACACTGACTCCAAAGTTTCTATCAGTTTGCAAGCGTGAATTTTTCAGACTTGTAAAGTCTTCAAACCCAGCCTAACAAGCCAGATAGCTATATGGGTCTGATCTCAGTTCAGTTTCACCACATAGTCAAAACCTCTGCAATATATATCATTGTAAAAGCCTTTAAAGACACATTTATGAAAAACAAAAACAAGTTATAATCACGTAACTTGCTATCATTTGTATTTATGATCAATCGATGGCGTTTTACCAAAACCACCAAACAAGTGTATATTTGTTTACATAAATGTCAAAAGAGTCAGAATTCACTATCTCTTTCATTTGCTCACCCTCAAATCAGCTGATTTCAAGCTAATTTGCTATCATCAGTGAAGGATAGAGCTAGAAACTAGATCTAAACACTGATGATAGCAAATTAGCTTGAAATCAGCTGATCTGAAGGTGGGCAAATGAAAGAGATAGTGAATTCTGACTCTTTTGACGTTTAAGTAAACAAATATACACTTGTTTGGTGGTTTTGGTAAAACACCATCTATTGATCATATATATATATTTCTTTTGTGAACATATGCATGTAAAAGAATTACATATATAAAGAAGGAGAATTTAATATTATATATATATATAATGCAGATTTTAATAGTTATATGATGAAATTACAGCTTTAGTCTTGACAAGAATAAATATTTTTTCATCAAAATATTAGTAAATTCATGGTATGAACCAAAAAAAGATTTTAACTTCATATATATATTTCATGCCTTTCTCATATGCTTACTCATATAAGTAAACATATAAAAAAATTATGAAATATTGTTGATATTAATTTTTTTGAGCTAAAAAATAAAAAGGGCCTACAGCTGTTACAAAACAATGGTTACTAAAATATATACAATTGATTGTATATCAGATCTATATAAGTATGCAAGAATGTTAGCTTCATTTCAGAATCCAGGGTTTACTTTTGTTAGTATGAATTCGAGACTACTAGCTTGAACAGTAGAAGAAATAAAAGGTGGCCATTAATTGCATGAGAGTGTTAGCACCAGCTTTGAATACTTGCCTTTATTAATGAAGGTAAGACAGCAAAAACTGATTTGGGAATATTGTAGCATTAAACCCACTGGTTTTCAGTGATGTAGATAGCTCTAGAGTAGATTAAGAGATCTGCTCTTTTTACAATATATATACTTTTAAAAAAATAAAATTATTCACATCTTTTAAAAATTAGAGAAGAAATTAATTGAAGAATCTTGAAATAATGAATACTTTGCTTTTAGTTAGATGTTGCATAAAAATTTGTTATAGTTTAGCACAGTGGCAGATTAATGGCTGAGGTAAGTTAAAAAAAAGCAGAATGCAAATTGTACTTAATTTAAGACTTGGATGCTCTAACATCACAAGACGATTTTTGGCAACTGATCACACAATTGGTTATCAGAAATCTGAGAATATATGTAGATATTAACAAATTCGTTAACATATTTATATATAATTCCACCTCTCAAAATCTTAAAATACATTATAGTAAATAATCAAATAGTCACAAGAAAGATCATGTGATGACTCTGCATTTAAAGTGATGAGTTGAGCTTCAATTAAGAGATCTTTAGCTTTTCAATCCTTTGCTTAATCACTGTCCTAAACTGCACAATCCAAATTCTAGTGTTATTACCACCAAATCTATCTTAGATTATGAAGAAATTCCTTCCTTCAATCGTCATCCAAAAAAAACTAATTACAGTAAATATATTTAGTTGATGTTCTTGACTGAAAACAAAAATGTGCCTAAATTTAAATATATTGAGTACTTTAGAAAACATAACTAAATCACTCTGATATATAATTATATGATACTTAAGACTTTTTTTTATCAGTTATTTAATTCGTTTGTTTAAATCTTTGAAGTAGGTTTTAATAATTTAAATAACTAATTATAAAACCCACAGGGGTATAAATCATATATGCAAGACATACGTTAAGTACTCTTAAATATATGTAACCAAGTTGATTAATCAAATCTCATACAAAAGCAATATCAAGGCATACGTAATCATGAACATTAATGTAAACCTCCCCATACATTAACACGGTCACCACGTTGATATATGGTGGGTGGTTTTCTTTTTCCTTAATATGGACTAGCTGTTTATTCATTCATATGTTTGGGTGTTATTTGATTAACTGACTCTATTAATAATAAATAAGAATACTTTTAAAAATTCATTAACATTCAATTCTTTTTGATTACCCTATTTTTTAAAAAAAGGTAAAAGAATATAAAACAAGTGATTTAAAGTCTAACTTCTTAAGAGAAAAAGTTATATCCTCAACACTGATGAAGGCTAAATGCAATAGAAACAAGTACTGGAGTCTAGTTAGCACTATTTGACCATTAACCTCAATTATTTGTTGCTTATTTAGATGGCACTAGAGAGACAGTGAATTATTGCTATTAATATAGATGGTAAATGTAAGCTTAGGAATCAAGTAATGCACTGTTGGGCATATATCAATAAGATTGATAATAATAGAAACTTAAACTTCCCTTAAACGAACAGTAAAAATGAAGCTTAAAGTGCGAATTATAATACTGGCTTAGTACTTTCGAGGAGTTTCTATATCCTCATAATATATATTAATAATCAAATAGCTACAGTTGTTTGGAATGTCAAATGAAGTTTGATTAACAGAAATGATAAGATTGAGATTCGATAGGAGCTTTTTATCACCAAATATATCATTCTGCCATTGCACTAAACCTTATAGTAGATATATACAGAAATAACAAATCATGTTGGACTATTTCCATCATCGAATATCATGTATTGAATGTCTTTAAAAAAATTTAACTTCATTTAAATTTTCCAATTACATTCAACTGTAGTAAATAGCACACAGGTTAGTACATGCACAATGTTTCGAGAGGTATTATTCTCTCTTCTTCAGTCTGACCAGTGTTAGTACTAGCATAGGAATTGCACATGAATTTTAAGATAATGCTCTAACCAACTGAGCCATCCTGTCAAAGATGGATCAGTTAAAGGCAGGATGGCTCAGTTGGTTAGAGCATTACCTTAAAATTCAATATTCAAAAATCTAAGGGTCCAGGTTCGATTCCCGTGCTAGTACTGTCATTGGTCAAGCCAGCAATACCTGAAGAAGAGAAGAGAATAATACCCCTCGAAACGTTGTGCCTATATACCACCTTGGGTGCTATTATTAACAGTAGAATGTAATTGGAATATTTAAATGTCTAAAGACAACCAATACTTAACATTGAATGATGGAAATACTCCAACATATAAATACGGTCTAAATATCAATATCACAAACCTTCAGAAAATCATTCAATTCTTTAATTTAAATAATATATAAAACATAAAACGCCATCTGTAGTGAGCTTGAGTAACTAATGATTGCTAGATAGTAGCCTGTTAGCTTGAAAAGTAAATTAAAATTAAAAGTAATTGATGGATACATAATTGCATTACTTTCAAATTTTGAATCATAAACCTCAGTGACAAAGGAAGAAATCAGAAACCAATTTAGGGATGGGGATTTAAATGCACAACCATCTATTAATCAATGATTCTCAAGCTTATTATAAACAGCAAATCATGATCGCCCCTCCCAATAATAAATACAATATATATTTAATTAAATAAAATAAAAAATTACCACAGCTTCAATGGACTTGTTTCTCCTCCACAACCTACAATTATCATAATCTTCCTTCCAACTCCTACAATCTACAGCACTACCAAATATAAAATATTGATGAAACCTGGCTCTAAAACCTGTAAAAAAGAAATTGTATAATTTTACAATTGAAACAGAAGTAACTGTACCTCCACTGAGTTAGGTAAATCCAACAACTATGATGTCAATCTATCCTTTAGCTCTGTTGTTATATAAGCTTAATTTTTTTGACTTAGTTTTAAACTATAGAATGAATTTTGTCTATTATTTTAATTTATATGCAGACTAAATCTGAAATCACCATTGAAATATTCAGAGGATGAAGACTGTCTTAGTTTTAAAATTCTCTAAATTTCAAATGAAAAAGTTTAATATATGTTATAACTTAAATACGAAACAAAAATAACTGGAATCGTTCTCTGGCATGCATGCCTATTATAGTATATACTTTTGCTATTACATACTTCTTGCAAAAACCCTTTTGCATCAATCTGCCAAATGACATCACCATCACATGATCACCATTTCCATGTAAAAAGTGGGTTCATGTACATTTTGTAAAGTGCATCTTACATATTTGACAATTTTTTTTTTTTATAATGGGTGAAATGTTGAATTAACACAAATTTTTTTGATGCAAACACCATATTTCCTCACATTTAGTTCATTATTATCAGACATTTTATCTGCAATTTCTAAAACATTTATGTGATGCGATAAAATGTAAACATCCCATTTTGTGCAAAGAAGAATGCAAACTCCACCCCGACAGTGTTATCTCTCAAAGCCTCCAGTGTGAAACAATTTTTAACTAAATTCAGCATGATTCAGCGTATCTATCAGCCGTATTCACTAGATCTCACATCGTGCAATTTTTTTTAATCTCAAAAATGAAAAAATGTTTCAATTTTTTTTTGCAGATTTAGAATTGGGGGGGGGGGGGAGAGGGGTGATAGAAGCATTAAAATGCATCACTTTGCAAGTGTTTCTGGACTACTTCAAAAAGTGACAAACTAGTTCAAACCAGTGCATTGCATTAAATAGACTATACTTTTTAAAGCAGTTCAATTTGCAAAATCTAAAAAGAAATATTCAATTTTTTATTACAAAATTCCAGTTATTTTTGGGTCCCCCTGAATATAAGTAATTGAAAAGCAAGTAACTGTACCTACCACTGAGTAAATAAAAAGCTACAAAAGATAGAATGATACCTATTTATTCTTTAGTTCTGTTGTTATATAAACTTAGTTTTTTGATCTAGTTTTGAGCTATAAGGAGAATTTTGTCTAGTATTTTTAATTTATATGCAGACTAAACTATCTGAATTCATCCTATAATTTAAAACTAGGTAAAAGAAAAAAAAACTAAGCTTAAACAATAATACAGCTAAAGGATAGATTGGTATCATAGTATTATTCTATCTTTTTGGAGTTGGTGATCTTTACATAACTCATTGGGAGATACAGTTACTTCACAATTAAAGTATAATTATTTATTATTAAACTGATTTTTCATTTGATATTTAGAGGTTGTTAAAGCTAAAACTCAGTCTCGATCCTTTGAATACTTCAATGGTGATTTCCAATTATTTAGTTTGCACATAAATTAAAATAACAGACAAAACCCTAGAGTTTAAAACTAGGTCAAGAGCTAAGCTTATATAACAACAGAACTAAAGGATAGATTGGTACCATTCTACCTTTTCATAGTTGATGATGATGTAAATCAGTGGTAGAAACAGTTACTTCCATTTCAATTACTTATATTTAAGTTATAATTATTTATAAATATCTTTACAATCTGCCTAAGGTTGGTATTAAGTATCATGCCACATTATCTACTTTAAATTTCAGGATCTTCATTCTGTTTGTCAAATACCCATTTTTAATCTTTTTCTAAAAGACTTCATCATGTGATGGTTCATTGTCATTGCCTGTGATGCTCATGACATGATGTTCAAACTCGAAGAAACATGGTGCAATGGTACCTGTTTTTATTTGCTATGAACACTCAGGTAGAGTGAAACTTGGATGTTTTTCCAGATATAAGCTGGCTTAGAACTTTTGTATAACAGGCCCAAGACAACTATTCATTCAATTAATGGTCAATAAATGGATATCTAGGTATTATTAGCTAGAGAATAAAACAAGAAAAGAGGAAAAATTCTCCATTTGTGGAAGTTTGCAAGCCTTCTTGCACTTTTTCTCTTTGGAGGTGCAGCACAATTACTTATTTAATGGCTGCATGCAATGACTATTAACAATTTCTTTATTATCAGTCTTATTCTTTCACTGTGTATTTTTCACTTTTATACAGACTTTTAAAATGTTTCTATCTCAAAGTTTCCTTTTTTTTAAAATATATTTTTAATTTTTTTTATAACGAGATTTAATGCTTTATCTGTAGCCACATTTTAAGAATGAATATTGTTCATTTTTTAAAAATAAGAGATAAACAGGATTGCAATAATTCTCATGAAATATTATTATTATTATTATCTATTTCAGTAAAATATTTTCAAGAATTTTGTTGAATAAGTTGATTCCTGTCACAGATAAATGGTTACCAAAAATTCAACATAGTTTCAGATAATAAAAAAATTCTATAAAACATGTTTTTTATTACCAGGTAAATGCAAAATAAGTCTCAGAAAAAAGAAATGATATACAAATTGACTTCGTAATATTTCTGTAGCGTAATTTTCATTACTTCATTTTAATGCAAGGTAGGGACTGGTTTCTATCCACTTTTAACACCTTGTGGAGTGTGTAATCACACATATATATATATGACTAAAAAATGTAAAAAAGATGTATGATCCCCAAGATGCACATTTCATACTGAACCAGCACTCATTAGTTGGCCCAGATCACAATCTCTTACACATATCTTTATCATTGTTCACTTATACGCAGATAGCCAATTACTACAATTTAATTGATGTGCCAAACTTACAACCCTCACAACTTTGACACAAACTACTTGATGAAAGTATATTAATAATTTTTATTAGACATTCATTAGACTAGAGATTATCCACTTAATGAATAATATTTCTGTAATGTAATTTTCACTACACCACTCTCACGTAATGTAGGGACTGATTTTCATCTGCTTTAAACTCCTTGTGGTGAGGCGCAAACATAAATATATGATTAAAGATATGAAAAAGATGTACGACCTGAACTGAATCAACATTCACCAGATCACAATCTCTTACACATATCTTTATCTTAGGTGTCATATATATTTTTCACGTCTTTGGTCATATGTCTATGATTATACTCCTCCCCAAGGTGTTAAAAGCAGATAGAAACCAGTCCTTATCTTGTGTGAGTGATGTGGTGAAAAATACACTACAGATATATTATTAAGTGGCTAATCTCTAGTCTGATAAATGACTAATAAAAATTTATTAATATACTTCCATCACATGTATTGTGTCAAAGTTGTGAGGGTGATAAGTTTGACGCTTATCAATTAAACTGTAATAATTGGTTATCTAAGTATACTGAACAATGATAAAGATATTTGTAAGAGATTGTGGTCTGGGCCAACTGATAAGTGCTGGTTCAGCACAAAATATGCATCTTCAGAATCATACATCTTTTTCACATCTTTGGTCATATATTTATAATTACACCCTCCACAAGATGTTAAAAGTGGATAGAAACCAGTCCCTGTCTTGTGTGAGAGTAATGTAATCTTCATTAAACTACATAAATCAAAAATAAATCATCACAATTAGAATAAAGTATAAAATGAATAATAAAAAAATAGAATCAGATATATGTGCATATTTCAAATTTCATTTTGTTGAAGCTAAAAAAAAATGTATGTACATAAAATTAAGTTACTACTCATCCTTCACTTCTTTCTCCAATCCCACTCCATTTAAATATAAATTAGTAAATTTTGGGATTAATAACTGTATTTCCATTTCATTATTGCAAATCTATAACTTAATTATTTTCTCTTTTGTACAAATGCTTTTCAGGAACAATTTATACTACTGAAATGCTGGCACATATTCATCGTAATCTTGAGAATTTAATAGAAGCAGATGATAAGAGGTCATTAAATCTCGATCCATATATTATTTCAGTGCTGCAATCGTAAGAAATCAATAGAAGTTAGATGACCGAGTTCATTAAATCTCTATCTATATCACTTTAATACTGCCATATATTTAGATTAAGCTTGGGAAATCAATAGAATTAATGATTAGAGTTCATTAAATCTCTGATGCGATGCACTATGGCTTCTCCTTTATCGGAATCGGGAATCTCTCAGTCTCTATGCCCAGAGAAACCTGTTAGTCAGCTTACTTTCCCACACTAAGTTTTTCCCATATTCTTTTCTATCCTGCTCCATTCCATTTTCACAACATTATCTTTGTTCACTCTATGACCTTTATATCTAGATTTCCCTTATCTTTTTCCAAATCCAGCATAAAAACCAATAATCCATTTTCTACATAATCACTTTGTTTATATTTATTCTCCCGCAACTTCATTTGTAATCTTTCTGCTTGTATGCATATGCATTCAATTAACAGATGCCTAATATTATCCATGCCTTCTTTACATAACTTGCAGACTAAATCACCAACATTTCTCCATTTATGTGAATATTCCTTTGTTGCTAATGATCCTGTTCGAGCCTTAAACAGTAAACTGCTTTCCTTACTATTATTGTAAATTAACTCACACCCAATATTCGGTTTACTTCTATATATATTTAAACTCGTTTTACTCTCCGTATTCATTCTCCATCTCCCTATTTTTTTTATTAATGCATCTATTCTTCTATTCCATTCTTTGTCGCTATAACATTCAATAATTATCCTAACACAATCAATTCATTTTTTATACAAATATACTGACATAAAGTCTTCATCCAAATCTTCTGCATACCATAATACCTTTCTCAACCATCTTGTTGCCGGCCCTTTATTCATAACAGAATTAAATACTATTTTGGCTATTCTCTTATTATCCATAAATTGCAATCTATCAAACATTTTCATTTTGCTTTTTGCATCTATCATATAAAAATTTGACAATTCCATTTCTTCTTCAATTGCCTCTTTTGCATCCGCACATTTGTATCTAATGCACATCTTCCTACTTCTCTGTACTTTTTCTAAGTATTCTAACAGACCTTTACTATACCATAAGTTAATTCTGCTATTGCCACTCCCATCCGTACAATTCTAACTACATCATATTTATTATACAAAATCACTGTTAATTTCTTTATAAGTTCCTTACTTTTTTTTGCTTCATTTACCAATTTTCTCCCATTCATTCAAGTAATTTCCTCTGATTACTTAAGGCGATTCCCAAATAAATATGCTTATTCACCACGTTTAACTTTATATCCCCTAATAAAAAATATTTCTCTTCTCTTTCCCCAGCATTTATTATCGTTACTTTTGATTTTTCTGATATGATGTATTTTGGCTTCTCCTTAAACGAAGTCAAGAATATCTCAGCAATTATACCCAGATAAACCTGTTAGCCACTTTATTTTCCATTCCCCACTCTAAGTCTTCCCATATTCTGTCCCATCCCATTTCCACAACAAAATCTTTGTCAACTCTATGGCCTTTATATCTAAATCCCCCTTATCTTTTCGCAACCCCAGCATAAAAACCAATACCTCACTTTCTGTATAATCACTTTGTTCATATCTATTCTCACATAACTTCATTATCTGTACCCTTTCTGTTTCAAGCATTTACATTCAATCAACAGTTGCCTAATATTTTCTATACCTTCCTTACACAATTTGCACACTAAATCACCCATATTTTTCCATTTACATGTATACTCTCTTGTTGCTAAAGATCCCGTTTGAGCCTTAAACAATAAACTACTTTCCTTATTATTATCATAAATTAACTCGCATCCAATGTTCCATTTACTTCTATATATATTTAAACTCTTCTTACCCTCCATACTAGTTCTCTATCTCTCCAACTCCCTATTTTTTATTAATGCTTCTATTCTTTTATCCCATTCCTTACCACCATAACACTCAACAATTCTCCTAACACAACCATCCCACCTTTTATACAAGTATACTGATATAAATTCTTTATCCAAATCTTTTGCATACCACATTACCTTTCTCACCCATCTTGTTACCTGACCTTTACTCATAACCCAATTAAACACTATTTTGGCTTAATATATTCCCCGGTGCTGCCACCTATTATTATAAGCTTGAAATATCAATCTCCATCCATACATTATTCCAGTGTTGCCACTTATTCAGAGTAAGCTAGATGATAGACCTCATTAAATCTCCATTCTTATACTGCTCTAATGCTACTATCTATTTACTGTAAACTTGACAAGTCGATTGAAGCTACATGACATAGTTATTAAATTTTTACCCACATACTATTCCAATGCCACTTCTTATTTTTGGTAAAGTTGAAAAATCAAAAGAAGTTAGATGGTGACAGAGTTCATAAAATTTTTATCCCTATATTACATCAGTGCTACCACCTCTTTAGTGTTTGCTTGAGAAATCAATAGTAGCTAGATAACAGAGCTGTCAGTGAGGGAGTTTGTCTGGATATCATATATTTGAATTTTTTGGATCTAATGAATGCATTTTCCCATCAGCAGCTACTATTTATTCCTTTTTTCTTTTAAGTTATCATCTTGAAATTCAAAAATTCTTAAAAGTTCTAAATGCATCTCAAGAACTGAGGACACCAGCAAAATGACTTGGATTCAAATGTAGAAAGTGTTTTTAAGTTCTAAATAGTAGTTTAGTGCGATGCTGGATAAAAGGTGCATTAAATCCGAAAAAATTCAAATCTCATTAATCAAAATCTAACCTAGGAATATGGGAAAATTAGCACTAAGCAGTGATTTATTGATATGTAACTCTCAAGCATTTTTCATTTAGTCAAACATAGGAATAATTGGCAGAATTCTATAGTTTTGCTTCTGAAAAGTATTGTATAAGCTGGAGTCAAGTGATTTTTTTGTTGTTGTTGTTCTTTTATGTGCAGTATATAAAGTCACAGAAGCAAAAGTCTCCATACAGTAGAGCCATTCAGTGCGAGTCAGAGTAATCAATGGATGCAGGAAGGTTTGTGCATAAAATCCTTATCTGATGCCTACTCATCCAATATCCCCAGACTAGTTTCTAGTTTGCAAGCATAAAGAATGATCATGTGATGTTTGATAGTATATAAAGTCTTAATAGTCCTTTATACTGGAGAATTATGAGAAACATATTGACAACATATCAGTGGATTTTGGTATCGAAAGAGTAGGACTTAATTTGCATATTTGGCAAGCATCAGAATAGTCAATAGATATTTTTAAAGAGAGTTTGAATCTAGGAAAATCTTTTTAATTCTTATATGAAACTGTAATCTAACAACATTCATGAGATGTCAGAAACATTTATAGATATAAATATGAGTTCCAATTCAAGTGCTTAAAACATTAGTTACCTAGTTAATAGACCACATACAAATTGCTCAATCGTTATAAAGGTTATATATTTTGAGAACCTTTCATCTTCAACTGCCTTGGAATACCACAAAGCACAATCAACATAAATGCAACAAATATTCATCTTATATTAATAATAGTAAACAGAATGACTCAGTATTAAAAGCATATATATTTAGCATTAAGATTTTTCTATAAATTTACCAATTTTGAAACATTAAATACTATTCAAGGCAGACATATTCAGACTTATTAAATAAATCTTGATCAATTAATATAATATCAAAATATATAGAAATAATGTATATAAACCTGGAGAAATGGAAGCTGTATTTCCTCTATATGGGATAGTTATACTGGAAGTAGGTTGATTTATAAAACTCCACAGCACTGAATAATTATGCTTTAATATCATCGGTCTGCTTAGCTTTGTTGATATATGAACAGTTGCTGTGATTAAATGAATTGCTGACAATAGCAGAGTGAAGCAATGTGCATATATAGTATATTAAATAGACAATGGGGTTTCATTTAAAGTGATTGGAGTTTCCATCTCTCCAGGTTTAAATACATTATTTCTAGATCATTAAACCAGCCATACTCAATCTTTTTCCCCTCAAGCCACATATGTTTGCTATGTTACATGGATAATGCAGGTCACAACAAAATACATTATACCTCATAATCTAATAAGTACATATAATAATAAACCTAAACATAGCCAAGTGTTTATTTAAAAATTGTGTGATTTTTTGATGCTGAGACAAACTTAATTATTTTAGAAAAATCAGTTTTATAGTTGCTATATTATCAAGATAAGAATCAGTAAACCTATTTCTATGTACATTCCTAGCATATTTCATTTTAAAATAGGTTGATTCACAAAAATACAACATGAACTATAAAAGAGCATTTGGACACAATTTCAACATACTTCTTTCCCTCCCTCTTTTCTTTAAAATAATCACATTTGTATCATTTTTAATCTTGATGAATTCATCTAATAGCCATCATAATCATAAACCAATGTAGCTAACTGTATAATTGTTTTTAAGTCTCAGGGACTTTCTACAAGCAACAAACAATTCTTAATATTTCTTAGAACCTAAAATATATTCTTAAATTTCTTGTATAAAGCAACTAAATAATTTGAAATGATCGTACAGTTTCCTGAAGAAATGTCAATATCGTCTTGTTTAGCTTTTATTAGGGCTGGAAAATTATGCATAATTTGGTATTATATTTCAGCAAAGTAGATGCTTAGTTTCTCTTCAAAAGTAAATATTTTATTCACCATATGTGAAATAATTTTATTTTCAGTCTGTAAACCACGATTGAGCTCACGTTTGTTTGCCGTCACATAGAGAGGCACCAAACATCATTTTCAAGTTCACTGTAAACTTATTGTAAAAATAAAATTATTTCTTGCCATTAAGAAAAAAAAATCCAGAACTTTTCCTTTGTTTATCATCACACCTAGATTTGTAAAAGAATGGCTGCTATAATTAGTGTTCATTTTCTCATTTTATTAAAGACCACAAGTGCGAGTCCTTAAATGACTTGATATAATGGCAGATACAATAAGTTGTTCAAACTTGTGTTTATTTTGCACAACAAAATATTCCTTTTCTCAATTGTCTTGAAAACTATTTTCATTGGATATTTTTTATTTGTATTTTGAAGACACTCCTGTTAGTGTAATTAAATTACAAACTGAATTAAAACAGTTGCAAGTTTGTTATTGTAAATGAAATTTAAAATTATAAAAAACTGTCACACATCGACACTAAATTACACAACTAAAAACAAACAAATGTATCATGAGCACAATTTCTGATTGAAGTAAGGGGCAGATATGTGCTGTATATCTTAAAAGCTTATATTAATCAATGTGTGTTCTGGACTGCACATAAATGCTTTATGGACCACAGGTTGAGTATGGCTACATTAATAAGAAATGAATAAAGTAATTAATATTTATTTACTTATGCAATCTTTATATTCTTCATAATACAATTCACAAGGCCTGACCTTAAAAAAAAAAGAGAGAAAAAAGAAAACAGAAAATTTGATAAAAAAAATATACACTATATATATATAAGTATTTGAGGATTCGAACTCAGATCTTCAAGCACCCTTCAACTCATACAACTGATACATATGATCACACACATGTAGAAAAGATTAATAATCACCAATATACATATTTCATGCTAAACCAACACTCATCAGTTGGTCCAGACTATCATCTCTCACACATATATATATATAATCAATGCTCAGTTTATATTAAGATAGCAAATCTTCATACTTTAATGGACAGGCTTCAATCCACTGCAACCTCCAACTTTTCAGCCATCCGTATCATTGAAAATCTGATGATGAAAACTCAAATCCCATGCTGATGCCAATATTATTATCATGCCCATGTTGACCTGAAGTCACTCTGACCCCTCATGTATAGGACAGTATCCATTAAATACATATAAGAGGAATGGACAGGATACAAGCTTGATATGTAAATATTTGAAAACCAGGCACTCTTCACAAACCTGGGAGCTTAATTGTAAGTATTTGAGGATTTGAACTCAGATTTTCAAGCACCCTACATGTGTGTGGTCATGTGTATCAGTTGTATGAGATAGTGTGGATAGTTGAAGGGTGCTTGAAAATCTGAGTTCAAAAGCCTCGAATACTTACAATTAAGCTCCCAGGTTTGTGAAGAGTGCCTGGTTTTCAAATACTTACTATATATATATATAATAACATCAATATATATAAAAAATTCATTAAAATTATCAATAAAAAAATAAAGACTTAAACATAAACTGATATGTTTTATAAAACTATTAAGATGAAAGTTCACATTGTGATTATATATCTAAACATGATGTAAAATTATATTTGTTACATAATTGTCACAAAAGTGTATCAAAATTGATTTATACTTAATTTGTAAATTCTATTTTTTGATTACCTCTTCAACATATTTGATTATTATTATATATATATGTAATATATATATATATAATAATCAAATATGAAAAAAAACTTTATAGACAAAAGATCATTTGTAAGATATTATTTCTATTATATGAGTTTAAGTTTTACAATTATTCCTTTGGAATATTTTTGTTATATCTAAAATTTGGTGTTAACACAGTGTGCAATCTACCCCTATGTTGAAAGCATAAAGTACTTCGTGTAGAGTACAAGAAAAACTAATTAGTACAAAATAAAATGTTCATATTTATAAAATTAACAAACTTTTCTTAGATAACTGTAAATTATAAATATATGCATTGACACGCTCTCATAAAAAAATCTAATTTCAAGAAAATTATTATTGAAGCTAGGCACTTTCAGGAACATTAAATGTCCTCATAATCATAGCCTTGATATGCGTGTAATTAATCATATGGGTATGTATATATAGGCAAGAGATTATTCAAAATTTATGTAAATCAAATTGCCCATTTCTTAGAAAGGAGGAAGCAGGATTTCAAGTATATATCTTAATCATATTGAAAACAGTTCCAAATCTTATTTACATACGATATGTAGATGGCATATTTATATGCAGCCTGAAATCTTTAATTAATGAAATCAAAACAGACCTGGAGGCAAAATCTGCATTATCATGAAGTAGAGAATGGGAAGACCACCAAAGGGAGTTAAAATAACTAGATATCCAGCTTCAGAGAGCACCTCAAACCTTTAAAAATCAGGTTTTACGCACCCCAAATCATCCCACCTCACAAATATGCCAGTTTGTCATCACTTCTTTACAGAAACTACCACCTATACAAATTCAAAGCTGCTTGAAAAGCCAACAGTGAGCAATACCTTAAATAACTAACCTGCATAGGCTTCAAATATAATGATCTCACACCCATCCAAAATGACAAACCTTGGATATTGCTTCCATATATTCTACAAATAGCCAAAAATATCAATAAAGTTTGTTCACAAACACATTAAGTAAGCTACCACACTCCTCTCATAACTAACAGATTATTAAATCTAAGGACTGACTCCACATAGGACAAACTTTGCACTCCGTATATAAAATTATATGCCCCCAAGCAGGATACAGTGCTATATATTATGGTGAATCACATGCAGCCACAGTTAATCCAGGGTATAAGTCGATCACCAAAACACTGCAAGCCATATATTTGAGTTCATATCTGTCAACACAGCATGCATCGAATGAAATGATTCTAAGGAGGTCAAAGAAGTGTGTCATAGAGCTAACAACGCTAATTCCATAAATAGGAAGGGCTTCCCCCTTTCTAAGAAATGGATAAATATTTTGCAATCTGAAATGTGTATTAAATAAAGAAAAACAACAAAAAAATAATCCAAGCACAAATTGTGTATAAAATAAAAGAAAGCAATATCTAAAATTCATTCTTTGTAAATTCAAATATAATAAATTAAAAAATATGCAGACATTTGTTATGAATTTACATTTCTGCATATATTTGATTATGTCAATGGTGGTTTTTTTTTTGTAAAATAACCGATAATATAAAAAAAAAATAAATATTGAAAATATATTATTTTTCTCGATTTTATTTAATATAACTATCAGTCATGAATTTAAGAATAAATGTGGACATTTAATTTTTTATTCATTAGTTTTTCTTTTTTTTTAATGATAAATACTATGTAGATCAATAAACTGAAAGACCACGTACTATATTAGCACCAACATTATTTCAACTGTGAGTTTGAAGTATTTTTTGTTATGATTAAAATCTTTATTTACAAATATGCTTCATATTTATTTATTTAGCATATGGATTTGACAGCTTAATTATTAAATAAGATATCATAAAGAAATCTATAGAGATTCCAATTAGAAGTTATTCACTAGTGACTTTATTAAACCCTACAATTCTGTCAGTCTAACTATATATTTGAGTTATTAATAATGAAGATCATACATTGTGTTTGTCCACATTTACAAAAATCAGTGACTTCTCTTCTTATTCATTCATCCATCTCATATATAATCAATTTCTTTCTTGGTATCAAATTTAAAACTTCAACCGTCTATTTACTGACATCTCTTCCAACAATATATCCAGACCAGCTCCATTTTAGCTTCTTAATTCTTTCAATGATGTCAGTGATATGTTTGTACTCTCATCTATGTATTTTGTTTTTGATTTCTTCATTACTCTAATTTACATCTTTCCATACTTCATTGATTGGTTTGGAATCTCAGTATTACTCTAATTTTAAGAGTCCAAGTCTCAAATCCAGAAATAATTTGTAATGCATATTTATTAAAAACCCGCTTTTTCAAATGCTGACATATTCCTTTTAATACTAAATTATTTCTACCAAAAACACTCCATCCAAGTTTAATTCTATGAATAATTTTATACATTGTTTCTATCTGTATTAATAATTTGACCAAGATACCTGCTAATTTCCTTTAATTCATGATTATCAATTTTTATTTTTTTTCTTCTGAGAAAATTTATTGAACATTATCTTGGTCTTTTAAGCATTTATCCTTAATCCTACTTTCTTACATCCATTTGATAACTCTCACAACATTTCTTGAAACTTTAAAGCATTATTTGCAAAACTACTATATCATCTGCTAAATCTAGTTGATTTAAATAATCTCCACTTATTTTTACTCCCTTAGTTTCCCATTTTAATGCACAAAATACTTTTTATACAAATGCTGTAAAAATTTTTGGAAATATGAATTACCATTGTATACCCATCTCAATTTTAATCTAGACATTACCATGTAATCTAATCTGACTGTTGCACTTTGATAAATATTCTTGAGATTATGACAATATCCCAAATCAATATCTTGATGATTCAAAGTTTTAATCATCATGAAAATGCTTATCAAATCAAATGTCTTTTTGTAATCTACAAATCCAAATCATAACAGCAGTTCATATTCATTGGTCCTTTTATAACTTTTCTCAGTATTAGGTGTGATTAAATACATTTAAATATTTTTAAATCGAGCTTGTTTTTAAATTTATCAGAATCCAAAATTCACTGTGAAGTGTAGATTTTTCATGGAACTGTAAAGGTCTGTAGTTTCTAATATCTTCTTTATCATCTTCCTTAAATATCAATATTACTACTGTATGCTTTCAATCATCTTCATCATTTAGACATTTATTATACATTCTGCCAAAATTTTTTCTCTTTCTTCATGTGCATCTTTTAAAGTATCAAAAATAATTCTATCATTTCCTGAAGCTTTCCTTCATAGAAATACTTGCATATCTTACCTCTTGATTTAAATAATTGGCAAATTAAAAATTATAATTGTAAGGGTTACTTTGTTTTTGCTATTCTTTATTAGTAGATAATTCTCTTATTCTTCTCTTTCACTTTCTTTGCATATCTTCATATATATTGCTTGTAATACTTCTTTCATATACACTTCAATGTTTCTTAAAAAACTTGATTTATTTTCCTTATGTGTATATATATGTGTATATATTTGGATATGCATATATAGATGTAGGTATGGAATTTATATATATGTCTAGGGGTGATGTGGATCTATATATGTATGTAGGGAATATATGTGTATATTCTGATATAAATATGTGTACTTTTATATTGTTATATATATATGTGAAATGATGGTTATGAATTTATATTATTTAAATAATGTAGCTCTGATGAAGACTGCTGGACAGTCGAAACTGTAAGGAAAATAAAGAAGTTTTTTAAAAAAATTTGTTTGCATTGAAGTGTATATGAAAAAAATATTATAAGCAATATATATAGTAGATCATTCTTTATAGAGCTCTTTGATATATCCCATACAGCCACATTTTTTTTAGTAACAATTCCATCTTTTAATCTTATTGCTGAAACAATTTCCTTTCCAATACCAAGATGATGTTTTACATATTTATTCTCTTCTATAGCTTTTCTCATCAATTCAGTTATATTTTCTTATATCATTGTTAATTATTTTTTATATTATTTCACAAAACTCTATATTCTTTTAATGGATCATTTAAATTTTTTTTCTTATTCCTTCTTTTTTAGCTGTATTGTTATCTCAGTAGAAAATTTATAAATAAATTACTGCCATTTTGGGACCAACTATTTTTCTTGCAGTTCTTAATAGAATATTATTTCTCTTATTGATTTCAGTCAAGCTTGTAACATTTTAATATATTAGAACAAATTGCAAATTCTAATTTAAATTTATTAGTGTTTCTGAAAATTAACAATATCAATTGTTAATACTAACTTTCTTAACAGTTTTTGCTTTTCTACTTTACCATTAGCACATATCTTATATTTCATTAATAGATGATTACTTTCTGTTGAATATTAAAAATATTACCATCTTGAAATACATATTTTCTGTTAGTCAAAATATAATCCAATTATGCTGTACCTTCATTTGAATGATTACATGATCATTTCTGTTTTGCAAACTCACAGAGTAATCTCTTTTATTTCTATCACCGTAATTAAAATTACCTACAGAACTTTCATCTTTCTAATCATTTACCAATTATAGCATTACAGTCTTCCACAACAATTTAAAATGTTTGATCTAAGCATTTTGCACAACTGTATAAAAATTTACTTTTCCATCACAATAAAAACATATTGGTGCATAAATCTGAATTATCTGCATTTGAAATTTATTAATTTTAAAACCCAATCTAGCGACTGTTTGTTATATCATCAATTTCCACAATGTTATTCTTCCATTTTTTATTTAAGATGAATCCCACTCCAATAGTGCTTCCAATATTAGCACCTTTGTAGTAAAATTTATGTCCACTTTTTAAATCATCTCTTTTCCTTTTTCTAACTTCACAAAGTCCAATAATATCCCATTTAATAATTAGATATTTTTTTAAATTTATGGACTATTCTTTCATTTAAAGTGATCTATACTTGTAGTTAGCTAAATAAAAGGTTCACATTGAATAGTAGTCTGGTTTACAGTCAGACTATTTTTACTATTCTGTCTTTAGTCACCAACTGTTCCTTTGGCTGAAGACTTTACAGCTTATTGGGAATAAGGACCATAATTTAATCTTGTCATGATCAAAATTATCTATTTTTTTAAAAAAAAAATATTTAATCACATACTTTCATCATGTCTTCACAAAATCTCAATATTTCAATTAAGAATCATTAGGCAACTTAAAGACTATGGTGTTTCTTGATCTTAAACTCAAAAACAAAAAGCCAGTAAACTCACAATGGCTGATGTGTGTTGGTAGGCAGCTTAATCATATTCTTTTACTATATTAATAGTAATAATAACAGCAATAACATCAACGTATGGAGTGAACATTTAAGAATTTGTCTTGCTTGAACCCTTCAAGGCTTCAAAGATTCTCCTTCACTTAATAGAAAACTCCTTTCCACAGCTTTTTTTAAATGTATTTATAAATATACTCTAGATATAATCAATAATAATTTCTGATGTGCCAACAGACATTTTTCTCTCATGGATAACCTATTATTCTAATCTTTCTTTATTACTAGCATATATAAGCTATCATACATCTTACTGCCCTGGTTTTTAATAACTACAGGCATCTATATAACTGAAAGTATTTTTTTTTTTTAAGATTCTAAAAATATAATGCCAGGATCATAAGACCAATCGATAAGCTTTTCAGCTTGTAGAATGCAATGTTATTGGCATTAATAGGAAGACATATCTTGGTGGAATTAAATGGTAGCATACTTCCTAAAATAGTATTTTACGGTCAAATTGCGCATGGTTTATATGAGAGAAGTAGAACCCGTTCACATTACAAAGAGATGAAACGATTGATTTCAGTGGATGTTGCCGAGGATAAAATGCAAAACAAGAACTAAAATTAGGTAAAATGTTAAGCCTTTTTTAAAAAAAAAAAGATTTAGCTGCAAAAAATAAAAAGGAAGCTTAGCAAAAACAGTCTAAATAATCTGCATGATATAAGTTATCGTATTGCTCAAAACGGCTTCTAATAAATCCAGTTTTTCGTTCCCTGATATACTTATCGATTGAAACTGGTCTGAGTGACTTTTTGAAAGTCAAAATGATAATTCATATATATAAATTATCTTCACTGTTCATACATTTGACTTTTACTATTAAACAGATTTGCAAGCATTAATAATAAAGAAAAAAACAACGATCAGGGTCACTACGTAAATATTATGTAAATAAAAAGCAAAGAGATACATTATATATAACGTAAAGTACAATTATAATATAAAAGAATATAAGTTTTAAAAATGGAGTATTTACTAGCCAAGCATCTTTAGGAAGCCCTGAAACCGGTTCAAATATTTCTGCGGCTATATTATTAGGATCAAAGTCAGCCATGTTTTAACTGTACCAGCGTCACCTTTAGGAATAATATGATAATCATTGGTTTATTTCTCAGGAAATACAAAGTTCTTATATCGGAAATGACGTAACCGACCATTAACCGCCAATGTACTTGTCTATTAAAACGTACAAAATTACTGTTATTTTCATGTTAGTGAATATAAATTGTTGACAAGATGTCAGTAAAGCAATATTTTATTTGTTCTTGTTTTTTTAGTCGAAATATATTCCTAGAAAGGTACAAATTACATATACATTTCCGTGATAAACAACAATTTATTCAAGATTATGCCGAGGTACTTGGCCGTAAAAAACAGCTATAAACAAAAATCATTTCCATGCCTTATTAAAATAATTCTCATTTCTTTATAGCTGCTAAAAGAAAGAGGATTGTCTACAACTGAATCACTTAGTTCGGTTTTAAAGGAGGTATGGTATGGCGGTTTTCAATAAATGATTTAGTATTTAACAATTGAGAATATCTGTTCAATATGAACGTTATCGTTATTTTTAAAACTATAAATGCAAGGTATTAATAAAATATTAAAATGATTATATATGTGGTATAATGCATTAACTTTTACATGATATAACTTATTAACATCACAATTTCTTTCATTCCATTTAAAATTCGGAGCTCCCCCCCTCACAAATAGATTTATCGTTCTTTTTCATCTTTTTCTTTCTATAACCATTTTTTTTTCCCACTAATTAATTTTTAATGTGATTTACAATTAAATTATTAGATAGTCGTCATTATTATAATAAATATTATTTAGTGTTAATATCGATTCAAAGAATCGTATCAATAACATTATAAACTATTCATACATTTTCAACTTGGTTTACAACCAATCTTGAATTAAGCAAAATAAGCACTTGCTTGGGTCATTCGTCGAAGAAAGATACTACAGTTTTCTCCCTGTAACGTATTCTTGACTCATTCCCACACTCGACTATAGTTGAAAAAAATATTAATAGCGGAGAAACAAAAGTAAATCAGAATGTGAGAGGTAAATTCCAAATCCGTTTTTTAAACAATTTTTGAATTGAAATTCAAGTATAAGAGATATGAAGTATCAAGAGATATTTTCTTCTAAGTGATCCAGCAAATAATATCTAATTTATTGAAACTTAAAGATAATATTTAAAAAAGCTATTTGTAGCTTACTGTAATCAATTTCACTCATATATGTCAACAAAAATTGGTTGAGTCGTGTTTTTTTTAATAAAATGATTTCCGAAAATAAAATGTTTCCAAATATAGAGATTTTAAGCATTTTTTTTTTCAGTTAATTAAAGCATATTAAAGATCCTGAAAGAACAACTTTGTGCCAAAACAGGCTGTTTGACTTATCTGATAAATATTGAAGAAGATATATTGGATTGATTTTGAGGACTTGATCAAAAGCTTTAATATTACGAGAAATCAGAAGAACTTTTTAAATAGAAATGGGATTTTTCAAATTGAAAAGCTAAAGTCACACTTTTGGTATAGGTAATGGCATATGACAAAATCAGAATTTTCTCATAACTGCCATATTTCCCTGAACAAAATGTTAAATATCAAGAGCTGCTTCCTGTCTGGGGATTATGTCATCTCAAGACTTTTGACCTTCATCACTTATGCCACCTAGATGTACAGATGTCAAAACAAGTTCACCATCCCTCATCCCAAGCCTGAAGACATATTCATTTCTAAGTTGAAGGAATTTCGCCATAAGGACAGTATCATCTCGTCCAGATTTTTATTTGAAAACACATGGAACCTGATTAAGCTAGATTAAACAACACCAGTAGCACATCAGACCATCTGCTTGCCTGAGCAATTATGGATTACCTTTATCTTATTTACAATTGTATCGTTCTTATGTATTTCAATAAAGTTATTTATTGATAACACATCACATGATCTCTCATGCTTGGTCATATGCTTTAATTAAAGAATAGTTATCTACTTTCTACGTTAGTGCTATCTAGTGTTAGCTTAAATAATTAATAGATACCAGATACTATAGTGTTATAAAATCAATGAGTTTCTGGCTTTTGTCTTTTTTTAGTGAAAACTAGGATTTAAAACTGGAACTAATGCACTTATACATTTTGGTAACTACATTTTGCTTTTTTATATTTTAAACTAATAACCTGAAAATCTCACTTACATAGCTATATAGAGCTGATTTCATTTCAGTTTATATATAAATAAATAAGATTGAAATAAACAACTATTAATAACTATTATAATATTTATTGAAGCAGCTTTAATCTCCATTGAGACCTTCTCAAGATTGAGATCTTAAGGAGATTAAAGCCAATTTGAGAAATATTATAATTATTATTAGTTGTTTATTTCAATCTTATTTTGATTGATTATTTATTTATGTATTTGTGACAGCATTATGGACAAATAAATTGTATTGGATATTTGACCATTATACTAATTCAGTTTATATATTTTTGAAATCTCAATTCTATAATGACTAGATCTCTCCTATTTTTTGAATAGGAAGATTAATACTAACAACTCCACCTGACCATCTCATATGTTTACTCATAAGCTTTCAGAGCCATCTACTGTAGTGCTATAAAATACCCATCTCGAATCTGATGTTTTTAGCAATTGTCTTCATCAATGGAAACTAGAATTCAAAACTGGAATAAGTGTTTTTACATATTAGATTTATTTATTTTTTTAATTTTAGATTAATTTGATAGTATAAAGCAATGGTATTCAAACATATTGGCAGTACGACCCCACGTGGAATATCGAGGTAACATGCTGACCCAATATTAAAAAAATCAATAATCTAATTCTAATTGCTCAAAAACTAGGACTAAGTAATATTAAAAATTAGGAAGATGTTAATTTAGTTTTTATTTCATACAAAATAAACATAAGTGTCAATATAAATACAATAAACTGAAAATCAACTCTATAGTTACCAAAATATTAGGTTGAAAAATCAACTAGTATTAATCATTTATAACTAGGTAAATGAAAATATGACATATAACACATATCTATGAGCCTGTTTCTTGTTTACAAGTAGCGATATTTCTGGCACTATTTTGCTCAATTTGAGTCTTAAAGGTGGCTCTATTGGTAATTTGTTTTGGTATTTAGATTTTAGGTAGAGAAATTGGGAAAATCCCATCTTGCACATATAAGATGAGGCAAATGGTAATAAAACCTTAAGAGCTGCATCAGACAGTTCTGTATATTCATTTCGAACTTTAAGCCAAAAATTACTCAATTCAAGCTCTTTGAAAACAAATTTCAATTCTCCATCAGATGATAACTCAGTTTTTCTCTTAAATGAAATGGTAATAAATGAAAGTTTTGCTAATCTTTTACATGCGTAAACAGTTATTTCAAAGACAACCAATCAGATTTTATTAAACAGCTGTCTTAAAAACGATCAGGCATAGACACACGACAATGATAAATTTTTGGGTAATACACACTGAAAGGAATTTAGAATCCATTCAGAGTCAGAAAAATCTTCTGGAAAATAAGTATTAAATTGATATTTAAGATCTGTCAAGTGAGTTGTTATATTTTTAATAATTGATTGAATAACTTTTAGTTTGTTTTCTATGACAAAACTTTCTAAAGTAGGAAATGCTGCAAAATTTATCTCCTGCAGTATGAGCACCACAAATCTATTTTGTTTATAAAGGCTTTGATTTTATCATTGGCCATAAATATATTTAATTGTTTATCTTAAAGTTTTAAATTCAACTTGTTCAATTTGAGAAAAATATCACTTAAGTAAGGTAATCTACATAATTATTCTTCATCAGTTAAAAAGTGTGTACATTTTTTATCTTTATTATTATCATTTAAAAACACAAACACCTCATCTTTAAGTTGAATAGTCTTGTTAGGGCCCTACCCCTTGAGAGCCAACACACCTCTGTTTGTAAAAGAAGCTGCTGATGTTTACTGCCTATTTCTCTGCATATATGCGTAAAAATTCTTGAGTTCAGAGGATGCACCTTTATAACATTTATTATTTTAACTCCAGTATCTAAGGCAAATTTTAAGTTCGGTGGCATGTTTTTTGATACAAGCACTTCTCTGTGAATCATATAGTGAACCCATGTTACAGTAGGTGAGACTTCTTTGATTCGGGATAGAAGTCTACTGGGTTTTCCAATCATGGCATGAGTTCCATCACTGCACACCCCACACAATTTCCCAAGAAATATTGTTTCCCATGATGTAAGAATTTACCACTTTAAATATTTCTTCTCCTGTATTCCTTTGCAGTTCCTTGTAAAAAAAAAAAAGGCTTCTTCAACTTCATTTTTGTATTTATATTTTGCAAAACAAATTAGTCAGCATTTTGGAAATCGGTGGATTCATCCAACTGAAGACTGAAAAATTTACTTTTTTGAATTCTGATTATAAGTTCACTTTCCACATTATCTGCTATTTCGACTATTCTGCGACCAATTGTTGTATCAGAGAGTGGTATTTGATATATCTGTTGCTTTTTCTTCTCGCCAAACATAATGCCTACTATATTTTGTGCTACTGGAACAATGAACTCTTCAGCAATTGTGCACGGCTTACCAGATTTAGCTATACGATAGCTTACTCGGTAAGAAGCCTCTAATGCTTTTTTGTTAATATCAGTAAAAGTATACATAAAGTTTTGCTTACATGTCAAATGCCCTATTTTTTTCTGAAAAAATTTAATGTTTTTTGTCTTTGGATTCTGGGTGTTTGGTGTGTAGGTGCCTCTGCAGTTTATTTTGTTTCAGTGACTCATTTGACAGTACTGTCAGACACATAAGGCATCTAGCCCTTGGTTTATCATCTTCAGTGCATACAAAACCATATTTTATAAACTCGTCAAACTTACGAACTCGTTTGTTTGCTTTTACTTTTTTATGTCTCAACTCTATAGAAGCAGAAGCTTCCAAACATATTTGGTCGGTGTTGAAAGTTAAAACAGCCGAAATCGAAGTGCTTTTTTTGTCATTTGTTTCTTCATTGTCTGTTTTTTCAATTATCCTACCAGTTTTTAGCCGCTTATCCATGAGGGTTCATAAAATTTATAACTTTAAAAGCAGTTCATTTATCACAAATACTAAGTTAAAAAATAAATTTTACATTAAAATAATTACACTCACAAATGTGCCACGATGACGATGTAAATAGAATATGCATTATGTTTGCCAAGTCATGTGATTTGCCAAAAGCGATGTTACACGACGTCTGAGACGTATCTGAACCGTTTTTAAAATAGAGTAATCTTCTAGAATTTAATGAAAGTTCACATTTTAAAAATTAATATTTTTTTTTCAAAAATTTTTGTCAATGATGTATTTGTAATCAATTAAATTTATTTACAATTTTTTCATCCATCTTGCGACCCCAAGGTAATTTTTCGTGACCCCCAAACAGGGTTGCGACCCATAGATTGAATGCCACTGGTATAAAGGAATAAAAGATGGCTGCTGGGTGCATAAGCACATTAGTTTAGCTTTGCATTCTAGTGTTCAATGATAAAGGCAAAATCTAGAAACTAGTTGGTCTGGAGGTCAGAATTTTATAGAATTATATCATCTTTTGGCCATTGATTACTCAAGCTTGCGCCAGGTGGCTCTGTAGATTTGAAGCAAACTATTTTTTCTTTACAACAATTTTATGAAAAAGTTACATAAAAAAATGGTGAATTTTTTTTGTTGCTATAATTTAGTAATTGATTTATATTGCTTTCTGTTTTTTAATGATAAATAAAAACAATTGACATTTGGCATAATTGTTTGTTCTGATGGAGAGGATGACCTTGAAGAAAACAAAATGGAATAATGAAAAATAAAATTAGAAGTATGATTACTAAGAGAAAAAATATACTGCAGATGTAAGAAGGGAAAATAAATATATGGATTTGAATATAAGCCAAGACTATAATCAATAGGTGATATATATTTTTTTTTTTTTTTTTTTTTTTTTTTTTTTTTTTTTTTTTTTTTTTTTTTTTTTTTTTTTTTTTTTTTTTTTTTTTTTTTCCCCACTTCTCTCCTACACCCATTTTTTTTTTTTTTTTTTTTTTTTTTTTCCTTTTCTTTCCCCCCTCCCCCCCCCCCCCCCCCCCCCACCCTTCCCTTCCCCCCCTCCCCCCACATTCCTTTCCCTTCCCTTTCCTTTTTTTTTTTCCCCCACTTTTTTTTTTTTTTCCCCCCCCCCCTTAATTTTTTTTTTTTTTTTTTTTTTTTTTCCCCTTTTTTTTTTTTTTTTTTTTTTTTTTTTTTTTTTTTTCTTTCCCTTGCGGATATAATATAAAAAGGAGCACTTGTTTATAAACTATAAGAATTTTTTTTATATATTTTGCTTAATGAAGTGGGTTATGTATACATTGAAATGAAAGTTACTAATATGTTTACTTAGGTAATAACAAAAAATTCTTAAATGTTATATAATTTTAACTTCCTATAACATAAGTAATGAAAAGCAAACCCCCACTATTAAAGTCTTGTTTTGTAGTAAAATTTCATCTTCAGTTAGGACATTTTAACAATGTCATCGCCAATAATTTAGATACTATATGAATTACATTTGCATAAGAGAAATGCCAATCATATTACCTGAAACAATGAGAGATGTCATGCAGAAATTCTTAAGTATGAGGCTTTTATTATATACAAGCTTAGTCACAAATATATTTCTGCATAGAAAAAAATGTAACAACTTTAATTTCTCATTTAAACCTGTAAATAAGTAATCAAATAATTTATTACTTGGAAGTTCAAAAAAAATTTGGATACCAAAATGATGAAGGGGAGTCGCAATCCATGGACCATGAGCTTCAATGACCGACCTCTCTACTATTGCATTATTCAAAGCCATTAAATGTGAAAGAAGTAAATATACGTAATCAATTGGATATCTTTTAACTATCATAAGTAATGAGCTTGTATACATATATATAGTCTATTTTTATAGATCTCAGTATATTATTTAATTTCCATAAATCAAATTATAATCATACAATAACTATTAAGCTTATAAGTATACAAAATAAAAACCATTGTACCTTCTGTTGAGCAAGTGATGAAACAAATTCTAGGACAAAAGTATTTATGTCAATCTCAATTTCAATGGTATATCTCCTCAAACGTAAATATTTACATTTTTCAAGCAAAACAACATTCTTTTAAATTATGCAATTTCTGTATCTTATTCATTAATTACACAAACTATCTGTCAAGTATGAATTGTTTTCTTACTTTAGTCTAAAGTTCAAAGCTATAATAAATGTTATAAAAATAGGCATTTATTGATTAACATCTATCACTGACAAATGGCAGCATGTAATATTTATCTGCATGGATATTTTTTTTTAATTTGAATAACTATTTTTCATGTTATTAAAAACTAATAATTTACACTCTCTCAATTTTTATGATTTAGAGATATGAGTTTTTTTTTGAAAAAAAAAAAAAGATTTCTCTATAAATTTAAAGAAAGTTTTGTTTTGCTTGCAATCTTTATATTAAAGTTTAAAAAGGGAGATTTTTGTTTTGTTTTGAATTTTCTATTTAAAATCTTAACATTTGAAAAAGAAAGATTTGCAACTTTCTACTAAAAGACTTAACATTTTCAAAAATAATTAAAATAAAAAGATTGTCACAAGCAAATAAATGTCTTTTTTTAATAATAAAGTAATAATTAGATAAGCTTATTTAATTAAATAAAATTATTGATTATATCTAGTTAATATTAATTCAAATTTTTTAAATATATGTAAACATTTTAAATTTATATGTATACTGTCCATTATTTTATGTCTATCACACATATGCATTTTACCTATAATAAGGGAATGTTTTCCACTATATGGTTATTGACATCATAGAGTGGCAGCCTCTGGTAATTTAGATACACAGATCACACTCTGCCCTTATTTCAGTGCTCAAACTTTTTGTAAACCCCTGGGCAATAAAGTCAATTATATATATATAAAGAGGAATGTTTCGAATTATAATATCTGAGTTATACATAAAACTAAGTTCTAGCACATGTGCATGTGCGGCACAACTGTTCCCAAAAGCTATATAAAGTGTTATTACAAAATAGATAAATAAAAACAAACGAGCTAAGCGCTTTCAAAGGATCTTGCCTTCATAATCATAGCATTCTAATAGTTTTAATGATATGCAAATATGCTAAGTTCATTTCTTCAATAAAGCATAGCATGTGTCCTTTCTGTTTATGGCATCTTTATCTCGTGAGATGAAGAAGGCCTCTTTGATTTCTCTTTTAAGGTCATGTCTCTCTCTACATATGATTGTGGGATTGTCTGGAATACACTCGTGGTGACTTGTGCTCTGGTGCTGAAAGAAAACTGAATAGGTGGAAGGATTGTTGAGAGCTCTATTGTATGAATATTTATGTTGTGCTAATCGTGTGGGCAAAGATGCTCTGTTTTTCCCATTTTATACTCTATATGTACTATATTTTGGTGAGTAATCATTAAATTGTTTCCTAACGATAATTTTTAATAGATTTCTATCATTTTACATATCAGCTGTTTATCTAATTCCTTAAACGATGATGAATTGGGAGTGCATTACCATGGACGTTATTCTTGTATTTTTCACAATGTTTTTTTGTTAAAATGCCTGATAATAAACAAAAATAATGTAATAAAATTGTATTTTACATTTCTGAAGAAGACTGTTTGACATTTGAAATCATCAGGCAATTTAATAAAAATCATTACAAGAAGGAGGTATATTATTTACAGATAAATTGGAATCCATTTTATGTAAATAAAATTCAGTTGGTTTCATAATTATGAGAAACAATATTGGATGATGTATGAGTCGAAAATGCATAAACTGAAACTAAAATTTTTAGTATTGGGTTCTTATGTTTCAATATTCTTATTTTTTAGAAATTACATAACATGTAAAGAATTTTAGTTCCATTACAAAGTGTGTAGTAGGTACATTTAATAATTTAAATCATATATTTGTCAGTTTAATAGTTACTTCTTGTACAACAAAATCTAAATATAAATGATGCATATTTGATTTGTGATTATTGATGGTTAGATCTTGGCACTGCTAACAGAGGTTCTCTTGAAACTAGTTCTTGTGGATCCATACTTTGAAGATTGGTTACTTTTTTATAACAAAATTTTAATATGAACAAGATGCATATTTTGATTTGCGATTATTGATGTTTAAGTCTTCACACTACTATCAGATTCTCTTGAAACTAATTTTGTGAACCTTGCATTATTATAATTCATAGTTCATTACTTGGCAATTATATATTATTATATACTTTTTTTAACAAATGGTGCTTAAATACTCTGATTTACAATAATTATATCTTTTTGATTGTAGCTTACTATATTGTTTTTGCTGTTTGAGTGTCACATGATCTGAGCAACATTTTTTTTTTAATATATATAATTAGCTATTAATCGCAGACTATTGTTTATTTAATCAAAGTATTGTGTATTATAATTATTTTTATACAATTGTTAATTATTACATGCATTATCAACAATATCACATGACTTCTCATATGCTTACTCATGCTTTCAAGAGTAGTTATTTTCATTCTACTCAAAAGCCATCAATTGTAAGCTGGAGTAATCATTAGACATTAAATGATAAAATGCTGTAAAATTCCATTTTCAGACCAGTTTTTGACTTTTAATTTTATCATTGAAGACTGCGATTCAAAGCTGGAACTAGTACACTTCTGCATCTGTCAACCATCTTTTTTTTATAATATTCAAGCTAATGTCCTGAAAATCTTTTTTTAAAATTTTTACAGTTTTAAATACAGAATGACTCATTTGTCTTGTTATACCAGAGGTCCCCAACCTTTTTGCTCTTAAGAGCACATTCTATAATACCCGGGCACCATTTATTTTTCCAATGTAAATTTATAGTTGTATATTGTTAATAATACACATAATGTACAAAAAAATATTTATTTCAAAAATAAAATTTTAAAATATAATTAACGTTTATATTTTTACGCTGTAAAAGTGTAGTATGCCCTACAATTTGATTACAATATAATACAATAATTTATAAGAAATTTTAAAAATTAAATTTATTTGTATCAGATAAATAATTTTTTATCGTGTTAAAAATAGCGGCGGGCACACGTAAAATGGGCTGCGGGCACCATGGTGCCCGCAGGCATAGGGTTGGGGACCCCTGTGTTATACAGAGGTGATATCAGGATAATTTGTATATATTTTAGAGATCACACTTTTATGAGAACTGTAAGCTCTTTTACCTTTTGGTTACTGAAAATTAATACCAGCAATAATATCATATAACTTTCATTTGCATATTCATATGCTTTAAATCTCAGTTGTCATAGAATGAAGGTCAAACCCAGAAATTTGTCTGAAGATGACGATTTTATGGCACTATATCATCTGATGTCTATTTATTACTCAACTTATAGTAGAGTACTTTTAAATAGAGTGACGATAACTGATTATACTATATATATTGTGTGCAGTGCAATATATACTATTTCACAAAGTGTTTTAACATAGATAGAAATTATTCCCTCCTTGTAAATAAATGGCATGCTGAAATTAGTTTCTGCATGGCTACACATTCTTTTTTAAAGTACTACCATTAATTATTATATTTATATTTTTTTTAATGTGATATTTATTGTTTTACAAGGTAATATAAAGTTGATAGATGTTGTCCCCACTGTGGAAAGTAGTGCCCAATCATATCAAGGATGAATAGCAATCTAATGAAGTGGGAAATGGAAGAACTAAAGAAAATATAAAAATCAGATTAATTAAATACATTCTTAAAAATTGTTAATTATATCATTTGTAAAAGGCATATTGTGTATGTGAAATACTAACATGATAACATAATATGGATCAAAATATCACTATCTTGTGTGAAATTGGTGTCTGTTTTGTATTAATGAATTAAACACTAGAGAGAAAGAAATTTGATTGCAAATAAATCAGTTTCAAATAAGTTATACTTACTATATATATATATATATATATGTAAGTGTAATAATGTGCAAGGTTAAATGGGTTTATAAGTAACCATTAAGAACCAGTCAACACTTAGATAATCCCAATATAGATAACAATCAAGAATTTCTAACTGTTGTCAAAGCAACCCTCTTTTAGTAATAGAGGTGGAATCTATATAAATATTAAAGATTGCAACTTGACCACAGAGATTGAAATTATTGATAGAAAAAAGTTTGAATAAATCTCCTTAAACAGGTAAATATAATCTGTTCTGAATACAGACTAATAAATAGTCAATTATAACATTACAAATTCCATTATAATTTTCAAATTGCATCCAAATTATTACTTAAATAATAAGTATAATAATGTTCCAGCCTCAATGGGTTTATAAGTCATCATTAAAAACCAGTCAACACTATTCCATTATAGATAACAATTAAGAATTTCAAACTGTTGTCAAGGCAACCTTCTTTTAGCAATAGAGGTGGAATCTCACCTCTGTTAATTGTCTCATATATAAACCCTAAAGATTGCAACAACATATCAATAATTTCCATCTCTGTGGTCAAGTTGCAATCTTTAGTTTCTATATAAATATGTGGGACCGTTAATAGAGGTGGGAGGGATTCCACCTCTATTGCTAAAAGGAGGTTGCTTTGACAACAATTTGAAATTTTTAATTGTTATCTATATTGGGATTGTCTAAGTGTTGACTGATTTCTTGGTTATATATGTCTATATAAACTATCAACGCAGATGGAGAAATCTAAATATTTCAAATCTTTAGATTATGTGGTAAGCAAAGATTTTTTGTTTGTGAAATACATGTGTAATGAGAAAATGTTATCTGAATCTTGTGTACTGGTAAATAGTTGAACAATATAAATTTAATATCTATTTGCTTACATTCATTTTTTTATTGTAACTATAATTACTATTTATATAAACAAATAATAACTTACAGTCAAATGTAATTAAAAATAATCACCACATCATATAATAAATTTTTCCAAAAGACCAGAACGATAATGTCCTGAAAATGGTAGCATCCAAATCATTATTTTTGGCCAACAAAAGATGATCGGGTTTTGCTCACCATTAAATATTATATAATAACAAATTCAAATATATAATAATTTACAGGAATGAAATTAATTGTAATATTTAATAATAATAATAATAATTTTGCCAATTTTAATACAATTAATTTCATTCTCACAAGTAAATGCTTGAATTAATCATATATAATATCTAGTGGCTAGTAGAAAAGATTTTTAGCTGAGTAAAAAATAATTTAGGCATTAATCTGATAGTTATTTTCATTTATATTATACCATAAGTTTTTGTTTATATGTAATTAGTTGTTAGATCTTTCCCAAAGTTATTAAAAATAAGACTTAATTATTTCTGGCTTGGAAAATAAAATAAAGTCAAAATTATATTACTGTTTGAAATACAATTAATTTTATGCTGTTTTTGTGGATATAATCTTGAAGTTATTTTAAATTATGCAATATGGGTATATACTCTATTAAAATAATTATATGCAGTTGGTTATATTAATCCATATGTAAAATTCTTATTTTGTTACTTTGTATATGTGGAACTTTGCAGTTTTTTTAATATTAGCTTATTTTATATTGAAACTAATTCATATAATAACTTTTATAATTTACAATCTTTAATTTCTAGATTACTGATGAAATAGATAGGAGAAGACAACAAGATAAAATATCTTTTGAGAGAAAGCAATTAATAGCAGAAAAGTATTCTCCTTTACATCCACATCTTTATACACTACACGTAAGTGTAATTGACAAACTTTTTTATTATATCTGTTTGTTATTGAACCATCAAGCATCGCATAATCACCATTTTTTATGCTTACTCAAGCTGTTTTTTGCGGAGACAAAACTCTCCATACAGTAGCGCCACTCAGTGCAAGCCAGAGTAAAAAAAGAATAAAAATGGTGATCATGTGATGTTTGATGGTTTAATAGCAATCCTGCCCAATAGGATTATGGTGAGTGTGATTCTTAAAGAACCAAAGACACCAAAAAGTATGAATGCTGAATTATACAAGCTGATGAACTTAGCTTGAAAACATTATTGTGTTTTCATTTTGGATTCAAAACTTTATAGTTAGCTAAAAAAGTAAATGGTAGCTGCTGGAGGGTTGCATTAGATCCTAAGTTCTAGGTGCAGTGTTCTCAGATCCAAGGCTCCCTGATGGAAGCCACAAGCTAGAAAGTAGTCTGGGAATATTGGATGAATAGGCACTAAATAGAGCTTTTATGCACAAACCTTCCTGCATCCATTGATTAGTCTGGTTTGCACTGAGTCGCACTACTGTATGGAGAATTTTGCCTCTGAAAAACATCTGTTTGTTTTGTTAAAAAAAAGCTTATTATTTATAAAATTATTTATTAAAATAGACTATTCAAATATTGATCAGTCTTTAAAAGATAATGTTTGAATTAAATATAAATATTTGAAGTGATGCAACTCCACATTATATGTAATATATTTTTTATTACATCTGCCATATCGCATAAAAAAGTTGATATCTTCAGTATACATGCATTTCAGAAGTAACTTTCTTCATCACCTATCTTGGAGTACTGCCAACAATCCATACAAATATAGCAGCTGCTCAACTTATATTAATATGGTGATGGTGACTGACTAACTTTGTGTCAAAATGCAAATATTTGGATCATTACAAATATTAATATTTCCGGGAGGCTGTTCTATTTTGCATAATTGTTAATCGTGTTCCAAGACAGGTATCAAAGAAAGTTATTCCTGAAATGCATGCATACTGCAGAGTCATTGTCAATTATTTTTCATGCAATATGGCGGCCATAGTAAAAAAAATGTAGCCCATACAATGATTGGCGGACCATCTCGTCAAATTTATTTAATACTTTTTGCATTTAAGTACAATTAAATTAGTATAAACAATGAAATTTGTGATGAGCATTTATTGTTTCTCTGACTGTTAGATGTAGATCTACTTAAAGAGATGCTAGTTTTTAAAATAATTGTCCATTATGCTGTAAATTTTTTATTTGGAATTCAAATTAGTTGTTTAAGAAGTTGTGTGATAATAAATACTCAAATGGCAGATTGGTCATTGCATTTCCATTCAATTGAGCAAACTCTCGACTATTTGTAGAAATTTTATCTTCATGAATGCAGAGTTTATATCATTATTTTAATAAACAGACAGTACCAATACATTTTTTTGCTCTATATACGAGGCAAATACAATATATATCGACTTTCAAAAATAACTGACAGTTTCAACTGTCCAACACTATTCTTCAGCACTGTAACATATGCAATACTTTGTAAGTCCTATTATTGTAACAAAATGAGCCCTACAAAAGAAATTATTAATACATATTAAAAACAAAAAACTCTCCATACAGTAGTGCCACTCAGTACAAGCCAGAGTAATCAATAGATGCCAGAAGGCTTGTGCATAAAATCTCTATCTAGTGCCTACTCATCCAACATCACCAGACTAGGTTCTAGCTTTCATCAGTGAGTGGTGGTTTAATACGTATTAAAAATTACAAAAAGTTATTTTCAATGTAGTGAATGAATTAAAAGTGAGATGCAATTTCAAATTATTATTATTTTTTTAAGATTATTCATATGATGGAATTTGAAATCAATATTTCCAATAATGATTAGTCACTTTTTTAAAAAGTAAAAGACTGAATTATTAATTATATTTGTTAATTAATTAATTGTGAAAGATGATTGGCTGGCTTTTGTAGATTGTTATAAAAAGTATTTAGTGGTCTTATAGGAATATGATAGTTGGGTGCATCTTAAAATAATTATTTTCAACCATTATCGATCCATTGCAGGATGAATGTCCATGTTTAATTCATTTTTTCCAGTCCATGGTTTCACTTTTCCAAAACATTCCAAAAAATTTTCTTATATCATCCATTACAATCTTTTGGAATCTAATTTAAGATTCAGATGTCCATATGTTATTTGTTGGTATACATTTGTCATTGTAAATTCTGTATCTAATTAATTGATAGGATGACTATGTACTTGAATATGAGAAGAGTTATGGGTGAATTTTATATTAAAAATGAAAGGTTGGATATCAACTTCAAAAAAACACAAGGTCATGTGATTTGATTAACTTTTCATGATTTTTTTTCTTAACAAATGAGGAAAATGGTATGTAGAAGTTTTTATTATAATCATTTCTATTCTCCATACTTTAGCTCATTGGTAAGAGTGGCGAACTCAAGCTACAGATTATTGAATTATTTTTTGATTGAGTAAATAATAAGTAATCATAGCTGTCTTTGTCGTTTATCTCAAGAGTTACAGGTTATTGAATCAAGTCTGTGCTATGGAAATAATAAATGGGGTATAGCATTATAAGAAAGTATATTGCTATTATTGCCTTCCGTGTTTTAATTTAGTTTTAGGATTAATGATCTGAAGAGCTACAAGCTAGTGAATCAAAATAAGTTGTCATTATTGCTCTCATGGTTTAGCTTGCAATGAGAATGGTGACTCAAGAACTATTGGATAATGAATTGATTCTCAGCTAAGAAAATAATAAATGAGAAATTGTATTATACGGAAGTTTTATTATCATTACTGCCCCTCTATGGTTTAGCTCAGTGATAAGATTAGTGATCTGAAGATTTACAAGTTACTGAATTGCTTTTCAGCTGAGGAAAGTAAAAAAAAGAAACCTTTAATTATATCACTTGAGTGAAATTATTGTGCTTATCCCAGACATATGGATATGTGGTTGTATTGATCACGTGGTTATATATTGTAACCTCCATACAAAGAAAATGAAAATAAAATAAACTCGGCTCAGCCTGAACATGATCAAATCCAAAGGAGTAAGACTTGGCTAGCATGAATCAATAAATCTAAGGAACGTCACAAAGTACCCCAATGACTTCATCTTCATATTACATTATATCAACTTTAACCATCAACAAATAACAATAATAAATATATTAGAAACCGACTTGGTTAACATAAGCATGAGTAAACATAAATAGAGGCCTCAAGGCACTACTAATTCTTATACTACCTTATATCAGCCCTACATCTCTGATAGCTAATAGTAAACATTGATTAAATTAACCTTAAGATCTAAAGTAAAAATATTACAAGCTAAATCTAGTTTGCAATACCAATAAATAGTTAATGATCAGGTCCATGAAATGAATATTGAATTCGATTTATGAGTTGGGTGATAAATGAATTAAGATGTAGATGATTAAATGTGTGATGAAGAACAAATAATACTTAACCAATGAAAATGAATAGACTTAAGAGTGAGGAGAAGAGAAGGGAAAGGTATTAGGGTGATGAATGATTAAGGTGGCAATAGTATAGGGATCAATGATGGCTGAATTAATTATGATAATGAATTAAGACGAAATGAGGAAGAAAAATAAAAGAAAGGAAAATATGGATAAGATATGATAACAATGTTGATGATGAAGAATGAGACCCTGAACTATAAAACTAATATTGTGTTAAACAACAACAAGACAATAATGAAATAAAGCAAGGGTTCTAAGCTTGGCTAAAACAAAATATTTAAACACTAAATTAAAATAGATTATAAATTTTAAACTAGGAAAGAAACTTAAATCTTGAAATTTCTACTACAACAAAAATAAACATAAGAGATCAAGGCAAAGTATAATAAATAACTTCGGAAATGAAAAATTACAATAGATTCAAAATTGAGAATTAATAATTTACCTTTCGCAGGGTTCAAATATTTTAAATATTATTATTTTAAAGATATATTTGGATCAGTGAGAGAGCTTTTGCCACTACTCAAATATAACCAGCAAAGACAGCTCATAAAGCAAAAATAGAGTCAATAAAGAATATTTGACAATTCCAATACTAATAATAATATAAACTTTAAATTTTATGAAGTATTAACAACTTCTTAATAAAATAAATATAATAATTTACAAACCATTTTTATTTAATCACTATGGGCAATATGATCAAGATCAGTGAATGATGAATGCATCTGATGATTTAGATAAACAGGTTATTCCAAAACTGAATATTTCATCTTTAAAACATTATTTAAAATAATACTAATACTTAAGGTCAATAATAGTGTTTTGATCAATAAGCAATAACTTTATGTACTCTAAACATAAGAGCTTAAAATTTATTTTGATATGAACAGGCAAAACTCTCCATATAGTAGTGCCACTCGATGCAAGCCAGAGTAATCAATGGATGCATTTATTGATTACTCTGGCTTGCACTGAGTGGCACTACTGGATGGAGAGTTTTGCCTGTGCCTGTTTTAATAACAGTTATGAGCAAGCATAAGAAATGGTGATCATATGATATTTTGATATGCTGATGCACAATAAAATTATATTGGCTGATGATGATTTTTATGACAACAATAAAAATAATATGTTGATAGTAATAGCAATAACAATATGGATAATGATTAGCTATAAGGCCACAGACAACTAAATATATTTTCAAACAAAATTTACATTATTTACAAGTTTGTGAATACTGTATACTAATAACAACAAAGAAAACACATAATCTTGGACAATTATGAATAGAAATTTACATATAACTAAATTTAATTACATCATTTTATGACTAAGGGAAGATCTCTTAGGATCTATTTGCCAGTTTAATAAGTTATTACCTTTTAATTTATTATTACTTAAATTTATTACTTAAATAAGGCTATAACCTTAGTACATGCACCTTGAGTGCTTAGTTTATTACAAGAGAGACCTCTACAAATCTAAATGCAAGATTTGACTTTATAAAGATAAGAGCAAAAGATTTCGCGATCGTTAATGTTTAACAGAAATAGTCGACTTAATCAGTGAAGAATTTATTAGCTTCACACTCCCAAATCAAAATGCTTTAGATTTGCCTATATATTTAGAAAAATAGGTTGGAGATAAGAGTGGCTGCTCTTATCTTTATAAAGTCGAATCTTGCGTTTAGATTTGTAGAGGTCTCTCTTGTAATAAATTAAGCACTCAAGGTGCATGTACTAAGGTTATAGCCTTATTTAAGTATTACATGCTGACATTGCACTTAATAAGAATTAATATTTAAATTTATTACATATGTTGAGTTTATTTGACTTATTATACATTTTATATTTCACCTATTTATTAGTAGCATGATTTTAAGAATTTATTTCAAATAGACACAGTCAATATATTTTCAAAACTCTATTCAATGGTTAATAAGCTACTAGTATAACACAATAAATATACTTAAGATATAATAATTTAAGCTACCATATGTTACTAGAAACTATTGACTTCTTGTTTTAATCCATTTATTTAGGCTACTAAACAGCCAACACTGCTTTAAGAGTCAAGTCTATTATTATTTTACCTTTTAATTATTGATTTTATCTGATAGGATTCTTTAAGGTTAAGGAAAATATCATTTTAAAACAACTTAGATATAAATGATATATAACATAAATTAATGATATAGATGGGATAATTTTGAATGGATAGACATTAAGTAACAATCTACTATAAAATAACTTTTAACTAATATTGCCTTTTTATCATTGTTTTGCTCTGTGCTAAGTACAATCTACATTTTCAAATACCATATTTCAAAAGTGATTCTGCTATTATCAATACTAAACTATTAGTATTTAGGAATATGAAACGTAATAAAACATATGATATATCTAAAGATATAATGGGGTTGAGTTATGGCAAAGAGAACAAATTAACAACCTAGACCAAGGTCATCTTGCGACTGCATATGGTCTGTAATCCTGGCGTCACTTCTAGAGCATCTTTAAGGATATAAAAGGGAGGGGCGATTAATCCCTTGTTTAAATAACTATACCAACACATGGTCTGAAATCCCATTGTCACTTCTGGATCATCTTTAGGGATATGAGAAAAAGAAAGGGGCAATCACTCCCTTATTTAATAACTAGATCAATATACTACAAAAGTATGGCCTTAAGATACTCAAAGTTTGATGGGCATCATTCATGATTCACCCATCCTGGTCATTTATATCATCACTCAGGATAAGAATATAAGTACACCAGATGTGATGCAACTTGGCCTACCACATACTCCAAACAATACATACTTATTGTAATCATTCAACACGATAACAGACAAATCTAATACTAATATTACCACAAATATATAAAGACACTAGCAAAATGAAATAGATTACTATTTGACACATAAAATTTATAACTCATTATCAATTCGAGAATGACCTATAACTATAACGGTCATTAGCTATTAACTAGTTAAGTCTTACATGTAAAAAAATACCATATTTAATGCATCTAGATTATCTAGTATTATCCACTTATTATTATTTAGCAATTGTAGCTTTTATCCTAGAAAGAAAAATATTAAGAATATAATAGTTTATTGTGAGAAAATTTTAACCTTATCTGTGTTCATATTTTAAATATGAACGAAATTTATAATAAATAAGATTACCTTTTTTTTATTATTTTTCATATTTGATCAAATTTATATTTATCATGAATTTCTTTTTTTTTTCTTACACAAACTGGTGTTTATATTTGTAATAACAATGTATACAATATTACAAGACAATACATATAATATTAATAATAATAAAGATCACTTCTTAAACTTCTTGTTTCGCATTCCAAGCTAAGAGAATAAAATCTTGATTGCAACCATTTAAAATTTGCAGTATTATATAATTAATAAATGTTTTTCCCACATGGAGTATATTTCATATTTATTTATTAGTGTAAATTATAATCCTAGTATATTGCTTGATTTATAAACAATTGTTGTTTTCATCCATTAACTTCAACACTTTGTTATTCTGGAAATTAAGAAAAAAAAAAATTGAAGATAAACATTGATTCTTATTTTCATCACATATAAGTATTTCATATACTTTATTGAGTAATGACAATATTTAATAATTAACTCATCAGAAATCTGATCCACAGTATGATTAACACAATAATGAATATATCAAAATTTAAGTTAATGTTTGATTCACTTTTAATGAAATTCTACAGCTTAGTTGAATAAACATATCAATTCTACTTGTTGCCAGAAGTTGCAAGATGGCATATTCAGCCTTGCCTTAATATAAGTTTCAAAGGCAATGCTGATAATAATTCATATCAAAAGTCTTAATAAATATTTTATAAACTTTTATAAATTAGTATCGTCCTTTATATTATTGTATTAGGTAGGTATAAGTTATTGTGCTTTTATTTAATTGCAATATAACATTTTTTTTTACATTTATTTTCTCCACATAATGAAATTAATATAGCATAAAAAATTGTGACAGTTGGAATTAGCTTTAATATAATATTTCACATTAGTTTAAACATGTCACGAGTGCTTTATAAATTCAAAACAGCAATCATAGTTCTGCTTATTTTTAAATTTATTTGAACTGAAAGTAAAAAATAATTTTCTTCTTACTATCCCAAATAAGTTATAATTAAATTTATAATGCACACAGTAAATATAATAATTAAAATAGTTATAAAATAAAGAGTAAAATTTCAAGCTTATGAACTTCTGAATTGGTTTAAATTTGAAGTCCATTTTAGTGGGATTTTTCTTCCAATATGTTTAGCAATTTTAAATGTGAACTTTTATAATTATCATTTGACAATAGCGATGTGTTTCATGTATGTAGGTCAAATGGAGTTCCTACTCCATTAGTTGTAAGTTAAAATCCAATTTCATTTTTAATGCAATTCACATTCAATTTTATTTTTTAATAATTTTCTGCTCCCCAGTTCTTTATTTTCTCCAGTTTTTGTTATCTTTTCTTCAGTTTAATTTTCTCCTCTATCTGTTCTTCCTTGTCGTTCTCCCCTGTTCTCCTATACAAATCTATGTTAGCCTATTTATAAATTTTTATCAGAGAAAATCATTGTAAAATTGACACATCAATTGAATTATTGTATGTGCATACATTAACATACAACTAATAATTTTCAACCTATAAGGATAAATGATAACTAATTAAGCTTTTCAAAACTATTTTAAATTGCAATAAAAATATGCTTGAGAATTAATTATAAAGATTAGTTTAGAATAGCTATAATTTTTAAGTCTTTATGACTATTATTTAATAATAATAAAATATCAAATACTTCTCTATTTTTAATTTAATAATAACACTAATAAATTATTCTGATATTATTGAAAAATAGTCCACCTGACAGACTGCATATAAAAAATCTCATACACAATCTGGCAAAGAGCCTAGCATATCTCTTGTTCAGCCTAATTCTTTACTACTCTTATTGATGAAATTTACTTATTTTTGTAATGAGCAAAAAATTTAAACTTTGTGTCTAATTATTCTAAAGTATAAAATATATAAAATGCGCTAAAACACACAAACACACAAAGCTGAAGAGAAAGAAATATTAATACAGATAGATACAAACTAAATATCTGTATCTACATATGTGGCTAAGCGCTTTCAAGGGTCAGGGTTCTCATATTCATAGCCATCTTGTAAATAAATAAATTAATTAAGAGTGATGCAAATTTATACAAATGAGATAGTTACATATTCCATTTCCTGGAGATCTATAACAAGAGTCTTTTCTGTTTATCGAGTTGTTATCTTTAGCGATAAAGAAAGCCTTTTTTATTTTTCTTTTGAGATCATGCCACTGTCAGCAAACAATCACTGGGTCTTTAGATTGGCAATCATGGCCAGCTGAGCCACGGTGCTGAAAATTGAACTACAAGAAGTGTCTGCTAGTGCTTTATTGTAGGAGTATGTGTGTTGGGATGGCCAGTGGAGAGGTCCTGGTCTCACCATAATATGATGCTGTACAATTTGTTTCAGGGCAGGCTATACTATAAACCACCTGAGATATCAGCAAAGGTGGTAAGCAGTTTTTGGTATTAATTATTAGTTTGCTGGAGTTGGAGTGTGTGTGAAAGTATAAATGATACTTATTATTGAATGTGTTATGCAATTTTTTATGCGCATTAGGCAAATAAGGGAGTAGAAGCCTTTGTTTGTCTATGTTAGCGACTTGATTATTTATTTTGGAGCAAAATTGCCTTATTTTTGTAATATAGTTTAGCAATCATGATAACACACCCCTGATATAATACACCTATTTAATATTGAATAGTTATTATCAATTAAAATGTAAAATTTTATTCAATTGACTATTTAAATAGGGCTTGACAAACATCGAGCCCAACCATAAGGTTACAATATATTGGCATTACTCATAATTAAAAGATAAAATGTCAATTTAATGTGATTACATATTTACTTGGTCTATATATTGTCATTAGGTTTGTCTTACAGTGAAATATAATGACCAAATTTTGTATTCATAGATTATCTTTAGTTATATCCACAGAAGACATCAACACATTTAACCAATTATGATGTTTGTAATAAGAAAACCAAGTCATACATCATGTGACTTAATTAGCTTGTATGTACAAATGTAATATAATGAACATAACTAATAGCTCTAAACAAGCTTTTTCAATAAATATAGTGTAGTGCTCAATCCTGTTTTGAATATTAATAATGAAGATCACATGGCAATTTTATCTAATACTTCAATCACTATACTGAACACTAATACACCATGTGCAGAAGATACATTATTCATGAAAATTTTGGGAATTTTATGGGATCAGAATTAAAATTCATTTTGAATAAAATGGATTATTGCTCAAAAATTCATTAGAAGTTCGAACACCAGAAGCGACAGTTTGAGCTCTGCATTCTGAATTGATAACTGTAAATATTATAAACATTATTACTATTATTATCATCATCATCATTATTATTATGATAATGATGACATGCTGTCAAATCGACATCAATTGTTAGTGATCATATAAATACCATTTCTCTGGAATGATTATCGTCTGTTTGATTTGTCAGGCTCCTGATGAAATCCATTTACCTCATTGATTATTGTCTTCTTTTTTTTGACTATCAACTTATTCAAATTTTGAATTTAATTGTTGCAGTCTATAGAATTCACTTTATATTCCAAATTATTAATACTTTGATATCTTTTTTTTTTAGTGTCCAATTTTCATATCCATAAAAAATCATAGACATTACTATAGCTTGAATAATGCTAATCTTCATTTTTGGCAATAAAATTCTTGTATGATTTTAAAAAATATGGATGGATTTATGTTCCCTGTTTACATAATTCCTTACTATTTGGATATAGTAATTATAAGTGTGTAAAACAACTAAGATACTATTCAAACTTTTGAATCTGCTAATTATTTGAATGAACAAGAACACTCCCACAAAAAAAATAAATTAAAATATTTAAAGAAAAATTAAGTGCATATATATGTTGGAGTATTCACTTAGAAACTAAACGTAATTTCTATAATGTCAAATTAAACCATATAAAAAATATTATGATTAATGCTATCTTCTTTAGGCAAAAAAATTGTTAGTATTATATATTAAGGCTTAATACTATGTGCCTAAAATGCGACAGTAATGAGTGTGTGCTTTACAAATTATTAATTACAATTGTCGGTATTGTAAATGTGAAGTTAATTGAAGAAATATTAAATCTTTAGTGCACCATCTTCCATATTTTGCTCAATTTTTTCATCATGTGGGCAATATATAGAATAAAGTAAAGAGAATGGTTGTCTATGCAGTGAAGATTTAATCCAGGTTTGGTTAATTATATATATATAATAAAAAATAATAATGAATATAACAGTGATAATATATTATAAACAGTCTTAGAATCCATAGAAGTGCTTTCTGTTAATCACTTAATCTTTTTCAACTGCCATTAAATTTAAAAAATATAGCAGCAGTTGAAGAAGGTTAAGTGATTAACCAAAAGTACTTCAGCAGATTGTAAAACTTTCTATAATATATTACTATTGTTATATTCATTATAATTCTTGGTCCTGGTTTGCAGACCGTACTGTAGCCGTCAGAGGGCGCGGCGACATCATCAACAAACGGCCTGAAAATGGCAAGTGATAAATTTTTTTACAAAACGCCTCAAAATCGACAAATAAAAATGCCTAAGGCAATATATGTACAGCAAATAAAGCGAAAACTACAAATTAAAAAAAAATTAAAGAAAATGCTACAAAATTCAAATAATAAAAACAAAAAATCATGAAAATTGCATTATGAGGTATACCCCCCCCCCAAAAATAAAAAAAACGCCTCAAAATCGACAAATAAAAATGCCTCAGACAATATATGTATAGCAAATACATCGAAAACAACAAATTATAAAAAAATTAAAGAAAATGCTACAAAATTCAAATAATAAAAACAAAAAATCATGAAAATTGCATTATGAGGTATACCCCCCCCCCCAAAAAAATCAAAAAAACGCCTCAAAATCGACAAATAAAAATGCCTCAGACAATACATGTATAGCAAATACATCGAAAACAACAAATTATAAAAAAATGAAAGAAAATGCCAAAAAATTCAAATACTAACACCAAAAAACCATGAAGATTCTATCAAGAGATATACCTCCCTCCACAATCTGACAATTCACAAAACATGGCGGCCAAAAAAAGCGGGAAAATACGAAAAAAATCAAATCATTTACCTTCAACATAAATATGCATCTAAGTTCATATTAAAAAGCAATTCCCCCAACTGGTCAAAACGTAACACAGATTAATACGTAGTAACTAATAAAAAAAATAAGCAGAAAATGCTATAAAATGCAAACTATAAAAAAATAGGATCAACAGTCCCCCCCTACAATCTGGACATTCAGAAGGAAGCATGGCGGCCAAAAATAGCGGGGATCAAATTATTTACCTTAAACATAAATATGCATCTAAATTGATATAGAAAAGCAATTAATTGTTCTCTGGCTTTCAAATTAATGCATATGTAAATGGAGCAGTAATATTTAAATAATCAAAAAGCAATCATTACCGACCTCCTCCCCCCACTAATCAAAACGTAATAAATGGTACCAATATTTTAAGATTGTTTAAGTAACAGACCTAATAAGAATTCATATCATAGATTAATACGTAGTAAGTAATTAAATAGAATTATAGTAAGTTTAAAAGAGAAGATGGAAATATTACTTTGTTGCATTTTTTTTTTGTTCAAGAAATTGTTTTTCACCGTTATATAGATTAAATCACATATTGTAATTGTAGTTTCAAAATGACTATCCCCTTCCCCCATTTAGTGACTTTTCTAAAACTAAGAACTCGTAACACAGATTAATACGTACTAAGTGATTAAATATGGCAACAACGGACTAACTTTTATAAAATGTACTAAATCTTATGAATATTTAAAAAATCAAACACTATCTGCACATGTGCTGTGCATTATTTAAGTAATAGATATAACTCCTCAACACAGATTAATACAGTACATAGTAAGAAAGTTTAAAAAAGTAAGTGGTAAAAATTACCTTGTTCCAAATTCGGTTCAGAGCCATTTGCACAATGATGACTCGATCATGATGTTCTGCAAAATGTAGCTTTGCTGGGAAATTTCTTAACACTTTTAGCAATGATGATTTCAGCAGATCAAAAAAATTATTTAACAGAAGGTATCTAGAAACACTAACAATTATTTAAATCAAGTTATGCACACATATATAATATCCCAATTTATTTTAAAAATAATAAACAATTGTCCACTATATTCATATTATTTTCAATTATGTTTTTATTTAAACAAAGTTGCAAGTTCATCTACATTTTTTTAATGAGAGAAGTGTAATTACAAACATGAAATATTCTCTCCCCCCCTCCCCTTTACTTGACAGCAAAAAATACTGTAAATACTTTTAAAAGAAAAGTCTTTCAACATCAAATTATTTATCTTTAAAGCAATTAATTGTTATCTGGCTTTCAAATTATGACATATGTAAATTGATCAATAATATTTAAATAATAATCAATGTAAAAAAGGAATACAAAACATAATTACCAGTCTTTCGGAAAAGATTTTAACACTAAGAGCAAATATGGCAGAAATTAGCGTGAAAAAAAAGTTTTGAGTTAAAATTTGTGCATATCTAATGTTGTATTCTTCTCCATCAAAAAATAATCCTAATTAAGTTTGTCAAAAAATAAACATTATCCCAACAACTTGTATTTCTAGCACTACAAAATAAATAACACGTCAAAATAGAACAAAGCTGGTATTCCAAAAGTCTAGTTCACTTATGTTTTAGTTAAATTTGTTGGCTTTCGAAATTATATTTTTGATGTCAAATCTCTATTAAGTCATGATATCCAAAATGAATTTCCAGTCATCCTTCTTTTATAGTATGCACTTTAATTTTGAAAGAACAAACTGTGAAATGAAATATGACGTAATAGAGAATATAATTTCCAAAGCCAACAAATTTAACTAAAACATAAGTGAACTAGACTTTTGGAATACCAGCTTTGTTCTATTTTGACGTGTTAATTATTTTGTAGTGCTAGAAATACAAGTTGTTGGGATAATGTTTATTTTTTGACAAACTTAATTAGGATTATTTTTTGATGGAGAAGAATACAACATTAGATATGCACAAATTTTAACTCAAAACTTTTTTTTTACGCTAATTTCTGCCATATTTGCTCTTAGTGTTAAAATCTTTTCCGAAAGACTTTGGTAATTATGTTTTGTATTCCTTTTTTACATTGATTATTATTTAAATATTATTGATCAATTTACATATGTCATAATTTGAACTCCAGATAACAATTAATTGCTTTAAAGATAAATAATTTGATGTTGAAAGACTTTTCTTTTAAAAGTATTTACAGTATTTTTTGCTGTCAAGTAAAGGGGAGGGGGGGGAGAGAATATTTCATGTTTGTAATTACACTTCTCTCATTAAAAAAATGTAGATGAACTTGCAACTTTGTTTAAATAAAAACATAATTGAAAATAATATGAATATAGTGGACAATTGTTTATTATTTTTAAAATGAATTGGGATATTATATATGTGTGCATAACTTGATTTAAATAATTGCTAGTGTTTCTAGATACCTTCTGTTAAATAATTTTTTTAATCTGCTGAAATCATCATTGCTAAAAGTGTTAAGAAATTTACCAGCAAAGCTACATTTTGCAGAACATCATGATCGAGTCATCATTGTGCAAATGGCTCTGAACCGAATTTGGAACAAGGTAATTTTTACCACTTTCTTTTTTAAACTTTCTTACTATGTACTGTATTAATCTGTGTTGAGGAGTTATATCTATTACTTAAATAATGCACAGCACATGTGCAGATAGTGTTTGATTTTTTAAATATTCATAAGATTTAGTACATTTTATAAAAGTTAGTCCGTTGTTGCCATATTTAATCACTTAGTACGTATTAATCTGTGTTATGAGTTCTTAGTTTTAGAAAAGTCACTAAATGGGGGAAGGGGATAGTCATTTTGAAATTACAATTACAATATGTGATTTAATCTATATAACGGTGAAAAACAATTTCTTGAACAAAAAAAAAATGCAACAAAGTAATATTTCCATCTTCTCTTTTAAACTTACTATAATTCTATTTAATTACTTACTACGTATTAATCTATGATATGAATTCTTATTAGGTCTGTTACTTAAACAATCTTAAAATATTGGTACCATTTATTACGTTTTGATTAGTGGGGAGGGGTCGGTAATGATTGCTTTTTGATTATTTAAATATTACTGCTCCATTTACATATGCATTAATTTGAAAGCCAGAGAACAATTAATTGCTTTTCTATATCAATTTAGATGCATATTTATGTTTAAGGTAAATAATTTGATCCCCGCTATTTTTGGCCGCCATGCTTCCTTCTGAATGTCCAGATTGTAGGGGGGGGGACTGTTGATCCTATTTTTTATAGTTTGCATTTTATAGCATTTTCTGCTTATTTTTTTTATTAGTTACTACGTATTAATCTGTGTTACGTTTTGACCAGTTGGGGGAATTGCTTTTTAATATGAACTTAGATGCATATTTATGTTGAAGGTAAATGATTTGATTTTTTTCGTATTTTCCCGCTTTTTTTGGCCGCCATGTTTTGTGAATTGTCAGATTGTGGAGGGAGGTATATCTCTTGATAGAGAATCTTCATGGTTTTTTGGTGTTAGTATTTGAATTTTTTAGCATTTTCTTTCATTTTTTTATAATTTGTTGTTTTCGATGTATTTGCTATACATGTATTGTCTGAGGCATTTTTATTTGTTGATTTTGAGGCGTTTTTTTGATTTGGGGGGGGGTATACCTCATAATGCAATTTTCATGATTTTTTGTTTTTATTATTTGAATTTTGTAGCATTTTCTTTAATTTTTTTTTAATTTGTAGTTTTCGCTTTATTTGCTGTACATATATTGCCTTAGGCATTTTTATTTGTCGATTTTGAGGCGTTTTGTAAAAAAATTTATCACTTGCCATTTTCAGGCCGTTTGTTGATGATGTCGCCGCGCCCTCTGACGGCTACAGTACGGTCTGCAAACCACGACCTAATTCTTTATTACAATATTTATTATATAATGGACATTTTATTTTAATTATATATACACATTCATAAAGCATTTAATTATTTCAATTTTTTTTTGTAGGAATCCTTTTTCACGCCAGTATTTTTAGATCTTTTCAATTTTAGTAAACAAGATGGTATTTCTATGGAAAAGTTAGTAAATTCTTCATTAATTCAAGATTTATCAGGTGCATAAAGAATTATAACTAATTCTACTAATTGTATGATTTAATAACTAGTGTGTTCGTTAAATTATATTTTGTGTTATATCTTATATATATATATTGTACCACTAATGAACAGCGATACATGTTCATAATTTCATTTATTATAACATTTTACTATGAAAAGAATTTATAATTAGCTAAAGAATTGCAAATATTTTATCAAGAAATGATTGAATTAAAAATATCTCATTTGAAAAAAAAAAATAATTATAAAAGTTTAAAGAGTTTTCTTTATATAAGCATAGATCGCCAAAGGGCAAACATCATTTATTAGTATAAGTTTTATAGTTTGAAATAATAATAAATAAATAAAAAAATTAGAGGGAGGATTAAATGGTCATTCGTAAAGTTTTACAAATTAATTAAAGAGTAATTCGGGGGGAGAGGGAATTTAACTTAGCAAAAATTAAAACTACTAAAAAAAAAAAAGGAAATCTAAAAACTAAAAATCTCTTTTTTCATTTATCTTAAGAATAAGGGAGGCATGAATATTGATTTTAAATATAAAGAAAATAAATGTATGTATGTAAAGAAAATATGAGAGTAAATTTAAAAATCAAGGAAAGCTTATAATTAAATTTAAAAAATTCACTCAAAGATCGCTATTCTGATAAATAAAGAATGGGAGTTAGTAATTATAATCTGCTACAAACATGACAATGGGAATAATTAAAAACTATCTTATCCAAGAACTGGTTAATATACAATGGAAAATAATTAATAGAATTTAATTGATTCGGGAATTTTAATTAAAGAAAAAAAGATAAGGCGACGACATATAAATAGGACCAAAAATTCGACGCACTTACTTATATATTAGTTTTGGTTCTCTTACTGCAAACTCTTATACTGTTAACTTGTTATATTAAGATTATGCTGTGCTAAGCAGTTGTCAGAGCATGCAGCCAGATTCCAGCCTCAGTCCGATAGAACCATCAGCAATCCTCCCATTAGAAATTATACCTATATAGAAATCTGAACCACCAAAAAGTATCTATCTGCATGAACATTAAGCAATAAGGAGCCATGACTAAAAACATCAAAGAACCAAAGTCCAACCGGTTAAAATTACATTCAGCAGGAGAAAGCAAGAAGCCACCTATCTCTGAGAAACTTTCAAAATCTTAGGTAATATAAATTCTTATTCCTATTCTTTAAACTAGTATTCTTTATGAACAATAAGTAGCAGTAGCAATCTTTGAGTGATCCTTTATATTCAGCATAGAACTACTATATCTGCGTGGATATCCGCTTGTCATTGTGCTAGCCAAGTGTTCGCAAAGCTTTCCTAAATAAATACTACTTATAACCCCAAATGTGGGTACACAGTTATATGTATGTTAATTATATGACATTATTATTGTATATCTTTAATAAGAATATTTGAGTATAGTATGTATATCATTTTATTATTATTTGCTTATTGAAAGGATGTGTGTAGAATAATTTAAAATTTTTAATAATAACTTATTTAAAGTTTAAGAATAAATAGAGTCTGCTAATTAGTGATTATACCATGAATAAACAATTTTCTTGAATGTCAATCGAATAATTAATACTTTATGTTGTATTACTTTTTCTTTATGACAGCTAGTTTGGGATTTATCAGGCATTGAATTAATAGCTGTCATTTAGGGCACGTTAGTTACTTCTTGTAATTAACTGGTGCCTGAAGTTTACTTCAAAACTAATAAAATGCTTTGAATGACAGGGTTTGAATTCAGCAGTCGAGAAGTCCTGTAACCTGGAAATATGGCTGTACGTTATACCTTGTGTAACCTGTCTGGCTACCGATACTCTCTGGGTGTTATGCTTCTCTGCCTGAGGAATTGGCTGTAGTATTTAAATTGCAGCTGGAGTAGATCAAATTTATAATAAATAATTTTATAATACTGTCATTTTTCTATAAAAAAAGAAGTCAACAATATGTTTATAATGTTTTCCTCAATTTTGTTTTTTATTGAAGAGTAAGTTTTATTTATTTTTATTTTTTTTTATTAAAGAGTAAAAATTTTATTCAATATATTTTTTTTATTACAATCAACTCCCACCCGGTTCAATATTGAAGCAGTCGATCTTAGCCCAAGATCAAGCTTCACTATTTTACTACTTAACCCACATTTCATCCTGCTCTGTTTGGTCATATGTATATAAACTATATGTGTATTTCTGAGAAGTGTCTATAAAGTTTATAAATAAAGAAAAAATTTCCTTAAGTATTTTAATATTAATGTCTCTAGATGTGACTCAGATATATACATATATTAACGGAGAGAGAATTACAAACAAATAATGTAAATAATTTTGTATTTTTTTTTATATTTTATTTATTTTGTAATTTTTTTTTTTTATATAATTACATAAAAATTCAAGATGGAAGATATAACCATTAACTATCCAAGAGTAATTAAAGGAGCGGGAACATTAATTTGTTTCATGGTTTTAAAAGGAATTTTTAAATCAAAGTTTAATGAAAGTAAAATTAAAACAAAGCTAATGGATTTTAAGTTAGTTATTAATATTTTTTTATCAAATTTATTTCCAATCTGGAAATTGATTTGAATTTATTTTTGGACAGTTATCTAGCGATTGCATATCCAACAACAATAGAGAAAATATTTCTGTAGATTCAGGATTCCATTTAAGTTAAGAAGTTAAATTAAAAGCATTCTTTACTTAAATTTTATTTTTAAATGTCAATCAAACCCAATCTTATGAACTTCTATATCCTGCTGTGGAATAGAAGGGGGGGGGTAATTAATTATTTCGTGTCTTTATCGTAAATTTATACAAAATGTATAAATACTTTTCCAATCTGAGGTGAATATTGGTGTCCGTTAAGTTTATTGATCATCATTGCCAAAAAGGCTGGTGACCAAATTCTATTTTGTTATTTGCACTCGTAAGTGCTCAACTTTTATTTTCTTATATGTTAAACAAAATAGTATTGATTCAAGAAGGGGGAGAAATGAACGCTTGATTAATTATAGTTTTAACTTCTGATAAATGATTTCCTAGTGCATGTGTCATTATTTTAACATATTATGTATTTGTTAAACTACTACTTAAGGCTTTAATTTAGTATTTAAATCTAATGATTTCATATCATTATAATAGCATTGCTGGCATATGCCAGAAATTATTAATGAACCACATAGGGCTTTGATCTGATTCATCCGTACCTCATTCTGGAGAATCTGGATCTTTCTTCGTTTGTCATTTTTTCCCCAAAGTATACATTTCTATACTGCTCATATCTAGCTGTACTTCACTTCGGAAGATTATGGAGCCTTCCATTTGAAACAAAGATATAACTCTACTCCCTGGAACAAGCAGGTTAGTGTAGTTGAAGCTCTGCATGGATTTACCGTAATCTGGAACCACAGAAACTTCATACCAGTGTTGCTCGGCCTGAAGCTGGCATACCATCTTAAAATAGAAGAAATGATGTTTTCTCAGCCGAAGTTGCCACTCTCTCTTTCACTGACATGATGCTAGCACTGCAATTTCTTATAGTTAGTTTTTTTTTTAGCCTGTTTAACAAAATAAATTTGTAATGATATGTGATAATGAAATGTTTTTTTCTCTTTAAATATTTTTCGTTGGAGTTTTTAAATCCAACCTCTCAAAAGCTGCCTTCCCTTTTATTGAAATAAGTCATTCCTGTATTTATAGAGTTTCGCAATATTTGATTGTTAAATGTCAAAAATGTGTAATAAATAAATGTTTTTAATATATTTACGAATCATAATGTATCCTTATTTAATTGTTATATATAAATGCTATAAATGAAAAGAAAGCTATGTATCGAATGCCAAGGGCATTCTATTAAAGTTGTATAAACAGAAAAACTCTATTATCTTATCTTTATATGTGTTTTCTAAATGTATAAAACGTCCACCAACCACCCAGATAAATCTGTTTTGTAACATTAAATAAAGTCCGATTTCCAAATATACGTTATGTATAGTAATGCCACACTAGATTGAGATCTTAAAATAAAACAATTGACTCAAGATTGTCAAATATTTCTAATTAAAATAAAGTTTAAACTGCATGAAGTTGATCATATATGTAAAATCATCTTGAATTTTGTTGAAATAAATATTCGTATTTTAAACTTAATCCAGTGCGTTCGAATCTCATTAATATATTTATGTATGTTTTAATTTATGTCTCGGGTTCACTCAATCTCATCATCATCATCATCACCAATTGAGTTCTCATGCAAAACCTTGTAGCACCGGGCTGGAAAAGAATGAATTCATATGGTATCACCGTAGGTGTTGTCCATAGTATTATAGATTTAGGGAATGGGAAAATAGGTTAGAATTCATGATTGCTCCTGACCTGTGTATTTCGGGCATGATTGGATTTGGGGTACTTTTGCTTAGATTCTAAATCTTGTTGGATGGACATACATTTTCGACCGGTACAATATATATATATATATCATATTGCACTATCTGATTGGGTGTTTGAATAATGGAAGCTTGGTCATTGTTGAATTAGTCTGATATGTTTAAAATACACATTAAATTGGTTTAAACAATAATTAAATAGTTTATGATTCATTCTGATGTTGAGCAAATGCCTGTTTTGAGATAATTCAATTTAAATGGTTATGAATTTATGTATCTTTCATATTAATTAATTTTAGTCTATGTTCTGTATTTATCAGTTAGATTAACTTTTAATATTTATATTTAAAAAACATTCTATAATAGTATGTTTTTTGCTTTTAAATCATTGAGATTAAAGAAATCAATTTTCTTAAATTGACCCCCCCCCCCCCTATAAAGAGTTTTTTTTTTTACAAAAAGGGAAATTTTTTTATTAAAATCACTTCTGTGATTGTTAATAATCAGAATTTAATAACATTTAGTTTTAGATCAATGTTGCTTTTAAAAAAAAGGAAACTTAAAAAAAAAAAACGAGATTTGCTTTTTTCTATGGTTTAAAATTTAGTGTCTTTCTGAAGGTATTCAAAATCGCTAATGTAAAATAAGATGTGTGTGTGTGTCTAATGCAACATGCATATAGCTATATAAATTGTTTGAAAAGCTGATTTCACTTTCAGGCACTTTGCCTTTTTTGTTTGATTTATAGACATGTCTGAAATTAAAGATTGATATATATATAAACAATTGTATATAAATATATAAACCATTATACAATTACAAATATCCAGTAATGCCCTCTGTTTGATAGTCTATATCTCAATAATAGCGAACTTCAAAATGGTATCATTTTGAAGTTCGCTATTATTGAGATATAGACTATTAAACAGAGGGTGTTATTGGATATTTGTAATTTTGTATGATTATTTCTAGTGTTAAACAGTAACTTTATTTACAATTGTATATGTATGTGCATTTTCATATAGTCATCCTCAGATACTTTATCTGCCATATTTATTTGCCTCCCCGTAATATATATTTCCTTTTAAGATACTCAGAGTTGATTGTGTTTGGCATCGGGTAGAAAGATTACTCCCCATGAATTATATTTTTTGCTTTGTACTCTGAGTGACTAAGAGTCCTATTTATTGTTGCTTACTGTTAAAGTGGTGTGGGCTTAACTGCCCAGTGTATAAGTCTAATTTTGTAATTGCCTGTGTGATGTTACATTTACATGAATTTAAGCTGCTGTGTTATAGATTAGTTTTATGCAAAAGCGAAATATGTATGTATGCACATCTTACCTTAGATTACACATTTAATAGAATTATATAAATAACAGTCTTTAGTAGTCTTCAGAGATGACACTGTATTCTAATATAAAGTTTCATGAAAATTAATATTCAAAGTTACTCTGTTGTATTTTTATGATATTATACTGTAAATAAACTTAGTTTTGTTTATTGTTATATTTGTTGTAGCATTTGTTTACCATTGTCTGTTCTGTCACTTGATATTTCCAAAAAGTATCTGCTCTCCACGATCTAGAGGGAATTTTCAATGTCTATGAGTGATGGTACAATTGTGTAGGCATTTATACTTGATATCCTCACCAGTAAACTCACATATTTTAGGTTACAGGTCTGTGACATCCTTTACTGTTGAATACTAGTGTGTCTGTCCCCGTTACAATAGATATATCCACACATACATGCATAATCTATTTGAATTCATTCATGGTCCAAATGTTAAACTTTTATGTAGTATTAAATTATTAGCAATTTATAATATATTGTAAAGTAAATTACATTTTTATAAAGATTACTATTTGAAAAATAATGGAGTTCAGAGTAAGTCTCCCGTGGATACATAAATTAACATTTCAATTTAATAATTAATATTTAAATTTTATAAAGTCTTGTTTATTACTTTATTCAGATTTATTTTAAAAAGTTAATATATATATGTGCTCTGCGCACAGTTAATGAAGCTATTAATAAATTGTCAAAATTTTTACTGCTAAGCGCTTTCGGGACAGTCTACAGTCCCATATTCATGGCGAGTTATTCTGTTAATAACTGTAAAACTATGCAAATTTTATGCAAATTTATATGCAGATGTTACGTGGATAAAATTTGCATAGTTTTACAGTTATTAACAGAATAACTCGCCATGAATATGGGACTGTAGACTGTCCCGAAAGCACTTGGCAGTAAAAATTTTGACAATTTATTAATAGCTTCATTAACTGTGCATAGAGCACATATATATATTAATTCATTTAAGCGTTAATGAAGTAAAATCTTAACTATTTAAAAAATTAATTAATTTACTTTTTTTTTTTTTTGCATATAGAAAGAATTTACAGTTTTCCTGTTTTTACAGAAGAGTTTTGCCAGCTTTTTCTTGAAGAGATCTGTAATTTTGAAAATAGTAATCTTCCTAAAGGCAGACCTAATACAATGAATAATTATGGGGTAATGGTTTCATGTTGTTTTATGTCTATTATAGTATATATGCATTCTCACAAAAACAAAACTTTCCACACAGTAGCACCACTCAGTGCAAGGCAGGGTACTCAATGGATGCAGGAAGTTTGTGCATAAAATTCCTATCTAGTGCATACTTATTCAATCTCACCAGACTAGTTTCTAGCTTATGGCTTTCATCAGTGAGGAACCTTGGTCTGAGAGCACTGCGCTTAGATCTTAGGATTTAATTCAACCCTCCAGCAGCCACCTTTTACCTTATTAGCTAACTATAAAGCTTTGAGTCCAAAATGTAAACACAATATTTTCAATTCAAGCTCGTTAGCTTGTATAGTTGTATAGATCTGAACTCAGTTCAGCATCCACACTTTTTGGTGTCTATGGGTCTTTAATAACCACAGTCACTATAATCCTATTGAGCAGGATTGATATTAAAACACTAAACATCACATGCATCCACTGATTACTCTGGCTTACATTGAGTGGCACTACTGCTTGGAGAGTTTTGCCTTTGTGTAAACAGCTTGGGTAAGCATAAAGAATGGTGATCATGCGATGTTTAGTGGTTTATATGCATTCTCATGGCAGTGTTTTTATCTTGAAGAACAAAAATTAGTTCATACATAAAGATAGATTCTAATATATCATGAATAAACCACTAAACATCACATGATCACTATTCCTTGTGCCAGCACATAATTGTTATTAAAACAGGCAAAACTGTCCAGGTAGTAGGGCCACTCAGTGCCAACCAAAGTAATCAATGGATGCCAGAAGGCTTGTGCATAAAATCCCCATCTAGTGCCTACTCATCCAATATCCCCAGAGTAGGCCTTCATCAGTGAGGAACATTGGATCAGACAGCACTGCACCTAGATCTTAGAATGTAATGCAACCCTCCAGCAGCCATCTTTTATCTTTACTTAACTACAAAACTATGAGAATAAAATTGAAAAACACAATAATATTTTCAATCTAAGCTCAATAGCTTATATATCATAAGTTAAAAATTAAAGTGGGGATATGGATAGGGTATCATTGAAGATGGGTGTGTCAAGTGGTATCTATTGATTACTCAAGCTTACAGTAGATGAAGAACTCAAGGAGAAATAGATTTGCTACTTAAAAGTAATGTGTAGGCAGAGGATGTGGTATTTGTTGGTGTTAAAACAGTCTTAAATGAGGAATGAACATGTCTAAATTATTATTAAAAAATTAATTACCAAAATATATAGATACTGAACTGGTGTCAGATCTTTATAACTACACAATCAAGTTGGTTAGATTCAAAACATTGTTTTTGAATTTCTGACCGATAGCTTGATCCAAAAATGGAGTAAATGATGGACGATGGAGGAAAGTTAAAAAAAAAATCCAAGTGTTTGCTAGATCCAAATCTAAAATTCCATATCGATGTGAAAATCATAAGCTGGAAACTAGTCTGGGGATATGTGTAAGATAACAATGGATAGTGATTTAATTAGCATTATCATCTGTAATATATTGGTTATTCAGTTTTACATAAGTGGCAGCACTGAAGTTGGAGAAATAGATATTTGGAGATATCATATAATATTTTGTTGGTAATATTATAAATGATGTTTGTTATTATATACACATATATCTGTATACGAGTACTTTCTAGCATATAAATGATCATTTTCTTAAAATATCATTGTTACATAATGGATAGTCCTGCGACAAATTTGAGTCTAGCCACCTGATTACAGATCGAGATGTAGCAGTATTATATACCTTAACTCAGGGGTCCCCAACCCTATGCCCGTGGGCACCATGGCGCCCGCAGACCATTTTATGTGTCCGCCGCTATCCGAACACGATAAAAAATTTTTTTATCTGATACAAATAAATTTAATTTTTAAAATTTCTTATGAATTATTGTATTATATTGTAATCAAATTGTAGGGCATACTATACTTTTACAGCATAAAAATATAAACGTTAATTATATGTTAAAATTTTATTTTTGAAATAAATATTTTTTTGTACATTATGTGTATTATTAACAATATCCAACTATAAATTTACATTGAAAAAATAAATGGTGCCCGCCACCTGACTGGTATTACAGAATGTGCTCTTGAGTGCAAAAAGGTTGGGGACCCCTGCCTTAACTGATTCATTTAATGGTGTCAAATTATAGTAAAAGTATAATGCAATAATTTTTAATGTAGCATTTAAAGTCTTATTTTTAGGTAGCTAGCATAAAAATGCCAAGATTTTAATTATTTATAACTGTCAATTATATGGTGATTATTATGACAATATCTATCTCATTGTGCTTATAAAAAAGGCATCGAGAGGCAGATTTCATGAACATACAAGTAAATATTTCTTTTGCTCTTTGCACTCAAGTTCTAAAATGTTTTCCAATCACAGTATTTCATGATCACCTGACCTATTGATTGAGGAAACGTAATTTGTTTTTTCTGTAACTCATTTAAAAGAGAATCATTAATGTAAGGACATATCAGCATTAAATATTAACACAAAAATACAACCGAATCTAAATTTTATAGGTTAACTTACTGTATTCATCATAATGGTTGCTATTGATGTGTTATTGAGGAAGATAGTAACATCCTTAAATGACTATAATGGCAAGAGGTTCAGTTTAAAATAATTTGGCTATTTGTTGATAATTCTTATAAATCAAGATGTTCAAATCTTTTTTTACTCTATTGAATTGCATCAGCTAAATATTGGGGAAAAAACCACATTACGCTTAATGCAATTTTTATAAGGGTTTATTTAATTTCTTATGATAGTTTCAGCCGCCTTGCTGAATATTCTGAAGTTTCTCTTTTTCAAACTTTTTGTAATTGAAAAGGGATTTATTGAGAGATATTTCAGAGTATCTAAATAAGACTGCTAGACATCCAAAGCTATCATAAAACAGAAGATAAAAACATTGTGAATAGATTTATACCAAATACAAAGCATTATATGTCTTTAGATGTAGCTGCATCACTAACTCTCTTTGCTTAATTTAAAATCTTCATTATGAATACATAAATTTTTTATGCTTTCTTTATTCCAGAGCTATCTATTGTAAATCTAATAATTAATGAACACTAGGTGGCAGTGTTATATATACAGATTAATTTTTGACTCTGCCTTCCTCACTAAAAAGTATTCAAAGGATACTACAATGTCAGTTTTATATTTCCAGTTTTATGGTTACTTATTGACTATCTTTATTGAAAAGCAATCAATGGATATTATATAAGAGCTTCAAATCTCAAACTAATTTTTGGCTCTTGACCTTTTTCAATGAGAAATAGTCAAAGACTTTAAACGGCGTTACTATTTTAAATCACTAAATGAATATCTGATTGTTGGACTTCTAATGAAGAAAGAATTTGGGGATGCTAGATAGTTTTACTACTTGTACATCCAAATGTCTAAACTAGTTTCTGGTTTTTCCCTATTGTTTTTCAATGATGGGGGCTAATAGACAGAATCTAGTCGATATGATGTGATGTATTGTGGCTTCTCCTTAAACGAAGTCAAGAATATCTTAGCAATTATGCCCAGATAAACCTGTTAGTCATTTTATTTTCCATTCCCTACTCTAAATTTTCCCATATTCTGTTCCATCCTATTTCCTCAACATAATCTTTGTCAACTCTATAGCCTTTATATCTAAATCCTTATCTCTAGCTTTGGATATAGCACTGCCATCTAGTGTTCATTGCATGATAAAGTTTACAAGATTTGCTTATTTATTAAAATTCTTTGACTGAAGATAGAGTTCATTAATCAAGGCCATATGGTAATTTGACTCTACCATTGCTAAACTTGTTCATTGTTTGTGGTGGAAATACTAATCCTGTTTTCATACTGATCTCTTTTTAAAAGCAGTATTTTATTTTTATATTATCTATGTTATTATATTACAAATGAGAGCATTTAAGCACCTTCTATTAGCTCATTATTTACATTGAGATATAAGATGTACTGAAATAATTGACAATTCAGAACTTGACTATTATATGATGTCGTATATATTAGTTAAATAAAAAACTTATAGACAATATTTAAATGCTCTCATTCACAATATTACAAAATATAGCTTTGAAATGTAGTAATTACATAACTGATTATTTTATTTTCTTAAAAATGAGAACATTTTAAGTGTCCTCTATTAGTTCACTATTTAACTAAGGCTTAAAATGTATTATCATAGTTCACATGATCTCATATATTAGTTATATAAAAAGATAATATTGCTAGATATAGTTATGTAATGCATTGATTACATAATTATTTTATTTTAAATGTCATCTAAAATTATAATGAAGCATTTTTTTTTCAGATATTATTGAGTGAACTAGGATTTGATGACAATTTTATTACTCCTTTAAGAGAAAAGTATCTGGCACCTATTTGTTCTTTGTTGTACCCTGATTGTGGAGGAAACTACCTTGACTCTCAGAGAGCTTTTATTGTCTTTTATAAACCTGGACAGGATGTTTCTTTATCGCATCACTTTGATAATGCTGAAGTTACACTCAATATCTCTCTTGGAAAAACATTTGAAGGGGGTGAATTAATATTTTGGGGATTAAAAAATCAGTCCCCAGAAAAGGCTAGCATCATTTCAGTTGATCATAACCCTTCCCACGGGGTCTTGCACAGGGGACTTCATATTCATAATGCAGAGACCATTTTAGCTGGGGAACGATATAATTTAATAATTTGGATGCGGTCATCTCATATCCGAAATAAATTATGTCCAAGATGTGATATGAAGCCGTCTCTAACACCAGCATTAGGCTTTGGAGATGGCTTTACTATGGATTAAGATTAAATGTTCTACAAATAACAATATCACAAGCTTACAATTTTTGTCAAGGGTTTTAATTATTTGTTTTTGATTTAATTATGATGTCACTGACTCACTTAAGTTTACAATGTAGTTCTAAAATTGAAAAGCAGCCATGGATTAAGTTTTATCATTTATACATCATATCCTGTTGATTTGACACTCTGTATATATTCATATATCTTTATTGTCAAATAAGAAAGTTATATTTTATTGTTTATGATGATAAATAATTGTTTTATGCTAAGGCATTCATAATAAGTTTGAACGTCAAAAGTGACAGAGCCATGGCCAGATCCATGGATTTGATCTTCAGAGTCTATCATTTTATCATTATACCAAACCAGGCAGGGAATTTATTTTAGTCATACATACATATATATTGAAATGAATAATATCATTCATTTCAATGCTGGTGATGTGGTCTTCCTCATGGTTGTGAGCAGGTTTTTAGAGTTGTGGAGGGATGCTAAGAAATATAACATTCAGAAATTTTTTTAAATTCCTCATCCTATTTTTAGCGGATAGAGAACCCGTGGTGTATGGGATGGGTTTTTCTGACATGCACGGGTCTGAGTCTTCGCAAAAGGGGCCATGAACTCGAATCGAGCAAGAAATCCCAGTGGTTTTAAGCATATAGCTAAGTGGAGCGGGAAGAAATATTAATAGGTTTGTTTAAAAAAAAAGGGTTTAAATTTAAGAGAAACTGGTAAGTTATACAAATTATGTTAAACTTTCTCTTATCACTGAATGTAAAGAATATATTGCAAAGCAACTCAGTTAAGAAACAGATTTTAAATAATTAAAAATAATTATTTAGTAAATAATGAAACCCTTAGCAGTAGATCACATTTGTTTTATAATTAAGAAATTTATTTTAAAGCTAAGCACTTTCAAATACTGAAAAGTATCATTATCATATCATTATGATACTTTTCAGTAATGCTATGATTATAAGACTTTGCTGTATTTGAAAGTACCTAGCTTTAAAATGATCTTACTTATTATAAAACTAATCTAGTCAGCTGTTAAATGTTTCAACATTTACCAAATAATTACAGTTAGTGCAGAAAAGCAGGTTATAAACTTTTATAGAATAATTAAAAAAAATTTGTCTGATCTGGATATTTATCCCACGACCATTGCATCGCGAACAACTTATGTTCTATGTTATCTAGCTAGGTATTGGGAAGAGTGGCCACCATAACCATATTAAAGAAAATATTTTCATAGCTTATTTAAATATATATATATATTTTCAGTCTATTTCCTGATGTTTAATGTCAGGCGATGCTCTAATTAATCAATATAAATTAAAATTATTCATGTGTATAATCTGACTATTACAATATATATATATAGCAACTAATTCTATTCTTAAATATATAAATATTTGAAATATAGGCACTCTTCACGTACCTGGAGCCTAATTGTAAATATAGGGGATTTGAACTCAGAAGTCTGAGTTCAAATCCTATATTTACATTTAGGCTCCAGGTATGTGAAAAGTGCCTGTATTTCAAATATTTACACATTAAGCCTGCATCCTGCCTATCCATCTTCTATGTATTTATATGGATAAGGTCCTATACATGAGGGCTCAGAATGACTTAAGGTCAACATGGGCATGGCAGTAATATTGGCATCAGTATGGGATTTGGGCTTTCCATCATTAGATTTTCAATGGTATGGATGGCTGAAGAATTGGAGGTTGGAGTGGATTGAAGCCTGTCCATTAAAATATGAAGATTTGCTATCTTAATATAAACTGAGCACTGATTATATATGTGTGGGAGATGATAATCTGGATCAACTGATGAGTGCTGGTTTAGCATGGAATACATATTTTGCTTATTATTTATCTTTTCTACATGTATGTGGTCATGTGTATCAGTCGTATGAGATAGTATGGATAGTTGAAGGGTGCTTGAATGTCTGAGATCAAATCCCCTATATCTTAAAATATATAAAAAATCAAGTACAATTTCAACTCCAAAATTTTGATTTCAGCACTTTTGTGTCATACTCATGACTAGTATAATAATGCTGATTAACATCGATTAAACAATTTATTAAAATTCCAACACCATCTTAATTGGATATTGTTGGAATATTGGATAAAGGTGTGTTTTGAAATTATTATGAACCATACTTTCTTTATTTTTCCTTTATGGCATTTTCTTTCTTCACATCAAACAAATTATTGAAGTTAAATGCAAAATTGGGTTTCTTTTATAAATTCAATAAGTAGGTGAATAGTATATTAATAATTCAAAAGATAAGCATTGTGTTAACTAATCTAGTATATATATAGTAATTTAAGATAAGCATTGTGCAAAAAGCTAACATTGCATGTAATTGAAAGTACAGGAATCCTGGATTTTAATCAATATATTATGGTTACACTAAAAGCTAATTTGAATACAAAAATCAAACACAATCTCCAGTATCTACTTGAGATCTAAAAGCAATGAAAAATCTACAATGAAATTGTCTCTCTTCTTAAATTTCTGCCCTCTTTTGCCTGCCGCTTTACAATTGAATCATCTAATATAATAACAATTTCTTATGAACTCTCTTATTCTTATCTTTCTAAGAGTAGTTATTTTTACCTTGTTTTAGAGCCATCTATTGTAAGATTAAGCCATCAATATAATGGTATAGCATTATAAAATTTTTATTTCCAGAATGATCCATTTCTAGCTCCTGTCTTTGTTAGTAAAGATTATGATTCATAGCTGGAACTAATGCATTAATGCAACTAGCAGCCATCTTTTATACTTTCTAGCTAGTATTTTATTATGAAGCTAAGGTTTCAAAAAATATATAGTTATGCAAGTAATTTAGCCTGGTTTGAATTATAGTTTTTTTTTTTTTAAAATTTCATGTTATTAACTTTAACAGTGTGTTGCTTATATATATTGTAATAGTATTTATCTGGCTAGCTAAATATAAAATATGCGTTGGTACCAAAGAGTGATGATAGAAGACTTTAGCTAACTTAGAGAATTACATCCTTCAAATTATAATGATGAATTCTGAAGAAATCAATGTTTCATAGTAATTTAGCATGAGATTGAATTGAAGACAGAGAGAGAGAGAGAAAGCTACTTCTTTAAATCCTGGATCTAGAATTATCACTGCAAAATGAATTCTTTACTTATCTAAGAAATAAGTAAAGAATAGACAATTTTCTCAATTATGTATGAGTCTATTAACAATTAGTTTGGTAATGGGCTACCTTCTGGATTACATTTTATGATTATAACAACCAAGCTCATAAGTAAAAGAACATATTTGATTCCATGATCTCTCTGACTTTAATTGATTTACTCTCAGGGTTTAACATGACTAGTAAGACTTGGCTACTCACCAAAATATGAATTGGGGAAGCAAAGGGAAATTTTAAAACAGGCATAACTCGCTATACGTATTGCCATACACTGCAAGATAAAGTAATTAATGGATGCCAGAAGGCTTCTGCATAAAATGTCCATCTAGTGCCTACTCATCCAATATCCCCAGACTAGTTTCTGGCTCGTGGCCTTCATCAGTGAGGAGCCTTGGATTACTCTAGCTTGCAGTGTGTGGCAATATGTATAGTGAGTTTTTCTTGTTTTAATAACAGTTATATGCAAGCATAAGAAATGGTGATCATGTGATATTTATTGGCTTAAAGGGAATTTTGTTGAATGCAACTCATATTTGCAGATGAATGGTTATATGCTATTCATGGGTATATTCCAGAACTCTCAAAATTACACAAAACAATATAGCAATTAGTTATGGATTATGCAAGTAATCTTAAATTTGAATATTCACAAAACAAAACAAAAAAAGATCATATAAGTGAATTCATAGACTTGAGCATTGCATAATGACCCTTGGCCGAAAAAAAATTCAAATAAATCACAGTCATTTTATATAGAACAAATGGTATATCTTTTATTTTTATTAAGGTTTACTTTTCAAATGACAATAGTGATAATCAAACAACATACAATATGTGTTTTTTTTTCTAAGATTTCATTTTACTTCAATATCATTCACATTCACAATGTTTGTTAACAATATGCATGGCAATGACATTTGTATCTGAATGAAGAGCATCTATTGTTTAACATAAAGAAAAGATAAAAATAATGAGGATCATAATAGTTTCTTAAAATAGCATGGTTTGAAATCATAGATACATTCTTGAAGGCAAGATCACCTTAACTTTCACTCAAAATTATCAACACTTCATACCATGCTGAATAAAATTATCAACACTTCATACCATGCTGAATATGTATATGCCCCATTTTCTGTTAAAACTGTACTTCTCTTTTAAAATGCAAATGCTAACTTTTTAGATTAATGATTTACAAAAGAGCTTCAATTATGACCCAAAAAATTAATATATTCTACTATATCACTGCTAATTCTGAGAATTCAATAAGTGTTTATCACTAGACTACACAACTCCTAACATGCTAAACTTCCATGAATAAAAAAAAACAAAAACAACTCCTAATCTTACATATAAAGAAATATGCACATGTAATATATATATATATGTACTGATCTATCCAATTTATTCTATGATGAAGCTATAAGTTATTTCTGAAGGAGAATATTGAATGAACTTCAACACTAATAACATTACATTATGTATATACCTATAAATAGTCCTCATGAGAATAAACAATAATAAATTTAATTTCAAACATTCATTGGGTACTACATATATAGTATACATATACAACACATTAAAACAACAGAAAATTTTAATAAATGGTATCTAGAATCTTATTTATCTTGATGAGTCAAAATTGCCATTTACGATCAGATTAATTGCCATTTAATATCGTTTTTTTTTTCATTTTGAAAATAGACAATTATCTGACATGCCTTTATTCATCTTGGCCTGTATTGAATCAATATGTAAAATAGCTTTTAATGACGAATGCATGAATTCACAAACTACTTGCAATTGGTTTTCTAGAATTGACTTTTTATTCTGGTTAGGCTGAGATGAACCAATTGCAGATCACACACTGATTTCAAGTATTTATGTAATCCTTATGTTGATCTACATGAGAAGAGTAGCTATTCATTTTCAGGTTGACTTCCTTTTAAAGACATGCCTGTTAACGATTTGTCTCTCTTCCAACGGATGGTAATTATTGGGAAAAATAAAGCGGGAGAACCAAATTCCCCAGGTTGCCACTTTCTCACTACCATTTTTTAATGGAATCAGTCAAATAAAGTTTTGCAATTATGCCAAAAAAATGAACGGATTAACAGTAGCAAAGTTTGTTCTTTTTCTTTTAATGGTGATTGTCAAAAATTTTTTTGTTACTATGGTATTTGGCTTAGTCTTTACACGCTACTGATATCAACTCTATGGTTAACACAATTGTCGACTTTCAAATATCAAAGTTTGAAAAAGAAAAAAATGTTAATACAAACATGTTTCATCAACAGTTTATAAAAAATAAATAAAATTATAGCAGAAATAAGTTCAAAAATAAATGTATAACGTAAACATGTTTAATAATTTCATATACCAATATTTTAAATATTGACTACCAAATGCAAATATTTTAAATATAGATTAAGATTTTTATAAGAATCCATTTATGCGTATGTATATATTTTCTCTTATATTGCCATTGTCAAATTCCAAAACCATAAACAAATGTATATACCACCCACACACAAAAAAAATCAAAATAAATAAATAACAATAAACAGCAAAAAATATAAACAAATCCCCATATCAAAATCAAACCGAAGATTGTAAACAGAAAAAAAAAATCATTGCATCCTTCCTCTACTGCAGGTTAAGAAAAGACCGCGATGCTATATCCCTCATCATGATCCATAAGCAAAACATATGGAAGTGACTCCAACCATCACTATAAAAAGTACTCCCATCCCAGGCCATTAACAATTCAAATCTCGTATAGAAAGACATGAGAAAATTTCTTTTAAGAAATATCCGTACAAACAAATATACACACATTTGTTCCCTCCAATTTTTTTTAATGTCATTTGTTGTAAAGGCTGGGTTTTTTCAACTTTTGCAATATATATAATTAGATTCTCACCACTTTTGATTTGTGGTCTAATTTCCTGAGATTTATTTAGCTTTTTTAAAAGTAAAGCTATATTTACAAAAATGGTCCCATCCTCAAATATTTTGTATTATTTTCTATTTGAAATTTGAATGATTATTTTTTTTATCAGTTGTGTCTTGTTATTTGGATTGTGTGTGTTTTCATGAAACAGTCATTTATTTTAAATTCAAAATCAATATGAACAAGCACCTGCTCAATATGGTTTATTTGCATTGCTGGTCTACAAAGTTGATAGATGCTTTGAATTTTAGGTTTCATTGATGAAAGCAAAATCCAGAAACTGATCTATCTGTTATTAGTTAAGTGTGCTGAATGAATTCTGTTTGGAAAAAAGCTTCTTTAAATAATTCCCTCCAGTAGGCTGCAAAATTTGAACGTTATTAGTTACATATGCTGCAATAAGGCTCAAAATAATAAGCAACCTGCTACAAATCAGCCTTGAAAAAAATTGGGTAAGAATTTTTCTTGAATATTTCCATAAATCTATTTTTAAAATATTTAAATGCTTTTCCATAATTTCAAAGAGTATAATTAATTTGATAAATATAAGTTCCCGTCTACATTTATTATTGCTTTTAAATATATGTTAATCACTGCTTTAGAATCTTTTTGAAAAGTGCTTATTTTTGATGCTTTTTCATAATTTGAAAGCAGAGATAATTAATTTGATAAATTTTTGGGAGATAATTAGAACCTCGTGTAATATTATCATTGCTTTTAACATACATAAATCCCTGCTTTGAAATGTGATGGCACAGGCACATTTGCAAATATTTCTTTAATTAAACAGTGATGAAATTTAGTATATTTTTTTGAAAACTATTCCATCCCCCATTATCAGTTAATGAGGCTTCATTACTTTTTTAGACATTTACATTATAGTTTTTCTGTTTTTGTTGTAATTTGAATTTCATAGAGTGGTCTTGTGTTGTTTTTTAATTTGTCTTTTAGAAGGAATTGTGTGATTAAGTCATTTCAGCTACTTTTGGTTAGAAATTTGTCATTGGGGGGAGGGTGTCAGTTTTATGTTTGACTTATTTTAAAGCAAAGTATAATTAATTTCATAAATAGAATCTCTTGTGTAATGTTCTTTTTAGTTTATATAATCAATGCTTTGGGATCGCAGATGCATATTTGCAAATTTTGAAAGCTAAATATTGATGAAATTCTACTTTGGTAACTCGTATGCTGTTTTAATAAAGCCCCATCTGCCATTGTTCATTTTTTAGACATAGTTTTACTGTTTTTGTGGTAATTCGAATTTCATAGCCCTGTTTTTTAATTTGTATTTTAGAAGAAATTTTACTCATTGTAACTTGTCCATTTTAGCTATTTTTGGATAGAAATTCTTTTGGGGGGGTGTTGATGATTTTAGGTTTTTTTAATACCATTTTTTTGTTCCATTGATGATTTTGGCATTTTTTAAAATTTTTTGTTCCATCGATGATTTCAGTGATTTTTAATTTTTTTTATCACTTGCGTGCTTCTTGCAGCTTGTTGATGGTACTGCAGCGTCACCCAGTGGCCACATGTGGCATAAGTTACAATTATCTAAGTAAAATAATTTTCCAAAATAATATTACTTGTTTCATATGTATATTTCAGTAAGGGACATTAATAAACAAGTAATAGGTTACATTCTCATATGTATGAATCTATTTATATGGGTGCATATAATTGATATTTTAAAATTTATAATAATAATCGCTCAATGGATTTTCAAGACAGTCGGCTCGAGCATATTAAATAACAGAGATAGATATTACATTATTCAAATAAATTATCTGGAAGACTATGTTGTCAAGCAAAACCCCTACCCTTTTATTTTTTTCTTTTGAAGTGTTTATTTTGTGTAGTTTGCTTATTTCAAAAGAAGTTTCAACTTTAACAAACATTTCTTTCATTATAAAATAATGTATGTATTTACAAAAGATCTATATTAAAAAACAATATAACATGACTTTCTAGAAAGAAAAGATGACATCTACCCATCAACACAAACATGTAAAGCAAAACTTAATGCCAGATGAAGCACAGTTACAATTATGTCTAAAAAAATATTCTTTATTTTCATAAAAGATTTCAAAAAATGCTTAATTAAAGTTAAATACAATATATACACTTGGAAAACAATAAAAATACCTAGGGGTAAAATCACTAATATTGCTAAAGATATTAAATATTAATTCTTATTAAGCACAATATCAGCACGTAATACTTATATAAGGTTAGAGATAAGAGGGTTGCTCTTATCTTTCGTTATGATTTGTATAGGTCTCTTGCTAAAATTAAGCACTGAAGGTGCATGTACTAAGGTTTTAGCCTTATATAAGTATAAAGATATTAAAGTATAATATCAATGTTTAAAACTAGAATTTATTTATTAAATAATATTGAAAGCTCAATTTTCTACATTCTTGTTACTACATCCTTGTACTATATAATGGAAAGGATTTTATTTCCTGCATCTTGATATATTAAGTTCACATCATGTTTATATGTATATTATAGAACTCAAGGATTATATTACATCATGATAGAATAGAAATTAATTTTGAAAGGAAATTATGACAATGAGAAATTGGGTGAGTCATAGAAATTAATATCTAATGACATTTGATGTTTTATATGCATATCATTAATGGGATTTATTCTACAGGATAGCAAAGTATATGATAACTAAATGGATTAACACACAAATACTTTTCTGATAAAATTATATTGGTAATCTAATTAGAATGAATTTTAATATTACTTTTGGATCATTGTTTCTACAAAGATATTGGATATTTTAAAGAATTATGGAATGTTAAGTGCCACTGGAGTATGGTTATTCAATATATCATCCTTGAAGATTGTTCGATTCCTCCTATAAAATTTCAATATGTATATATTTGAAAGGTTACTTAATTTTTATGTTTGCTTGTTAAAGAATAAATGATTAAACACATAATTAGAGGGAAATAATAACAAGTACTCAAAATTATAAATAATTAAATGTCATCTGAATAACTTATTTAATATCATCTTAGTAATAAATCATAATAAGTTAAAGATTCTTTATAACTTGTGCATTCCTTTGACACAGTTAACAAATACATATTTACCTCCAGTTCTGAAAATAAGTATATTGTTTAGCACCACCATAGGTATAAGCATTTGTGCAATTATTACATAGTGAGTTTTATTTCTTTAATATGTCATTAATTTCATTTATTATCACTTGATGTAAATAAATTATCATTATTTATTAAATCGGACATCCTGAGTTTGCTTACTTTAATTAATTAGAAGTCAATAACTATAAATTGTATTCAAAGGGATATTGACAAATGAACAGTAACTAGATATGATTCAACATTATTTCATACCCACCTTAGCTAATTAATATTTAGATCACTTTAAATTTACATTACGTCCATAAGAGTTAGCATTCTTTATTATTCAATCTATTTTGAAATCGTATTAGTACAGATTAGGGACATAAGACTAAAGCATATAAAGTCTTATATTTAGTTTGCTTCAACCTTCTCATAATTTTGAGTTTAATTTAGTTTCAATAGAGTCTCTTGGGTATTACACTCTTATTCATCCCATTTATATCATTAATATATATATAATACTGTCCCAGTTATATGATTAAAAAAAAAGGACGAATATTATTTCATTGAAATGTTGGAAAATAAAGCAAAATAATACACAGTATAACCCAAATACTAATTTATCATATGTGTATAATGTCAATTTATATAAGAATTTTGTGGCATATAATCAAGAGGTTACTCATTGTTTGTGCCATTAAATTCAGATTTTATCTCTGTTTAAAAAGGGAGTACTACTGAAAGGCATAGCATTGGTGGAGTGACTAACATTTTATATTTGAATTTTCAGCTAGTAATATGCAGTTTCTATTTGTTATATTTTGGGAGATTTCAAAGTTTAAAATGACTAATGTATTAGTCTTTCTTATGTTGATTTATGAACAATTTAAGGTCATTGCAAATTTAAATTTCACACTCTTTGTTTAAATGTCTGGATTTCAATTTATATGATAACTTTGCAACATACAATCAAGAAATTGCCTTTTTACAGAGGCAAAATTCTCCATACAGTAGCACCATTCAATGCAAGCCAGAGTAATCAATGGATGCAGGAAAATTGCACTGAGTGATGCTAGTGTATGGAGAGTTTTAGCTTTGTGAAAAATAGCTTGTGTAAGCTTAGAGAATGGTGATTATGTGACATTTTATGTTTTAAGTTACATCTCGTTTATGCTGTTAAATTAAGGCTTTATTTTGTTTAAAAAAGAACCACTTCTGAAAAAACATAGCAGCGGAGGAGTCAGTGACGTGAATTTTCAGCTAATGATAGGCACTGCTTCTATTTCTTATATATATGTACGGTAATGCTCACAAATATATGTGTTATAAAATACTCAATATATATGCATTACATATGCTTTAATAATTTAAAATAATAAAAGAAAAGAAAAATAACTTGAGAAATAAATTTCAAACATTAGTTAAAATATTGTGTCAGATCTTTAAGATTTGTTTTTTTTTTGTCTTTAATAAGTAATATGGGAGGGGAAAGAGAATCATATTTAGATAAATATTCAGAACCTACTTTCATCTTTTTATAATTGAAAAGAAAATAAATGTTATAATTTAAAAAAAAGAAAAATAAATATTAAAATGTAAATGGATGGGAAAAAAACCTAAAATTTTCAATAGATAATAAATTAGTTACGATAATTTTTGCAAACTATTCATTGGCAGGAATGTACTTCAAATTTGGAAAGATTTCTGGCTGATAAGACTACATAAATCTAAAAAAAGTTAGATAAATCAATTTTAATTAAAAACTAAAATATGGATATAATTGACAATAGAAGTAGGTATAAAAGTGGCTTATCTATTGTTATGGTTATTACTCAAATTTCGTGTGTGACATATTCAACAAGATCATCAGTGAATCAGTTATTTCTAAGATGTGAAAGCAATGACATAGGTTGCTAAAGAACTTCAGGAGTGTTTATCTGAGCTTCATGCCCCAAGTTCCTGGCATCATCATTTTTTTTCTCTTGTGATCAATATCTTGACCATATGACCGAAGGTCCAGCTATGAAAAGCATCAGAAATGGGCAGGACCATTAACCATGGAACGAAAATATTCAAACTTCCAAAAGATGACGTTATCTCCCAATTAAGAAAACCTTATAAATTAAAAGCCTAGACCTTAAATTAAGAAAAAATGGATTATTAAAAGGGAAGGCAATCAATATTATGTTACTTAGTGTTAAATAATTATTGTATGTGTATTTTATTAAATTGTATATATATATATGTGTTATTGAAATATTTAATTGATTGGTGTGCACATAGGAATAAAAAGTGTTTATTTAAATATTTGATATATTTTATCTCTTTTAACTCTGTCACCATGACTATATGATTATAATTATTAATATGTACTTGTCATTGATGTGCTGGGTCACCTGTTTGAGATGTTGGAGCTAGCCTAGGTAAGTTTCAAGTGCTGGATTCATTTGCCTTTCGTCCAGGCATGCCCATTCCCATGAATGGCCCAGCATAATTAAATGTTATTGTTCGAAACTAAATTTCAAATAAATGCCTAAGATGCATAATTATAAAAATTGAAATTAGTGGACACCTGAAATTCATCTCAAAACAAATAAATTGCCTTGGATAATGGGTGTGGTTACCAGCAGTATGGAGGGGTGCTATGATAAGGAAAAATGGTCGGGCTGAGCATTTGTTTAATCTCAATCTGGTCACAGGTGTCATTGGTAGTTAATCTATCGATGATATTCTACCCCTCTGTTTGAATGTGTGATCACTGGACAAAGAGTAAGTATAGATAGAAATAATAATGTTTTTTGTTTAAACAATACAGAATGTATAAAATGTCAAAGCATTAACAGCATAATACATTGATAGAGATATGTAGTCAGTTAACAATTGTAGACAGTTAATAAATGCAATCTAATAAAATAATCATAAGTATAATAATCAGTTAAGTGCAAATAATCTTTTTCCATGATCATTATAAATGTTGTCCAATGTGGATGCTCATTCCCATGAATGGCTGAGCATAATTAAATGTTATTGTTTGAAACTAAATTTTCAAAAAAATGCCTAAGATGCATAATGATAAAAAGTTGAAGTTGGTGGGCAGTGAAAAGGGAGAGATGACCAAAGTAAATATAATATTAAAAATATAAGTAGATGGAACTAAATATATAAGTATAATGAAATGTAAATAAAAAGGAAGAGAAATATGGCCAGGGAGATAAATAAACTATGTTTTGTTGTATGATAGGGGTTGTTGATAAAGTTGGTAGGGAAGTAGAAAGGACCATGGGTTTTAAAGTTAGGAATACACTTAATACATAAATAAAGAAATGCAAGCTAAAGCAAAAATGGTTAGAGAAAGCACAAATTAAAGAACAGGAAGGTGATCATAGACTAAAAAAGAAACAGGTAGAAAATAATAAAAATAGAGACAATTAAATGACAATGGATAAAGAAAGGGAAGATATAAGAATAAGACAGGAAAAGGACATAAAATTATTACAAAAAGAAACAATAGTAAATAGAATAGAAAAAATGGAAGTGCTGAAACTAGCAATCAAGAATAAATTGAAAGATTGGAACAAATAGAGGTCAAATACAGAAAAAAAGGTGGGATTGATTCATTCAGCCAAGAGTGTGGTGGTACAAAGATAAGCATTTGAGTCAAAACAACCAGGCCATGGTGAATCAATTTTTAAAAATTCATATATTCAATGGTCAGCTGGGAGAGTCCCCTATAGAACACTTGAGGAGTTTAGTGTGGTATTTTGTAATAAACATGATAAGTGAAGAAGGTAAATAAAGTGAGGCCTAGATTTGCTGGGAGACAATTCATAAGACCAATTACATATAATGAATATAAAGATGTGCTGCAAAATAGTTATTAGGGTGAGGAGGATCAGGAAAACTTAAAGTACCAGGTGATGCAGGGCAATAGTGTCCTGGTCAACTGTACCCCACTCCTTTGGTGCTAAGTAACTAAGTTGAGTGCTAATGACAATGCCTCTATTGGAACATCAGATCATATGTGTTGTACATCATAACGTCTTACTAAATGTTCAGGAAATGCTATTAGGCACTGAACAGAAGATGGTCAAGCAAGTGACCAAGTTATTAACAGCATTCGACAGTGCCAGGCCAAGCTATGAGTCATGGGAAGGGGGATTCAAATCTTTACAAAGGCATGCAAAAATAAATGCTAGAAAGTGCTGCACATAGAAAAATTCATGGGAAAGAAGGCCATGTATGTTGTATGACATTCAAAATGGGATCTGGTTAGGAGAGCCAGAGTTCATTCAAGAAAAACTATGGCAAAAACTAAAACTCTATAGCCCAAGGGGCTCTTGGCAGAAGTGAAACCATATGTTGGAGTATCAGAGGGAAGGAAAATGGTACATAGTGTCTGAAAAATCTTTCTCATTGCTAGATTCAGGGATCTCACAGGGGAAGGGTATAAAACATAAATCATAACAGGAACTAGCCATTCACATGTAGCCAATTTAGTATGTAATTTGTGGAAAGGTAGCCAATGCTGGTGTGCCAGCATTTCCCAAAAGTAAAAGTAGCATTGGAGGCATAATAGCAGGCACATTGCTTGACTCAGGTAGTCAAATGTGAGTAATGTCTCATGATATGTTTGAACAAATCACCTGTGTAAATCTGAACATTAAAATTTTACCACTAAACATAGGGTAAATGACTATAACAAATAGTAAATAGGCCAAATTAGTTCAAAAACATGTTTGGATAGATATGTGGATAGAGAAATGGGAATATAGTCATCTTGTTTATTTTATAGGAAGGATCTGATTTTATGCATAAAACCAGCTGTGTTGGACTATGGGTTAAACCAGATAAGGTTAAATGGAGAAGTATTGAATTTTATGTTTGATAACAGGTATCAATCCACCATGTTGTGCTGTATACAAGCTAGACCTTGAAATACATGCAAAGGTAAATGAATCATAAATTTTAAATGAACAGCAAAGAAAGATGCTAGAAAAGTTATTAAGCAAGTATGAAAGAATTTTTTCTGATGTGCCTGAGGTAATCCAAGGTGATGAACACAGGATAAGGCTTCTAAAGAATCAGCCATACCAGGCCAGGGCCTATTCTATTCCCCAACATTATAAGGTACAAATTGAAGAGCAAATAGACAAAATACTGGAATGGGGAAATATATTTTAAATGTTCATCACCTTTTAACAATACCATCATCATCATCAACCATTATCAATCCACTGCAGGATGAAGGTCTCTCCAAGTTTAATCCATCTCCGATTTTTTGCTTCTCTTTTCCATAACACCTCTGCACATTTTCTTATTTCATCCATCCATCTCACATGTGGTCTCTTTCTGGGTCTTTTACAATCTCTTGGAATCCAGTTTAAAATTTCAATTGTCCATCTATTATCATTTCTTCTAGCAATATGTCCAGCCCAACTCCATTTTAATCTTTTAATTTTTTCAATAAGGTCAGTAACACCTGTTCGTTGTCTTACCCATACATTGCGTTTTAGATCTCTTCTTGTTACTCCCAACATACATCTCTCCATACTCCTTTGAGTGGTCTGAAGTCTCTGTATTGCTCTTCTATTAAGTGTCCAAGTCTCAGATCCATAAGTAAGAACTGGTAAAACACATTTGTTAAAAACCATCCTTTTCAAACACATAGGCATATTTCCTTTTAGTATCAAGTTATTTCTACCAAAAGCACTCCAACCAAGTTTAATTCTATGATTAATTTTCTCCATTATGTTTTCATCTGTATTAATAATATGACCAAGGTATTTGTAACTGTTAACTTTTTCTAATTTTTCATAATCAATCTTTATTTTCATATTTTGAGCAAATCGATTAAACATTACTTTAGTCTTTTTAACATTTATCTTTAGTCCTACTTTTCTACTTTCATCTGCTAACTCCTGCAACATTTCCTGCAGCTGTGAAGCATTATTTGCAAAAACACCTACATCATCTGCAAAAACTAAATGACTTAAATACTCTCCATTTACTTTCATTCCTTTAGTTTCCCATTTTAATCCACAAAATACTTCTTGCAGCACTGCTGTAAAAAGTTTTGGAGATATGGAGTCACCTTGTCTTACACCTTTCTCAATGTTGATTTTTCCAGTATCATTATGTAATCTAATTGTTGCTGTTGCATTTTTATAAATATTCTTTAAAATATGACAATATCCTGGATCTATACCTTGATGATCCAATGCTTTAATCACTGAAGAAATGTGTATAGAATCGAATGCCTTTTCATAATCTACAAATCCAAAACATAATGACAACTCATATTCATTTGTCCTTTCTATGACTTCTCTCAATACCTGGATATGATCTATTGTACTAAAACCACTTTTAAATCCAGCTTGTTCTCTTGGTTGGTGGAAATCCAAAGTTCTCTGTAGACGAGTTGTAATTATCTTGGTAAAATTTTTATATAAAACTGATAAAAGGCTGATAGGTCTGTAATTTCTAATATCTTCTTTATCACCTTTTTAAAATAATATTATTACTGCATTCTTCCAATCTTCCGGTACATCTTTATCATTTAGACATTTGGTATATAACTTTGCTAAAATTGTTTCTATTTCTTCACCTGCTTCTTTTAATATATCAATTATAATTCCATCATTTCCTGGAGCCTTTCCTTTCTTCATACATTTAATTGCATGTCTCACTTCTTCATTTAAAATTCTGGGCAATTCGGAAGATGTAATAGATATAGGAGGTACTTGTTCTTTATTACTATATAATTCTTGATAAAAATCTTCTACCAACTTCATGATGTCATCTCTCTTTTTAGTAATAATTCCATCTTTTTTTCTTATTGCAGATATAAATTTCCTACCAATACCAAAATGTTGTTTAACATTCTTGAGACTTTTATTTTCTTCTACAGCTTTCCTTGCTATTTCACAGTTATACTTTCTTATATCATTTTCAACTCTTTTCCGTACCATTTTACAAAATTCGAGATATTCAATTCTTCTTAATACATCATTTTTGTATATCTTCATATTCCTTCTTTTCTTCATAAATTCTCTAGTCTCAGTAGAAATTTTATTAGTCAATTGCTGCTTTTTTGTACCAGCTATCTTTGTTGCAGTTTTTAAAAGTGCATCAGTTATTTTCATATTAATTTCATTCAAATCTGAATCATGTTCAAAATCTCCTAACACTTGAAACCTATTTGTAAGTTCTAATTTAAATTCATTAGAATGTTTCTGAAGATTAGGAATATCAACTGTAAATATTGTTTTTCTTAATAATTTTTGTCTCTCTAGTTTTACATTAACATGTAATTTACACCTTACTAATCGATGATCACTTCTTGTGTTAAATTTATTAAGAACATTACAATCTTGAAATATGTATTCCCTGTTAGTCAAAATATAATCCAATTCTGCTGTACCTTCATTTGGATGCTTCCATGTCCATTTCCTTTTAACATTTTTCTCAAAAAATGAATTCATAATATAAAGTTTTTCTTTTTCTGCAAACTCCACAAGTCTATGTTCTCTCTCATTTCTATTACCATAACCAAAACTATTTACAGCAATTTCATCTTTCATTTGTCTACCAATTCTAACATTAAAGTCTCCCATAACAATTTTAAAATGTTGTTTACTCTGATCAAAAGCCTTTTGTACATCCATACAAAAATCTTCTACTACTTCATCACTATGAGAACTTGTTGGGGCATAAACCTGAATTATCTGCATTTGGTATCTGCTATTAAGTTGTATAACTAATCTTGCAACTCTGTCCGATACACCATCAATCTCCACAATATTGTTCTTCCACTTTTTATTTATAATGAATCCTACTCCACTTGTATTTCCAATATGTGTGCCTTTATAATAGAGTATATGTCCACTTTTTAAATCAATTGTTTCTTCACCTTTTCTTCTAACTTCACAAAGTCCAATAATGTCCCATTTAATATAAGACAATTCTTCTTCTAATTCTTGCAATCTTCCTTCACTTGAAAGTGATCTGCAGTTGTAAGTACCTAAATAAAAAGTCATCATCAAATGGCAGCCTGGGTCCACAATCAGGGGATTCTTAGCACCCTCCGCCTTCGGGCACCAACCGATGCCTTGGTTGGTGACTTTACAGCCTCCTGGGAATAAGGGCCATGCTTTATTTTTGTCTGTCATAATTGTATATATGTATTGGAAAAATATTTATCATTTACACAAACATTCATTCTGCCTTATCAGGCACTGAGAAGAAAGACCATGGTGTTTCTTGATCTTAAACTCAGAGGTAAAAAGCCAATAAACTCACCACGCTGGATAATGCGTGTTGGTGAGCAGCCCATCCATGTTCGTATACTATATGAATAATCACATACTAATAACAGCTACAACGACAAGAACATATGGAGTGGACATTAGGAATTTGCCCTGCTCGGTTCCTTTAAGGCCTCCAAGAGGAATCAAAGGGTCTCCTTTTAGTTAATAGCAAACTCCTTTCTGAAAAAAAAAGGACCGCTATCCAACTATGTTTAGATGTGAGGAAATTAAATAAAATAACCATCTCCAATACTAATGCTTCTTAACTCATATATGAACTATTTACAAACAAAAGAGTATTTTCAATGTTCAATTTGTCTGCCACCTACTGGCATATCAAATTACACCCTCATAATCAGAAATATACCATATTTTAATACAATGGATGTGCTTATAATTTTAATTGTATGCCATTTGGGCTAAAAAATAATGGAGCAGGGTTAATACAATGCTTAGATCAGGTGTTATTGGATGAAATTAAACAATTGATAGTGATGTATGTTGATGATATTGTACTGGTATTGTAAAGTATTGTAGAACACCCCATGCATTTAGAACAGTTATTTCCGGTGTGCATAAAGAAAGAGATTAAAACAAATTAAAAAAAAATAGTTTAATGGCAACTGGGATTATGTTTTTAGGCCATATAGTTAGTGGAAAAGGTATTTAACCCCATTTTGATAAAATTCAAGCAATATAGGAGTTTCCTGTCCTGAGGAACAAGAAACAACATATGGTCATTTCTAGGGTTGTACAATTTTTACAACCAATTTTATAAAAAAAGTTTTTGCAACATGGATCCCTTGTTGCAATTGCCGAAAAAGAAGAGATCTTGGGTGTGGATGATGCAACCTAATAACAGTTTTCAAAATGTGGAAGTGAGTTTTTCAAAAGAAGTCATGCTTTCATATCCTGATTTTAATAGGCTCTTTATGTGCAAACTGACAGCAGTGGGTCAGATTGGGAGCGACATGTTTTCAAATCCAAGAGGGGTCCAGCATAGAATCTTTTCTTCATAAGTCAGTTACTGAAGGGACCTGAGATACATTACATAGTGATGGGAAAGAAAGTCCTAGGTATTAATTTTGGGCTTTCCAGAAATTTCATCAGTTTTTAATCAGGTAATTGTAATCATGAGTCATAAGAATCTCAAATTCATAAATCATAGTTTCTTGACAAACAGCTGTCTGATAAGATGGAGCTTATTCCTCCAAGAGTTCAATTATAGCATATAGAGGTGCAGTGGGATAGAGAATATAGCCGATACATTTAATTGCATGTCTAATTTCTTCATTTAAATTTCTGGGCAATTCGAAAGATGTAATAGATATAGGAGGTACTTGTTCTTTACTACTATATAATTCTTTATAAAAGACTTCTACCCATTTCATGATGTCATCTCTCTTTTTAGTAATAATTCCATCTTTTTTTCTTATTGCAGATATACATTTCCTACCAATACCAAAATGTTGTTTTACACTCTTAAGACTTTTATTCTCTTCTACAGCTTTCCTTGCTAGTTTATAATTATACTTTCTTATATAATTTTCAACTCTTTTCTGCACCATTTTACAAAATTTGAGATATTCAATTATTTTTAATGGATCATTTTTGTATTTCTTCAAATTCCTTCTTTTCTTCATAAATTCTCTAGTCTCAGTAGAAATTTTATTGGTCAATTGCTGCTTTTTTTTTTACTAGTTATCTTTATTGCAGTTTTTAAAAGTGTATCAGTTATTTTCTTATTAATCTCATTCAAATCTGAATCATGTTCAAAATCTACTAATACTTGAAACCGATTTGTAAGTTCTAATTTAAATTCATTAGAGTGTTTCTGAAGATTAGGAATATCAACTGTAAATATTGTTTTCCTTAATAATATATGTCTCTCTAGTTTTGCATTAACATGTATCTTACATCTTACTAATCAATGATCATTTACTGTGTTAAATTTATTAAGAACTTTACAATCTTGAAATATGTATTTTCGGTTAGTCTAAATATAATCCATTTCTGTTGTACCTTCATTTGGATGCTTCCATGTCCATTTCCTTTTAACATTTTTCTCAAAAAAAGAATTCATAATATAAAGTTTTTCTTTTTCTGCAAACTCCACAAGTCTATGTCCTTTCTCATTTCTATTACCATAACCAAAATTACCTACAGAACTTTCATCTTTCATTTGTTTACCAATTCTAGCATTAAAGTCTCCCATAACAATTATAAAATGTCTCCTCTGATGAAAAGCCTTTTGTACATCCATATAAAAATCTACTATTTCATCATTATGAGAACTTGTTGGGGCACAAATCTGAATTATATGCATTTGGTATCTGCTATTAAGTTGTATAACTAATCTTGCCATTCTGGCCCATCAATCTCCACAATGTTATTCTTCCACTTTTTATTTATAATGAGTCCTACTTTACTTGGATTTCCAATATTTGTGCTTTTATAGTAGAGTACATGTCCAGTTTTTTAATTAATTCTCTTCACCTTTTCTTCTAACTTCACAAAGTCCAATAATGTTACAGTTAATGTAACAGTTCTTCTAATTCTTGCAATCTTCCTTCACTTAAAAGTGATCTGCAGTTGTAAGTACCTAAATAAAAAGTCATCATCAAATGGCAGCTTGGGTTCACAATCAGGAGATTCTTAGCACCTGCTGTCTTTGGTCAGCAACCACTATCTTGGTTGGTGACTTTACAGCCTCCTGGGAATAAGAGCCATGATTTATTTTTGTCTGTCATAATTGTATATATGTATTAGAAAAATATTTATTATTTACACAAACATTCATTCTGCCTTAACAGACAACTGAGAGGAAAGACCATGGTGTTTTTCAATCTTAAACTCAGAAGTAAAAAGCTAATAAACTCACAATGCTGGCTAATGCATGTTGGTGAGCAGCCCATCCATGTTCATATACTATATGAATAATCACATTGTAATAGCAGCTGCAATGACAAGAATGTATGGAGTGGACATTAGGAAATTTTCCCTGCTTGGTTCCTTTAAGGCCTCCTGCAATGACAAGAATGTATGGAGTGGACATTAGGAAATTTTCCCTGCTTGGTTCCTTTAAGGCCTCCAAGAGGAATCAAATGGTCTCCTTTCAGTTAATAGAAATAGAGTTTTTTTTAGCAATGTCTAAATGATAAAGATTCACCAGATGATTAGAAGAATGCAGTATTAATATTTTAAAAAGGTGATAAAGAAGATATTAGAAATTATAGACCTATCAATCTTACAACTTGCCTCCAGAGAACATTGGATTTCCACCAACCAAGAGAACAAGCTGCATTTAAAAGTGATTTTAGTACAGTAGATTATATACCTAGGTATTGACAGAAGTTATAGACAGGACAAATGAACATGAGTTGCCATTATACTTTGGATTTGTAGATTATAAAAAGGCATTTGATTCTATAAACATTTTTTCAGTGATTAAAGCATTGGATTAGTGAGGTATAGATCCAGGATCTTGTCATATTTTGAGGAATATTTATAAAAATGCAACAGCAATAATTAGATTGCATAATGATACTGGGAAAGTCAACATTGAGAAGGGTGTAAGCCAGGGTTATTCCATATCTCAAAAACTTTTTACAGCAGTGCTGCAAAAAGTATTTTGCAGATTAATATGGGAAGCTAAAGAAGTGAAAGTAATAAGTCATTTAGATTTTGTAGATAATGTAGTTGTTTTTGCAAATAATGCTTTAGAGCTGCAGGAAATGTCGCAGGAGTTATCAGATGAAAATAGGAAAGTAGGACTAAAAATGTTCAATGGATTTTCTCAAAATATGAAAATAAAGATTGATTATGATGAGTTAGAAGAAGCTAACAGTTACAAATACCTTGGTTAGATTGTTAATACAGACAGAAACATAATGGATGAAATTAATCAACTTGATACCAAAAGGAAATTTACCTATGTATTTGAAAAAGGAGGTTTTGAATACATCATTTGTTTTACCAGTTCTTACTTATGGATCTGAGACTTGGACACTTAATAGAAGAGGAATAGTGAGACTTCAGACCATTCAAAGAAGTATAGAGAGATGCATGTTGGGAATAACAAGAAGAGATCAAAAATGCAATATATGGGTAAGAAAACAAATAGGTGTTACTGACCTCATTGAAAAAATTAAAAGACTGGAGTTGGGCTGAACATATTTCTAGAAGAGATGATAATAGATGGACAATTGAAATCTTAAACTGGATTCCAAGAGATTGTAAAAGACCTAGAAAGAGACCACATGTGAGATGCATGGATAAAATAAGAGAGTGTGCAGGGGTGACATGAAGAAAAGAAGCTAAAAATCAGAGAAGAGGGTTTGAACTTGGAGAGACCTTCATCCTGCAGTGAATTTATAATGGTTGATGATGATGACCAACAACATTTAAGTTGTGATAATCTCTGTATTGCCTTGTTGGAGATAGATGGATATGAGTTAGCAGAAAATGACCTAAAGCATTTGAGGGAAAGACAGAATCCAACTACTAGCAAATAATAACATTTGTGTAAACAACATGTAGAGGGAAACAGAAACTGCCCTCTGTGGAAAGATAAAAAGGATTACTGCATTAAAGAGGGGTTATTACAATACAAAAATGAGGAGGAGGTACACAAAAATGTGTGGTGACACCTAATTGAAAATGTATATCAACTATATTGATATTAGGTAGCAAAGAAAATTGAGGGGTTGTTAAGTCATTGGTTTTACTAGCCAGAAATATATGCCAGCATTCTGACCATATCAAATAAATGTGATATGTTTAAACACCAGTGGTTTTGCTGAGGTGGCTAATTGAATATGTATATCAACTATATTGATATTAGGTAGCAAAGAAAATTGAGGGGTTGTTAAGTCATTGGTTTTACTAGCCAGGGATGTATGCCAGCATTCTGACCATATCAAATAAATTTGATATGTTTAATAATGAAACCACTTATCGCATCATGTATAGGCCTTTTACTGTCTATTGAATTTCAATGTTTAAATATCCTGGTAGTCGATTATTAGGGACTACTGACCCCATTTAAAAGAGTAAGGTATCTAGTGATAGTTTATGATATCTTTTCAAAGCTTGTGGCTGCACACCATACAGCACAAGTTAAGGCCATGCAAATCATTCAAGTGTTGGATCAATGACATTTGGCCCATTGGGATTCTGGATAAAATTATCTCTGATTATGGAACCACATTCATTTCAGAAGAATGGAAATGGATTGACAAGTGTACAAAATAAAACCCATCCTCACATCAATTTGCAACCCCGTCTAATCTATATGAGAATATCATGTGAGAATTAGGGTGATTATAAACAATAATCATGGAGAGTGGGTTAAGAAAATTCTCCAGATTCTTAACATTTTAATCGGTCCAAAAATGATGGAACTAGGTTTGAACCCATCCAGCTCAATTTTTGGAAAAAATATACCATATCTTTTTAAAACTAAAGTACCAGTGGATTCACTCCCTGTGGATATGGACAGGAATGCTAGTCAAGCATGGCATAAGCTAAGAGAATGGAAAAACTGACAGAAGAAACAAAGTAGAGTAAATAATAAAAAAAATGTTTACATTTACTGTCTATTTTACATTATGTGAAACCATTTATTCATTATTTATTTATATTTTATTTGCATAGGGATTAATTAAATAAGTTATACATTTTTTTATTTTGGAATGTTTATTTTCAAATATCCCAAATTATAAATAAATGTTTAAAAAAGAGAAGCTTGCTATAATTTAGATTTTAATTAATATAAGTTAAGGTATAATAGTTATGAATGTAAATTTTATTGAAATTATTAATTAAGATTATTTAATTGTTAAAAGCCTGTTATATTTAATTTTTATACAGATGAAATGATTTATATTTTTATTAAGCTCCAAAAATTCTAAAACACTAATTTTAAATATATGTACAGTCATGTCAAAATTTATATAAAAGAGTGACCAAGTAGCATATTCTAGAACTCCTATAACAATGTCATGTGAAATTATGAAATGAAAAATGATATCAAAAAGGATAATACTTGAATCATAGCTGTTAACATCAGATGCATATTTTTTAAAATTTGAAGAATAGGATGCACTGTTAAAGCTAAGTAGAAAAGGGTCAAATGCCATGATCCTTTAAATTTCTGTGTATAAATGTGATGATCATAGTTCTTCATGCATTTAGAAGTTTGGGCATAGTTATTTTAAATGAATACTATTTATCTTTGACAATGAATTATATTTCATGAAGTTCATTCTGAAAAAATTACAAGATAGAAAATGTATCCCATTTATAAAGTAAGCTATTTTATCATTGCTATACCAGAATTCCTAGAGAGAAGTTGTTTATCACTTTGATGATTTAAATGGAAATTTCTAGAAAATTGCTTTATCCTATAACCACCTGGAACAAATTTGTTTGCTATCCATGTCAAGCTTCACTAAATGAACTATTTTATGCAAAACACTTTATAAAAGACATTTTTCAAATTTTAATTAAACTTGATGTATTATTATTTTTATTATGCATGCATATTTTTTTCTTTGTTCTAGAACTTTTGGAGATAATATATTTACTGGCCAGGTAACACAACTTTAATAATACTACTTTTATTGATATATCTATGTGCTCATACATTGCGATGCATGAGTGTATGAGTGATTATATAGTTAGCACATATTACTTTATTATATTTCAGCTTGTGGAAACAAACTAATGGATCTCATTGCTGTATATAACTTAGATACTGGGAAATTATAACGTTCTTTCATTTGTTTCATTTACATATAGATTTTATTTTGAATTCCATAAAAGGCTTAAATGTAGCAACATTTATTTATAAAATATGATATGAGCTTCATTAGTTGAATGTTATGAAGTAATCAGAACTGTATAAATTATTAATGACATTTATTTATGATTTTATCAATGATGTAAATAAAAGTTGGATGTTTTTTCATTTTATAAATTTGTATTAGTTATTTATATGTTCACTCATCCCACATCAATTTATAGACCCATTAATATTATTATTATTATTATTTATTTCCTAAGGGCATTAATTATTTTCATTTTAAGTATATTTGGAGTTAATAAAATGCCCTTTAATTCTAAATATACTTTACTACAGAACCTCATTTTCGATTAATATTTATAAATTATTTACAGATTTTATAAACAGTATTTTCATTCAACAAAAATTTAAGTAGAATTTTAAGAGAGCCTCAACACATGAATTCATATTACTATAAATGGACACTTAAAGTTAAACGATACTTTTTTTACTCGTCTGTACCATTATTATATATATATTTCATGCTTTTTTATATGTAGTGTGCATATATAAATTGAAATTATAGTCTAAACAAAAATTTTTAAAATAATGTAATTATTATTAATAAATTGACATGGCACATAAACATCTATTTTTCTGAGTGTATGTTAACTCATTCATTCACAACAAAAATAAAAATAAAAGAAAGTTAGTGTATCTTTATTTTAAAAATAAAGTAAATATCAAAATGTTTGACTTTCATCACAATTACATATGCTCTGCACAATATTTTTTTTCCAATAACTTTTTTCTTATAGAGCCATACTAACAGTCTTGTTATTAAGGAATTAGAAAGTCTGGGTTCAGATCCCCTCTAATTACATCTATCTTAAAGTATATATATATATATTTATTGCTTGTATTTAAATAATCTAATTGTTTTGATGTCTTTAAGTAAATATATTTTTAAAATTTTGTAAAACTTTTAGCATTACTCTTTGAAAATATTTTATTATAGAAAATATTGGACATCAAATTCAGAAAGAAAATAAAGGAAGAATAAAGTATGTGTGATTTCAACATAAACTGAATTTTTTTTATTAATAAACATGATCATGTGATACTCAGAGATGAAAAATGGCTGCTTGAGTATTGTAAAATTATTAAATTTACAAATTTAAATTTTTTGTTTTTTTTATGTGCTTGTTTGTTTACATTTTTTTTGAATAGCATATAATTGAAATCATGTATATTGATACAATGACTGATCTGTGCTTATTCCTTGACTTTCTTTTATATTTATCTTCAATTCTTTACATTTTAAATTTTATTTTTAAAATGCTTTATTTATAAACCATTCTTCTATAATTGACCAGATACTAAATTTTTAACATTATTTCTATTCAAAACTGTTTTTAACATTTTCTATACATAAATAAAGCAAAAATTGAAGAAAATATTTAATGCAATTTGTGTGATGGAAAATATTTGATGACTTATAGAAGATTATATCAAAGTGTGATGAACATTACAACATAAAAAAAACTGTGGAGTTCATCTTCCAAATTTTTTTCTCTATAAAAATATTTGAAAAAAAAATTGGCAGCTGCAGAAACACTTCTTTCCACATCATTTATCATGCTCATAGATGTTGCTCTATAGATTGTGGATTTATCTCGAAGATGATTTAAATACTTTTTTGCACCACAACAAAAAAGTAACTGTCAAAAGAGTTTTGGAATCATATGAAATGGTATCTCAATCTTGAACTGCAATATGTCAGTTATACACCTATATTTTCTGATGCATTTAATCATAAGGATAATCCAAAAGTGGTATGAAAATAAAAAAAATTATATTCTGTCATTACAAGTATAGCCTGGTGTGATTTGGTACAGTTATAAAAAAGCAGAATTGGGAGCATAAGGTCCGTATATCATGTCCATATATGTTCTTTTTGATATTCAAACTTCTTATGAATTTCTGAAAAAATAAAGTCATTCAATAATAATAATTATTATTATCTTATTATTTCCATATAACTATATTGATGATTACTGTAAAATAATGTTGCCAATATGTTAATTGTTTCAAGGTTACTTCTGGATTGAGATTTCATCAGAAATAATTATTCTATTTAGAAAGTGATAAACTTTTCTCTTTAGCACCATACATAATATTAAATCAGTAATATTAAATGTGAGGATATTCTCATCCCAACCACAAGATAAAGACTTTGACAAAATAAGAATGAGGGTCTTATTTTCAAGCCCAAATGCATTTAAATAGGCCAATATTAAGGGTCTTGAAGTAAGTGTGTGGATATATTAAATCATTCATTTTACTTCAATTTCTTTTAATAATCTTATTATTACTTATGAAATATTATAATTTACTTTGTGATAAACTAAAGATCAGCATTTCAAGCTAATGTACATGCGCTTTTTTATGAATGTTAATAATAAATGAATACTTTCATTTCCAACACAAGATAAAGTATTTGTGAAAGAATAGAATGAATCCACCTATTCTTTCAACCCAAATCCTTAAGTATGGGAAAATCTTAAGCACTGGAAATGAAAGCATGAAGATAAACCAATCACTTTAAATTACTCTTTACCCTGTCTGAATGAATGACATCTATGAAATTTTCTAGAATTTACATGTCATTCTTAAATGAAACTAAACATATGTAAATGAGATATTAATTTATATAGCGCGATGTATATAAATTGTAATAAACTAAAGTATTCATTTATTATTAACATTCATAAAAAAGTGCATGTATATTAGCTTGAAACGCTGATCTTTAGTTAGAATTTATATACATTGCCTATATAAATAAATATCTAATTTACTTTGTGCTAATATTAGATGTTAAACTATGTAATGATTAATAAATTTTGTTAGTACAGTGTAAATTGTAATTCTATTTAACATTGCTGCTTTAATATTATGTACTGCACTAGTGAGATTTAATATCTTCAAAATATAATTACAATCTGACATTGCACTACCAAAATTCACTGATCGTTACCTAGAAATAATAATAATATTATTATCATCATCATTCAAAAAGGCATTTTATTGATTCTATAAAAAGGTTACATTGAAAGTGTTTTTACATAATTTTGATATATAGATTGATTTATTCTATTATATAAGAATATTTGTTATAGTTCAATTTATATCTTGTTGAGTTGTTCGAATTTTGTGACAACAACAACAACAACAACAACAACAACAATAATAATAATAATAATAATAATAATAATAATAATAATAATAATAATAATAATAACAACAACAACAACACCAGACACCACCACAAACACCACTGCCGCCACACCACCATGCATATTATTATTTGTGGTAGACTTTGATTAATTTCTGTGCATGATATTTATGATAGTTCTTGTATATGATCTATTATTAAGTTTTATAAGTATAGTGTGAATATTGATAAATTTTATCATCATTTCTTCTTATATTATAAGATATTTATTGTAAATACTTATTTGGCTAAAATCTTTCAGTTGGCTTGCCATATTTTAATATGGAAAAAGTTGTAGAGAATTCAATTACATTGATATTAGACTGTTTAATTTTTTGTTGCTGTCTATTCAATAGATGTTGCCCACATAGTTTGTATATTTAAAAAAATATTTAAAACTTTGGTTATTGTATTACATGTTTCATTTTTTTTATTGTACATTTATATGTATTGCATGTGATTAATGAATATATATTCTTTTTTTTCTAAATGTTACTTAAAAAAGACAGCTTTTAATTATACTTTCAAAATTAAAACTTTATTCACACTTTAGAGTAGATACAAGAGAAATCAGTAACAGCATAAAATTAGGTCAATAACAAAGTTTCAATGAATACATATAAATATGGTATGCAAACCATGTTTATAGAGAAATCAAAAGCTGTTCCATTTTCATTTACCATTGTCAAACTCCTTCCACTCATAACTTTGATGCCATCCATTTCAGATAAATACACTAATAATTATTACTAATCATTTTCGAAACTAGAGATTATCTTTAGCACAGATATAAACTTTAAACCTCACTTAAAGATTAATATATCTGAATTTTTAATTTTACACACACATGGAGTTATTCACCTTTCTCGGTCCCGTATGTAATATTTTTATAGATATAATAAACACCTCCATACTTCCCCATTCTTTTTAAATTCATGTAAAGTAAGATATAATAAAAGACAAATCACCCCCAATATGCATTTCGTGCTGAACCAGCACTCATCAGTTGGCCCAGGTCACTATCTCCCATATATATATATATATGATATGCAAAGTATTTATCTAGAGTAAATTGTTACATTTTCATTTATCATTGTCAAACTCCCTCCATTCACAACTTTGAGGTCATTCATTTCAGATAAATACACTAATGATTATTACTAATCATTTTCGAAACTAGAGATTATCTCTAGCACAGATATAAACTATAAACCCCAGTTAAAGATTAATGTATCTGAGAATTCAAAAAGAACTGGGAAGTGTGGAGGTGTTTATTATATCTATAAAGATATTACCTACGGTATAGAGAAAGGTGAATAACTCCGTGCGTGTGTAAAATTAAAAAATCAGATATACTGAGGTTTAAAGTTTATATCTGTGCTAGAGATAATTTCTAGTTTCGAAAATGATTAGTAATAATCATTAGTGTATTTATCTGAAATGGATGGCGTTAAAGTGGTGAGTGGAGGGAGTTTGACAATTGTAAATGAAAATGTAACAATTTACTCTAGTTAAATACTTTGCATATAACATAGATATATATGGGAGATAATGACCTGGGCTCACTGATGAGTGCTAGTTCAGCATGAAATGCATCTTGGGGTCATTTTTCTTTTATTATATCTTTATTTATATGAATCTAAAAAGAATGGGGAAATATGGAGGTGTTTATTATATCTACAAAGAAATCAAAAGTTGTATTAGATCAATAACTTAGTCTCAAGAGCTACATAAAAAAATTTTGATAGGCAAATTAATGCAAGTATGAAAGAAAAATAAATAAATAAATAAAAACCGAAATCAAAGGTTACACTAAGGCCTGAAGGCAGTGCATCATATGCATAATTTGCTAGGGATATAAAGGAAGTCAAATGCATAATTTGCTAGGGATATAAAGGAAGTCAAAGCTATATATATATATATATATATAAGGTTTAGAAATTCCATTGATTAATGACTATCTTGGCCCAAAGGCCAATGAGGACCATAACAATATTTAGAAGTTGATAGATAAAAGAAACTATTGAGAATCACTAATTAGAATATATAGATAAATTAATTACACAGTATGAAACCAATGCAAAGTTTATGTATTAAATACATAGGGTGTATGAAAGATCTAAATAGTTAAAGTTTAAATCATTACTAGGTGAAAGATGGGGATATATTATTCATTCAGTGGGTGGGAGAAAGTTCAGGTCTTAGGCCTGAGAATTACATAAACAAGTCTATAGCCCCATCTGGCTTCATGTTTGGTCAGTCAGCCCTCATCTTTTATCTTGTAGAGGGATTTGAAAAATCAATTAACCATTGAGTCATCACAGCCACGATCAAATATCATGCTACATCTGGCAGTCCAAATTGAGAAGTTAATGAAAGTGGCCAGTTTTGCAGCTAAGTGTAAAGAATTTTGAAAAGAAATATCAACAAACAAGATTTATTAAGAAAAATTCATTCTGCAGAAAAATATCTATAAGACTCAATATTATATAACAATGAAATATAGATACTGAGTTTTATTGTTTTATAATTTAATTAAATTTTCCATTTTACAAAACTGATGAAGTGTTTTTGTAAGGACTCCTATATATCTATAATTATGAGTAAGATTTCTGTAGTATAATTTTCACTACATCACTCTTACATAAGGTGGGGATAGTTTCTATCCACTTTTAACACCTTGTGGAGGGATGTAATCATAAGCAAATGATTAAAGACACGTGAAAAGAGTCTATGATTTCCAAGATGGACATTTCATTGCTGACCTAGCACTCATTAGTTTGCCCACCAGTCTCTTGTACATTTCATTGCTGACCCAGCACTCATTAGTTTGCCCACACCAGTCTCCTATGTATTTTTATCATCGTTTAGTACAGTTAACTCCACAATCTCTTACACATGTCTTTATTATATGTGTAAGAGATTGTGGTCTGGGATAACTGGTAAGTGCTGATTCAATATGAAAGGTGCATCTTGGGATCATAGATCTTTTTCACATGCCTTCATTCATATATTTATGATTACATTGCTCCACAAGGTTTTAAAAGTGAATGGAAACCAGTCCCTTACCTTGTGTGAGAATGATGTAATGAAAATTACACTACAAAAATATTATTATTGGATAATCTTTAGTCTAATGAACAACTAATAATAATGCTCCATCATCTACCATTTATTTTTTAGTTATTAAATATAAGGCTTTGGCTGCATAACAAAATGCTAATTAAAGAGCCAATCCTTTAACCATGGTCAATGCAAATAGGGGCCTTTATTGTTTAATTTTTGTCCAGCATTGGGGTTTCTATGTTCAAGTCATTTTAAATTGGTGGGCCAATTTTGAAAAAAAAAGATGCTCTTTATTAACTTGCATAACATTACATGATCACCATTTCTTCTGCTTGCTCATAACTGTTATTAAAACAGGCAAAACTCTTCATATAGTGCAAGCCAGAGTAATCAATGAATGCTAGAAGGTTTGTGCATAAAATCCCTATCTAATGCCTAATCATCCAACATCCCCAGACTAGTTTCTAGCTTGTGTCTTTCATCAGTGAGTAGCCTTGGATCTGAGAGCACTGCACATAGATCTTAGGAGCTAATGCAACCCTCTAGCAGCCACCTTTTATCTCTACCTAACTACAAAACTATAAGTTTAAAATTTGAAAACACAAAAATATTTTCAGTCCAAGCTCAGTAGCTTATATAGTCATATAGGTTTGAACTCAGTTCATTACCCATACATTATGGTGTCTTTGTTCTTTAATAATCATAGCCACCTCTATCCTATTAGGTAAAAAAAATATTACTGCTAACATTAGTCTTTTAATTAAATACATCATATATTTTGCTAAAGGAAATTATCATAGTATTTTTTTCTGCTCATATTTGAAAACAAAATTATATTTTTTTAAAAAAAGGGAAATAAAACAGAAAATTTTAATCTGGAGTAACGCAAAATAGAATAAATGCACGTGTATTATTTAAGTAAATTTCGCATCTTTAGTTAAAGATTTACTTTTAACATGCATTGGATAATCGAAGACTTGTGGTGTGTGAGAAAAACAATTCTTTTCTTTTTAATTCCAATAATACTTTGTCCAATACTTATCATTTATAGATCTCAGGTAAGATTAATAAATTGGATTTTTTCTCCTCTTTATTTTATGCAACAATGTTTACGGTAAATAAAATTCGATGGTACATTTTATTCTAAAATAATGTGATGTAAAATAGATCTTATTTAATAAAGATATGATCGAACAAAAGTCATTTTAGTTTTATTTGATTTCCAAATTGGGGTAGAATATTTTGATAAAAGTTTCTTTTTACCCCCTCCCCCCTCCTTCCACATTCCTAAATTAATGGCTTTCAATTCAAACTTTGTTTTTATTTTTCTCCTTCAAAATCTTATACTGTATATATAAAAGCAAATTAAATTGTACATATATATATATAAGAATTATTTTGATTTTAAAAAATATAGTATAAGTTAATTTTTTATGTTGTTGTTGTTATGGATTTAGAGAAATATATACATAGATATAAATCTGGAAAATGAACATAGGGAATGGTCTAAACACAAGTGATGAGGTAGGATAACATACTAAATATATGGATATGGAAAAGAAAGGGTTCACAAAATAAAAAGGTTTATATTAAAAAAGCACTGAAAGATATGTTATATATATTTCACACAAATAAAATAATAAATGCGTAAAGCAAGCGAATAAATGAAGGGCAATATATAAATAAATAAATAATTGGCTATTTGAATTTATTTCGCTAAGAACTTTAGGAGGAATACCTTCAATATCAAAGCTGGGTGCGAAGTGAATTATGGAGTAAAACTGTTGCTAAGAGCAACGCAAAGTGTATGCAAATTATGTTTGCCATTTTTTGGAAATTGCGTAACATGTATCTCTTTTGTTCATCGAATTGTAGTCCAAGTTAATAAAATAAGCCTCAAAGGTGGTCATGTGATGTTTATTGGCTTAAAATAAGCCTCTTTAGTCTTTCTCTTTAAGTCATGGTGCTCCCTGCACCTTAACTCAAGGGTTGTCTGGAATGAGGGGGGGGGTCTGTGGAAGTACTGTCCTGCATGAAGATGGATGTTTGTGTGGTTGTTTGTGCTTTATGATAAGCATATGTGTGTTGTGAGAGCCTTGGGTGTATTATTGCCTTCGTTTACCCATAATATGATGCAAGGCAACTGTCGTAGGCACATGCTATGTTGTATATTGCTTGCTGTGTGTGTATTGGAGGAAGCTGATCTTTAATATTGTTGAGAAGTCTATTGTAATTGGGGAGGGAGAGTGTAATAGCATAAGCTGAAATTATTGTAAAAGATTCTGTATAAATTCTTGTGTATGTTCCTTATATATGGAAGATTCAATATCGATTCTGTGATTTGCTGGTTTAAGTTGGTGTTCGAAGGTTCTGATTATTTTATGTATATTTTTTCTGTTATATTTCCCCTTTAATAAGTCTGTTCAATACATTTTGATGTTTGCATTTCTGTCGGCTTCGACGCTGCACAATCCAGTCAGTTTGTAAGTGCTGGGGGTATTTGATTGATGATGGATGTGGTTTCTTATGTTTAATGGCTTGATTAGCATTTTATAATAAAAGCATCGGGGTTCCATCTCCACTTTTAAGTCTAGATATTTGAAGAGTTTGAGTATCTTGCTGTATTTAGAATCAGATTTGAGAGATGCAGCAATAAAGATTACATTGACATAGTGGGTATACAATACAAGATCTGTGGACAGATATCCGGGGATGATGATCTGCTCATATGCATTGAGGACAATGCTGAATATGTTACCCTCATAGGAAGGCCCATCAACCAACTATCGCCCATGTGGTATGATTGCTGGTTAAATATAACATAAAGGTTTTTGTCCAGCCATCTAGAAATGCCACTACAAATTGTATGCATTGCTGGTGCATAACCATGTCTTTTTAATTCTTCTTTTACAATGGATATGGATTTGGGTCTATCGATTGAACCATATAGTTATGCTATATCCATTACCACCATGTAGTACTGCTATATCCATTACTGCCATCTTTGTGCTGTGTGTGGGTGTGATTTTCTTGACTCTGTGTATGAAATTGAATGATGATTTGATTATGTTTGAGTCAAAGTCTATAGTTTGGGTGAGTCATGCATTGATTACCTTACAAGACATAAGTTTCAGCTCACATGCAATCGATTTCATACACGGAATTGAGAAAGTTACACCCACACACAGAACAAATATGGTGGTAATGGATATAGCAGAACTATATGGTTCCATTGATAAACCCAAATACATATCCATTGTGAAAGAAGAATTAACAAGACATGGCATGCACCAGCAACACATACAATTTGTAGTGGCATTTCTGCAATGACTGGACAAAAACTTTTATGCTATATTTAACAAGCAATTGTACCACATGGACAATGGTTGGTTCATGGGCATTCCTATGAGTGGAATCATATCCAGCATCATCCTCAATGCATAGGAGTAGATCATCATCACCAGATATCTGTCCACAGATCTTGTACTGTATAACCACTACATCGATGATATCTTTATTGCTGCATCCCTCAAAACTATAGAAGTAATAAAGACAGACTTAAAAAAACCTTCATGGGTCTGATTATAAACACAATACAGCAAGTTGCTCACAACTTGGTCAAATACCTAGACTTGAAAGTGGAGATAGAACCCCAATGCTTCCACTATAAAATGCTAATCAAGCCATTAAACATAAGAGGTCACATCAAACAATCCCCAGCACTTCCAAACTGGCTGAATTAAAGGCATTTCTCTACAGAAATGCCAAACTGTAGCTTTGAAGCCAACAGAAATGCTAACATCAAAACATCAAGATTTATTAAAGGTAAGATATAACAGAAAAAACAAAGATGAAATAATCAGAACCTTCAAACACCAACTTAATCCAGCAAACAACACAGAATCGACCTCGAATCCTTCTCCTATATATAAGGAACATACACAAGAATTTAGACAGAATCTTTCAATAACTTCCATTTATACTATTGCACTCCCCCAATTTTAATAGACCTCTCAACAATACTAAAGATCAGCTTCCTTCAATACACACACAGCAATAAGTTGTGACAGTCAGATGATGTATGTTGGTTTAACCCAGTTCGAATACTAGGCAAAAGTACCTCGAGGCCACCCATGTGCGAGAAATTAAATCAAGAATACTATGACCTCTGCCCTATTCGCCTATTCTCAAGGCTAACTACTAACCAACAACATTATCTGAGACACACATAGATTAATTTCTTACCAGGCCCAGGCTTAGCATCAGAGAGAGACATGGACGGGTTCACTTACAGGACTAAATCAGTTAAATGTGCATATAAAAACATATAATATTAAATGTGTTTGTGCATGCCTGGATCGTTTGATAAGTAAAATAAAAGATTAAATTACTAAAAAATTGAAAGAAAATTAGAAAACTAAGCTTTTAGATTAAATAACATATTTTTAATAAATGACATTTGAAATATTAATAATGTTTTAATGGCCTCCGCTATTCCCCTGAATTATTGAAAAACTAATTAGACAATAAAAACGGATATAAACGATATAATATTTTTGCGGTCTAAGTCTTTTCTTCCCAATTTTAATAAAATTGTCAACTCAAATCTCCTCGATAAAGCACAATAAAAAAAATCTTTTGCAAAGCATTTTCTAATTGCTTTGTGCTAAAAACAGTTAAAATTATTTAAGACATATATAACTAACTAATATATGTGTATGGGAATAATGGTGGACAAAGGAGGCATTATCAAGGAGATCAAGTTGGCAAACAAAGGAAACCTACTTGTATTTAATTTACAAATATAAATGAAATCAGAAAGATATTTTAATGAAAAATTAACCTTTACTTACACCGCAATGGAACACAAAATATTGATAACATGTTAGCAAAGAGAAATAGTGCAGGAAAAAGGATTAAATATAAATAGATAAATGATCACACAAAATATGTATATATCTCTAAGACTAGTCTAATAAAAATGGTTACATAAAACAATTCAAAATATCATCCAATTAAGAAAGGTATGATTGTAAAGGGTAGAATGGTAACTAGTTCAATGGAGGAGAGATACGATTACCATCCTGGTTCCTTGGTCATGTTCCCGCAACATGCGTGGCTTGATCCGTCCATCAATAGGTATTTGTCCGGACAAGGAAAAATGGAAATACATAGCATTCTTTCAAGAAAAGTCCTACAGACATGACACAGAGTTAAGATTAATATTGGGTGGATACTATGGCATTTTTGATGATTTTTAGGAACCTCAGCAGTAGGCAAAGCTGCTTGCCTAACCGCCAAACATAATCAAATCCATCAAATTCATAGGAATTCTAACTCGTTGCAAAACTTCTCCATGATTTCTAGGACGACAGTTGAATAATGTTTTGGAATAAAATCTCAACAAGAAGCAAAATCTGAGAGGTTCACAGCACAGGATCTGCCAAGCTAATCAAATAGCCAATCAAGAAAAATCTGAATGAATTCTCCAAAGAGAAATCTGACAAACAAACAAGCATAAGAAAAATCTGAAGGCCTTAAGAGAAATCTGAATGAAATCTCAAAAGGGAAATCTGAATGCCAAGTCTTTTGTTCTATCTCCAATTTATACCTTTTTTGTAAGCTACCTTCTATTGTTTTGCTTACGGTCTTAGATCTTGATAAGCCCCCCCCCCCCCATGCTTCTTTGTTTCAAGGTAACATTTTCTAAAAATAACTTTTACTTTTTTATTCTAAATTTCTTTCTTTAAACTTTGAATTTTATTAATTAAAAAAGAAAGAGAAGGCCATCTTTAATTTGCCTTGAATGGCTCACTAATTAGAAACATACATTCCTTTAGAAAATGTTGGTGGGATTATCTCAAAATAAAATCATATGCCATATTTTAACAAGATTTTAAAAAGAAAAATATATTCTTATTTCTTTTAATAAAATAAGCATTTTATTTCAGCAGAATTTTGCATTAACTCATATCATCATCATCATCATCATCAACCATTATCAATCCACTGCAGGATGAAGGTCTCTCCAAGTTTAATCCATCTTCTCTGATCTTTAGCTTCTCTTCTCCACAACACCCCTGCACATTTTCTTATTTCATCCATCCATCTCACATGTGGTCTCTTTCTGGGTCTTTTACAATCTCTTGGAATCCAGTTTAAAATTTCAATTGTCCATCTATTATCATCTCTTCTAGCAATATGTCCAGCCCAACTCCATTTCAAGCTTTTAATTTTTTCAATAAGGTCAGTAACACCTGTTTGTTGTCTTATCCATACATTGCGTTTTCGATCTCTTCTTGTTACTCCCAACATACATCTATCCATACTCCTTTGAGTGGTCTGAAGTCTCTGTATTGCTCTTCTATTAAGTGTCCAAGTCTCAGATTCATAAGTAAGAACTGGTAAAACACATTTGTTAAAAACCATCCTTTTCAAACACGTAGGCATATTTCCTTTTAGTATCAAGTTATTTCTACCAAAAGCACTCCAACCAAGTTTAATTCTATGATTAATTTCCTCCATTATGTTTCCATCTGTATTAATAATCTGACCAAGGTATTTGTAACTGTTAACTTCTTCTAATTCTTCATAATCAATCTTTATTTTCATATTTTGAGCAAATCGATTAAACATTACTTTAGTCTTTTTAACATTTATCTTTAGTCCTACTTTTCTACTTTCATCTGCTAACTCCTGCAACATTTCCTGAAGCTCTGAAGCATTATTTGCAAAAACAACTACATCACCTGTGAAATCTAAATGACTTAAATACTCTCCATTTACTTTCACTCCTTTAGTTTCCCATTTTAATTCACAAAATACTTCTTGCAGCACTGCTGTAAAGAGTTTTGGAGATATGGAGTCACCTTGTCTTACACCTTTCTCAATGTTGATTTTTCCAGTATCATTATGTAATCTAATTGTTGCTGTTGCATTTTTATAAATATTCTTTAAAATATGACAATATCCTGGATCTATACCTTGATGATCCAATGCTTTAATCACTGAAGAAATGTGTATAGAATCGAATGCCTTTTCATAATCTACAAATCCAAAACATAATGACAACTCATATTCATTTGTCCTTTCTATGACTTCTCTCAATACCTGGATATGATCTATTGTACTAAAACCACTTTTAAATCCAGCTTGTTCTCTTGGTTGGTGGAAATCCAAAGTTCTCGAGTTGTAATTATCTTGGTAAAAATTTTATATAAAACTGATAAAAGGCTGATAGGTTTGTAATTTCTAATATCTTCTTTATCACCTTTTTTAAATATTAATATTATTACTGCATTCTTCCAATCTTCCGGTACATCTTTATCATTTAGACATTTAGTATATAACTTTGCTAAAATTGTTTCTATTTCTTCACCTGCTTCTTTTAATATATCAATTATAATTCCATCATTTCCTGGAGCCTTTCCTTTCTTCATACACCATACACTTAATTGCATGTCTCACTTCTTCATTTAAAATTCTGGGCAATTCGGAAGATGTAATAGATATAGGAGGTACTTGTTCTTTATTACTATATAATTCTTGATAAAAATCTTCTACCAATTTCATGATGTCATCTCTCTTTTTAGTAATAATTCCATCTTATTTTTTTTTTGAGATATTTTTCTACCAATACCAAAATGTTGTTTAACATTTTTGAGACTTTTATTTTCTTCTACAGCTTTCCTTGCTATTTCATAGTTATACTTTCTTATATCATTTTCAACTCTTTTCCGTACCATTTTACAATATTCGAGATATTCAATTCTTTTTAATACATCATTTTTGTATATCTTCATATTCCTTCTTTTCTTCATAAATTCTCTAGTCTCAGTAGAAATTTTATTAGTCAATTGCTGCTTTTTTCTACCAGCTATGTTTCTTGCAGTTTTTAAAAGTGTATCAGTTATTTTTATATTAATTTCATTCAAATCTGTATCATGTTCAAAATCTCCTAACACTTGAAACCTATTTGTAAGTTCTAATTTAAATTCATTAGAATGTTTCTGAAGATTAGGAATATCAACTGTAAATATTGTTTTTCTTAATAATTTTTGTCTCTCTAGTTTTACATTAACACGTAACTTACACCTTACTAATCGATGATCACTTTCTGTGTTAAATTTATTAAGAACATTACAATCTTGAAATATGTATTTTCTGTTAGTCAAAATATAATCCAATTCTGCTGTACCTTTATTTGGATGCTTCCATGTCCATTTCCTTTTAACATTTTTCTCAAAAAATGAATTCATAATATAAAGTTTTTCTTTTTCTGCAAACTCCACAAGTCTATGTCCTCTCTCATTTCTATTACCATAACCAAAATTACCTACAGCAATTTAATCTTTCATTTGTCTACCAATTCTAGCATTAAAGTCTCCCATAACAATTTTAAAATGTTGCTTACTCTGATCAAAAGCCTTTTGTACATCCATATAAAAATCTTCTACTACTTCATCACTATGAGAACTTGTTGGGGCATAAACCTGAATTATCTGCATTTGGTATCTGCTATTAAGTTGTATAACTAATCTTGCCACTCTGTCTGATACACCATCAATCTCCACAATATTGTTCTTCCACTTTTTATTTATAATGAATCCTACTCCACTTGTATTTCCAATATGTGTGCCTTTATAATAGAGTATATGTCCACTTTTTAAATCGTTTCTTCTCCTTTTCTTCTAACTTCACAAAGTCCAATAATGTCCCATTTAATATAAGACAGTTCTTCTTCTAATTCTTGTAATCTTCCTTCACTTGAAAGTGATCTGCAGTTGTAAGTACCTAAATAAAAAGTCATCATCAAATGGCAGCCTGGGTCCGCAATCAGGGGATTCTTAGCACCTTCCGCCTTTGGCCACCAACCACTGCCTTGGTTGGTGACTTTACAGCCTCCTGGGAATAAGGGCCATGCTTTATTTTTGTCTGTCATAATTGTATATATGTATTGGAAAAATATTTATCATTTATACAAACATTCATTCTGCCTTATCAGGCACTGAGAAGAAAGACCATGGTGTTTCTTGATCTTAAACTCAGAGGTAAAAAGCCAATAAACTCACCACACTGGCTAATGCGTGTTGGTGAGCAGCCCATCCATGTTCATATACTGTATGAATAATCACATAGTAATAACAGCTGCAACGACAAGAACGTATGGAGTGGACATTAGGAATTTGCCCTGCTTGGATCCTTTAAGGTCTCCAAGAGGAATCAAAGGGTCTCCTTTCAGTTAATAGCAAACTCCTTTCTGCAGCCTTAACTCATATGTATATATATATATATATATATATATATGACGTGACGTATATATATGTTTAATTAAAAGGTTTACAAATAATTTTTTTAAACAGCAATTTAATCTTGGAATGGAATTTATTTAAAATGAAATGTTGCAAATACAAATTATATAAATGTAATTAATTTTAGCTTTAATGCAAAACCCTGCTGATATTGGACTATAAACTTAATTCATGTCTACAATATTAATTATGTCTATAGGAAGCTATGAAGCATGGATCGGATTTCCAGATCCATTGCTTCACAGTATACAACATAACATGTCCCTACAACAATTGCCTTGCAACATATTATGGAGAAACAAAGGCAACATTACACACAAGGCTTTCACAGCACATGTATGTTTATCATAGAGCACAAACAAATCCCATGCACACATCCATCTTTGTACAGCACAGTATTTCTGCAGGCCACCCCTGCATTCCAGACAATCCTTGATTCATGTGCAGAGAGCACCATGACTTGAAGAGAAAGATTAAAGAGGCTTATTTTATTAACTTGATTATAATTCAATGAACAAAAGAGATACATGTTAGGCAATTTCCAAAAAAATGGCAAACAATTTGCATTCACTTTGCATTTCTCATAGCAACAGTTTTACTCTGCAATTCACTTCATACACAGCTTTGATAAGGAAGATATTCCTTCAAAAGTACTTAGTGAAATAAATTCAAATAGCCAATTAATTATTTATTTATTGCACTTCATTTATTGGCTTGCTTTACACATTTATTATTTTATTTGTGTGAAATATATATCACGTATATCTTACTCATTACAAATATAGACACAAAACGATTATTTATTAATTAGAAAGATATGTTGAAAATTTATATATTGGAATTAATGGCAATTTCAGAAAGTAAAAAAAGAATTATTCTTATGAATTACTAATTTTATTCAAAATGGCTACATTATATATTATTGTAGTGTTACACCATTTCTAAATGACATTAATCTATAAGCATTGAACAAAGACAACTTATAAGCTGTTTGCAATAATATTTAATATGCAAATGCGTTCAAAAAGTTTTTTTTACCTACTCCAAATCCATCAACTGTAAGCCTGAGTAATCAACAAACACCACATGGAATAGTGCTATAATATGCTTATTCCCACAGTATCTATTATCGATTGATTACTCAAACTGACAGTAGATGATTCTAGAATAGAATGAAGAGAACTCTCTTATACAGTTATACTCCAAAACATTACAATTTAATAAAGAAATAGCTCTTTTTTTCCTCTCTCAAAATTGATCCATTAATTTCGATATATAAATTATATTAAACTATTGTATTTTCTTTACAAATAATAATATGCTTAAATTATATGTCAAGACAAGAACAACTCTTAAATGTAGCGCCATCTAGCCCAAGTTTGAATAATTAAATGTAGCGCCATCTAGCCCAAGTTTGAATAATTAATGATTACCAGATGCATATAAAATCTGTATCCTTAGTGCCATAGTTAAATTTCCTCTTTCAGGCCTGTTTTTAGATGTCACTAGAGTGGAATGCTGATTGTCTTATTTTTAAACAAATATTTATTATATAAACCAAAATTTTTTCTACATTCACATATATTTATATTTACAAGGCCAATGTGCTGGATGTTTACAATGGCATAAAGTGCCATATTTTGCCAAGTGGAAAAAGATGTTTTTGAGGGCACAAAATGCCGTAATAATAATTCACAACTATCTGTTTTTATTTAACATCATAATGTGGTTTTTCCTTTTTCCATAAAGAATATATCTCTTATTTATTTATTTTTTAGATTTGTGATATGTTTAAAATAATGTCTTCATGGGATCGCAAACCTAAAATAATGTCACTGGAGTAATATATCATAGCAGGAATAATACTAAAGTTCCAAAACAAAAAACCAAAAGCCAGTCCAATGATGGGAGCCTTAAATGCTAAGAATATGGATTTTATATGCATCTGATAATCAATAATTACTCAAGCTTAAATAGATATGTAATGAATATAGAAAAGACGTTAGATGTGAAGGATAGAGTGATAGAAAACATAGAAGCATATAGTAATAGGAATATTAGGTTTTCAGAAATATGAATTGAATGAGGTAGAGAAGAAATTGAAAAGTGGAAAAGCAAGAGGTTTAGATGGATGGGCAGCAGAGATGGTAATGAATTTAGTATATAGGGCAAAAGAAAAGTTATTACCTTGTTTTAATAAGATAGCACAGAATGGAGTTTTCCCAAGTAGTTGGAGTAATACAAGAGTAAGATTATTATTTAAAGAAAAGGATAAGGATCATAGAAAGTTAAATAATTATAGACCAATAGTGGTAACATCAGTTTTATATAAAGTTTTTTCATATATGGGGGCTAGAAGAGTTGTAAAATGGATGGAAGGGAATAATGTAGTGGGGGAAATGCAAGGAGGTTTTAGATTAAATAGGCATATAGGAGATAGTTTATTTGTAGTTACACAACTTATGGATATGAGTAGGAATTCAGGTAAACAATTAAATATGAGTTTTATAGATATAGAGAAGGCATATGACAGAGTAAATAGAAATAGATTATGGAATAAGTTTAGTAAATTTGGGAATGGATGGAGCTTTAGTAGAAATTATTAAGAAATTATATGAAAATAATTATTATATATATCAATTAGGGAATAGAGAATCAGTTAAAGTTAAAAAATGGGGTGGGACTAAGGCAAGAATGCCCTATGTCACCTATTTTGTTTGTGTGGTATTTGAGTGAAATTGAAAGAGCAATAGAAAAAGAGATAGAGATACCATTAATAGGTAGTAAGGGAGTAAATATTTTGTCAGGTCTTTTTTTGTGGATGATATATTTTTGCATGCAGAAAGAAGAGAAGATATGGAAGTTATGCTGAGGACATGTGCAAGGGTGGGTAAAGAGATGGGGATTAAATTTAGTGAAGAAAAATCAAATATAATGATGGTTAATACTGGGGAAAGAGAAGATGTAGAATTTTTGTTGGGAAAGGGAAATATTAAGTTAAGTGTGGTGAATAGATATAGTTATTTGGAATTATTTTAAGTTATAAGACAAATTATTTGGATGAATGGGAGAAAAAAATGATAAATGAAGCAAAGAAAAGAAAGGGATTGATAAAGAAATTAACAGTGTTTTCATATAATAAATATGATGTAACTAGAATTATATGGGAGTTGCAGAAGCAGGGTTAACATATGATAATGATGCATTATATGTTAGTAAAGGGGTACTAAATTACTTAGAAAAAGTTCAAAGGGAAGTAGGAAGACATGCATTGGATGCAGATATATGGACAGCAAGGGAGGCAATTCAAGGAGAAATGGGATGGACAAGTTTTCATAGATGCAAAAGGTAAAATGAAAATGTTGGTAGATTGCAGTTTATGGATAATAAAAAAATAGCCAAAATAGTATTTAATTGGGTTATGAGTAAAGGCAGGCAACAAGATGGGTGAGAAAGGTAATGCAGTATGCAAAAGATTTGGATAAAGAATTTATATCAGTATATTTGTACAAAAGATGAGATGATTGTGTTAGGATTGTTGAGTGTTATAGTGATAAGGAATGGGACAAAAGAATAGATTTATTAATAAAGAATAGGGAGTTAGAGATGGAGAACTAGTATGGAGAGTAAAAAGAGTTAAAATATATATAGAAATAAACAGAATATTAGGTGCGAGTTAATATATGATAATAGTAAGGAAAGTAGTTTATTGTCTAAGCCTCAAACAGGATCTTTAGCACCAAGAGAATATACATGTAAATGGAAAAATATGAGTGTGATTTAATCTGTAAATTATGTAAGGAAGGAATAGAAAATATTAGGCATTTGTTAATTGAATGTAAATGCTTGAAAATAGAAAGGGCACATATAATGAAGTTATAAAAAAGTAAATATGAAAAAAGTGACTATACAGAAAGCATATTAGTGGTTTGTATGCTGGGTTTGGAAAAAGATAAGGGGAATTTAGATATTAAGGCTATAGAGTTGACAAAGATTATGTTGTGGAAATGGGATGGAGCAGAATATGGGAAAAATTAGATTGGGGAATGTAAAATTAAGTAGCTAACAAGATTTTTTGGTATAATTGCTGAGAGATTCTTGACTTCGTTTAAGAAGAAGCTACAGTACATCACATCACATCACATGTATTATCATATTTTTTAAATTAGAAAATTTTCTAGAGTCTGTTTTGACCTACAGTTAAATTTTAAGCAGAAGTAGAACTATTTTCTTGTCCTATAGATGTCCATACTGATGTCCTGTTTAAATTTTAAACAGAATAATTTTCTTAATTTAATTTATAAATAAACCTTTTACCTTTTTAATCTTGCCATGTGACCTCCTTTCAAAGATAAAGGTTTAACTACTGCTAGCATTAGCAGTTCTTCATAAATGAGTATTACAGAAAAGAAAAAATAGTGATAAAAAGACACAAAAAATTAATAATGGGCATGTTTTGGCTTTACAAACCTATTGCCTAATCGTAGATATGGTTGCATATATATCTTGCTAGTTCTGTAGTCTCCCTATTTGGAACACTGTACTTAAACTTGTGAAGCAACTTTTTGTTTTTGGAAGATTTCATCTCTTTTTTTAATGTACTTTATCCTTAACTACATCCTTCTAAAGCAAATCACCATTTTATTGTATCCTTAAACAATTTTAGAACATAAACAGAACATGTTTCTTCTTTATTTAGAAGGTAGATTTTTAAGAGCAATCTACTATGAGCTTTCTTATTCAATGGTTGTTAGATAAATATAGCAGTGTCCTATATGAGACTCTAGCTTTTCATCTTTATCCATGAAATTTCAAGTTCAAAGTTAGACCTAATGCATTTTTATATATAGCAGACATCTTCTATTGTTTTACACTTTTAAGCCAAGTGTGGTAGACTTTTTCATGGTAAGGGCTACTTGTAATTTTCTCCAAAAACAATGGTTAACACCTATACATTACAATGTAATAATAATTAGAAATAATTACTGCACCCCATCGTTTGTCATTAATACAACTTTATAAAGTGGATTTTTTCTTCTATTTTATGAAAATACAATAAATATATTCACCTTGGGTTTTCTTTTTTAGAATAATATTATTAATAATTCTTTCATATTCGTATCTTTAAAACGATTCTAGTTGAGAAATATCTCGTATGTCAAAGGATTCATCAAAATGCAATGAAAAAATAAATGCCGTAAGTCATATCTTCAATTAGTTGTTCAACCAGATCAGAATTTAGACTGTCTGTATGAGGCCCAACAATTCTATGAAAAAGTTGTATATCTTTAATTGTGGAAATAATTTCATTTTTGAATAAATCAAATATCACATGATCACCATTTTTATGATTACAGTGTGGAGACAGTTGCTACTGTTTTATCAGCTTGTGTAAGAATAAGAATAGTGATCATGTGATGTTTTAATGGATTAATGCCAATCCTTCCAAAAAATAATGATAATTATGGTTATTAAAAAAATCAAACACATCAAAATGTATAAAGACTGAATTAGGTTTAGATCTGTATGGCTATACAAGTGAATGAATCTGAATTGAAAACATCATTGTGACTGCTGGAGGGTTGCATTAGATTCAAAGGTATAGGTGCAGTGAACTCCTCACTGATGAAGGCCACAAGTTAGAAACTACTTTGGGGATACCGATGAGTAGGCCCTAGATAGGGATTTTGATGCATAAACCTTCTAGTTTCCATTGATTACTATGAATTACCCTAGGTGGCACTACTCTATAGAGAGAGTTAATGCTAACAGGTTTATCTGGGCATAGTTGCTGAGATATTCTTGACTTCGTTTAAGGAGAAGCCAAATACATCACATCACATGCTATAACAAATAAAAAATAATGCACTGCTTATTTCCGTGTTTATCATTTCTTTTCTCAATGAAAGATTTCTTATGGTTTGTTGACACATAATTCACACAAAATGATGCAACTGTGGAAGCCTTAGATTTAATAAAGGGTAATTGTGGCTTAAATTATTTTAACTTTTGATTAAATAATTCACTTTTTAACAAAAAATCTTTATCAAACCTTACATGCATGGTCTTAAATGATTTTTTGAGATTATTTTTGTCTGTGAGCATTACACTTGGATAACATATATAACATACTTTGCATTCATATTAACTTTTGTGAAGAAAAACTGCTCTTCCCCATTCAGTATTAAAATTGTATATATTTCTTTTCTTTGTACTTTCTTTTCAGATATCACACTCTTCTTATGAAATATGCTAAAATACTATTTTTATGGTAAACTACTTAAATCTATATTATTCCCTTCCCATCAAATGAACATTATTCAATGCTTCATTGCTCTTTGCATTGCACAGTGATGTATTCAAGCTGATATATTTGTAACTGATGTAGGCAATATTATGCATTTCAAATGAAGGTACACATGTCATCTGACACATTTACTGGCTAATTTACCTAATGAAACACAGCAATCTCAATTGTAAAGAACTGATTTTCACCACCAGTAAGTAGTTGTCCATGTGCAAAATAAAGTATTTTTTTTTATGTATAATTATCTAATCTAACAAAATGTAGCATTGACTACCATTATTTTCTTTTAATTCAGACAGAAACTCAAAAATTGGTTGGTGGTTCATTGGTAAGTCATATTCGACATTTTGACAACCCCTGAAATGTTTTGAAACCAAGCCAACTTTCTTGTATAATTATATAGATCTAGCTTTTGTTAATGAATTGAGAAAATCATGTGGTGTTTTGTTAGACATATAATTACATCATCCATCTAACAGAAAAACATATCAATTAGCCGTATGATCTCACCATTATATTTTTGAGAAATTTTGCAAAGTATTCTTAAAAGAAATTTTACCAGTAGCTTTATGTTTCATCAGATAAAAAAGTTCCATGTTTTACCTCAGTACAACAAATTGAGCAAAAAAACCCAGCACTATAATTCAGGTTCTTTCATAGGAGATGGCAACAGAAGGTACCCTTGTTTAATTTGAAGTAACAATTTTAGAAACTGATGGAAATCACTTAGAATTCATAATATTAAATGCACAATGTAAAATTAAAAATTATAATGTACCACCACTTATAATGTTAAAGTTCCTAACCAATCAAACTGTATGATAAATCAAACATTCAAATTACTATATCATGTTTAAAAAAAAAAGTAGATTAGTTTTTTATATTATACAGAAATTATAATGTTTCATTTTATGTACAATCTCATTGCTAAAAACTTTGAGGTTATTTAGGGTAGTACATTTGTTATAATTTCTAGTTTAGCGCCATGCAAAATTATAATTTAGTGATTATTGATTTACTTAAGTGTTAATAATACTAAGTTTACTCCAATTTTACTTTAGATGTTATTTAGCATTATGATGAGATATTATTTTATATAATGAGATATTATTTTATATAGCGCGAATGTTTATTTATGTAATAGTATTAGCGATTAAGCCAATGCACATGCGCTTTAAAGAGATTATATAAATGAATACTCAATTTTCCAGACACGAGATATAGTATAATGTAGTCTTAAATATTAAATCTTTCATCATAATGCTAATAGTATTAGCGATTAAGCCAATGCACATGCGCTTTAAAGAGATTATATAAATGAATACTCAATTTTCCAGACACGAGATATAGTATTTATCTCGTGTCTGGAAAATTGAGTATTCATTTATATAATCTCTTTAAAGCGCATGTGCATTGGCTTAATCGCTAATACTATTAGCATTATGATGAAAGATTTAATATTTAAGACTGCATTGGGATTTATTTCTTACATTATCATCTATATTTTTATTCAAGTATTTATAAATTATTGTTTTGATGTAAGGAATTTGCTGATAAAAGACGTTTGAAGCTTGAAGTATATGATGTAAAGTGATTGGTTAATTCTTATTGCATTTGATTCAGGTATTTGCTTAAAAGTACAGCCGCATTAAGTAAAGATATTAGAGTAATTTGGTGTGTGTGTGTATATATATGAGATGAATGGATAAAATAAGAAAGTGTGTAGGGGTGGTGCAGAGAAGAGAGGCTAGAGATCAGAGAAGATGGAATGAACTTGGAGAGATCTTCATCTTGCAGTGGATTGATAATGGTTGACAATGATGACGATAATATATATATATCAGAATATTTATATATTTGGTCAAATATACAATTTCTTCATTTTTTGAATTTATTGATAAAATTAAAAATATTAAACCAGATATTAATAATAGTATGGCTTTATTAGATGTTACCAAATTATACAAGTCTATGGATCATCTAGATTCTATAAATATCAATGAGAATACTTTCCATAAAATTTCAATGAATAAATTTAATAAATAAAATTTATTATGGATTCATTAAAAGTTATAAGTGATAATATCATTGCTATCTTTAATGAGAAGCACTAAAAAAAATGGTCAAAGAATGGTCCATAGGTTTCCTAAGGCTGTGAAAATTTACAATTTTATATTATCTAAATGTGAAGAAGCTGTTTTTAAATACGATAATTTTGAAAATTTTCAACATTTATGTGATCAAGGGTATCAGCAGTATGAGAGAGCATGGATAGTTAAGGGTCATGTGAAAGTCTGAATTCAAACCCCTATATATTACATATTGGAGTGCAGGTATGAAAAAGTCTGTAGTGTAGAAAAAAATCATATATTAAAATATATTGTAGATATTGATAGTGTTTGTGAGACTGAAAGTAATATTGAAGCTTATTTAAATAAATTAAGCAATATAAAGTTATAAAATTTTTAGATTTAAAAATGTCTAGAAAAAAAAAGTTTATTTTAAAATTTAAATTACTTGCCAAATCTGTTCAAAAAAGAGGTTATATTCGCCTGAAGGTTTGTAATGACAATATATTATAAGATAGGATATGTTGGACTATTTCCATCATTTATGTGTGAATGTTGAATGTATAGAAAATTTTAAACTTTATTTAAACTTTTCAAATACAAACAACTTGCCTATCTGTGTTATTACTAAGTTATTTGTATTTGAAAAGTTTAAATAAAGTTTAAAATTTTCTATATGTCATATCTGACCCTGCCTTCAGAAGTGGATTATTCCAGATTCCTTGCCTGATTTGCTAGCACCCAGTTGCTATCCAATGGGATTAAAACCTTCATGTGGATTTGGTGTGTGAACCCAAGTGAAGGTTTTAATCCCGTTGGATAGCAACTAGGTGCTAGCTAATCAGGCAAGGAATCTGGAATAGTCCCCTTCTGAAGGCAGGGTCAGATATGACACTATACATTCAACATTCACTCATATATTTTGAGATTATATTCATTTCAAATCATGTATGCCGATGATACACAAAATGGCTAACTGTAAATGTTTTTTTTGCATATCATAATAAAATGTTATGTAATTACAAAAGTGATAAAATTCAAATTGTTTTCTCAAGATCTTATAAATGTAGGATACGGTAGAAGTCAAATTTTACACACATTACACAAGTTTTAATAACAAGTCTTATAACATCGATATTAGTTAAAATAATAAAAAATAGATATAAATAACATTTTTTAAACAATATTCAATCCAAATTTATTTTAAAAAATTAACGATAAATACAATGATTCAGTTTATATTTCTCTAAATGTAAACAGATAAATTAATAATTGTAGAAATTCTATTCTTAAAAAGCAAAACAAAGCAATATTAGTCAAAATAAGAGTCATAGAGCATATGACCCTATCTCTTAAGCTTGTAAGTTATAAACAATGAGGATTGCCATTCCTCAACAAGCTTTGTGATAAATGCTTAGCCAGAGCCAGCACTTAAAATATCTCTGTCAAGAACCCCCTCCCCATGGTTTCATGCTTTGGCACTTCTCAGAGAGGTGCCAGGATAGGTTCAGACACTAAACCTAAAAATACCAAACCAAAGTCAAGCACTCATCTAAAAGTTATCTATTGAGTGGAAAATCTGAAATTTTCAGACATCTACATGTCTTCAAACCCAGCTATCCAACTCAAATAGCTATATAGGGCTGATAGATCTTCAGCCATACCATATATTAGTAGTCGTAGCAATATAACATTGCATAAGACCCAAGGAAGAGACTATAAATAGTCAAAATAAGAGTCATAGATCATATGACTCTATCTCTTAAGCTTGTAAGTTATAAACAATGAGGATTGCCAATTCCTCAACAAGCTTTGTGATAAATGCTTAGCCAGAACCAGCACTTAAAATATCTCTGTCAGCCCCCTCCCCTCCCAAACTCCTGACCATGATTTCATGCTTTGGCACTCCTCAGAGAGGTGGCAGGGTAGGGTTCAGACACTATATATTACTTACCAAATTATACATGGATGCAAAAAAAAAATCGTACATAGGTGAATCAAGATGTACTTTGATAAAAAGACTAAAAGAATACCAACTTCTATACAGCTATATAAGAAAAGTTATAAATAATCAGTCTAATACTGCATTAGTTTTCTTTGATTATAAAAAAATCATGCAACTTTAAGTTTAACTTTACCCTCAGTTTACATAAGAATATTACATTAAGAAAAACACTGCTAAATTATCAAAAAACAAAAAAATTATCAAAAAACATTCTAAAAAAAGAAACATTAGAAAGGCAATTTTTATAAACCAATTTAAAGATAGTATACATTTACATAGTTCTTATCTATTCTAGCCTACATATATTCAGTTGATAATGATTACAATATAATCAAACGTAATTCTGTTTAATTTATATATTATTTACTCTTTATCATAACTGTTATATGTATCTTTTATTCACGAAGCAATTAATTTCAAATGCACAATTAAAATAACAATTTCCAAATCAAATTCAGAGAGTTATTTTACCAAACTTTTAAATAACACCAACTTTTTTTATTGGGTCAATTTATCAATAAGGTGAAAGTCATTTTTATCTAACTATTGCATTCTTGTATATCATCGGCAAATGAATTGTCAATTTAAATTAACAGTGATTTTTGTAACTTATAATTAAGAGAGCTTACTTTTTAAAACAATAAACAAGACTTAAATTATAATAATTTTAAGAAATTGTAAGTAGATTAGTTATTAAATAAATAGTTAAATAATATATAAACTCGATTAATAAGTTACAATAATCACCCTTAGTTTAAAGTATCGGTTCTTTCAAATGTCAATGATCAAATATTTGAGTTATCCATTGTGTATAAAAATGTGGAATTAAAAATGGCTATTTTTTTTATCTAACTGTTAGTATAGTGAAAATTACACTATAAAAATATTCATTATTGAATAATCTCTAGTTTAATGAATGATCAATAAACATTATTAATATACTTTCATTAAATAGTTTGTGCCAAAGTTGTGAGGGCAATGAGTTTAACACTTATCAATTAAACTGTAGTAATTAGCTATCTATATATACCGAACAATGATAAAGATGTGTGTAAGGTAAAATAGTGTGGGTCAACTGATGAGTGCTGATTCAGCATGAAATGTACATCCTGGGGATCATATTCTTTTCACATGTTTATGGTTACGTCACTCCACAAGGTGTTGAAAATGGATAGAAACCAGTCGCTATCTTGCATGAGAGTGCTGTAGTGAAAATTAGATAACAGAAATATTAAGGTTTAATTATAGGTTTGTTAAAACAACTCTGTTAGAATTGCTCATGAATATTGTTCTGTATATTACTAATGCTACTTATTTAAAAACTTTAATTTTTTTTATAAGTTTATTAAATTTATTAGTATATGTATGTATACAAATCACAAGCAACCCATCTAGAAATTCAGTAGTGGTAAGTAAACGGATATCTATTTAAGCTTTGCTAAAAAAAACAACAACAACATTCCAATTAAAAATATGATAATAATACGATTTTACTTTCCTTATTACAAATGCTGAATCCATGATTACCATTACTTGATTTAACATATACAGTTTTTTGTAATTCTGATAATATAGTAGTGATTTTAAGATTTCTCTTGTTTTTTCCTCTATAAATAAGCTATTTTGATTTAGCTGCTCAATGCTTCTATACACATAAATCTATGTGTGTGTATTCATGCAGGTAATAATAATTTTGCTATATACATGCACATGATGTGGGATTAAATTATTATTATTTTTTCTTTTAACAAATGTGCTTCATTTTAAAAGACAAATCAACATATTATATTACAAAAATATGTTTCAGGTAGGCATTTCTTCATAAGGTGTTAGCTAAACATTTGTAATCATATTAGAATAGCAATTGCAGCTTTTCATGTTTCCTAATGGCATCAAGGTATGATCACATGACATATTCAAAACAGCTTTGCAACATTAAATGCACACTATACATGGCAGAGACAATTTTTATCTCATTTTCAATCCCAAGTCTTGGCAAACATTAAGTATTGTCAACTATGTATTATGTTACTAGTAACCATATACAATCAGTCAATAGTATTCTGTCCAATAGACTGACTCAGAGAGTAGTCCCAACATCAATCTATCCATTCTTCCATTACATTCTCTTCCTTGCCCATTTCTTCAATTCCACATAAGTCTTCCCATCTCTTATCCAATAATGTCAATCTCTTCCATCTTTTCTTTTTATTTCCACTCACCATTCCATCCAAAACATCTTTCATTAAATTATAATTTATTCTCAATATTTGTCCAATCCAGTTTCTCTTTCTCTCTCTGATATTCTCAATCAATCTTCTTTTCCCCATTTACTCTTTTCAAAACTTCTTTATTTGTTATTTTACTCATCCAACTGATTTTTTCCATTTTTCTCCATGTCCATATTTCAAGTTTCCAATTGGAACTTAATTCTATTATTTAATGTCCATGTTTAACAACCAAACATTAATACACACCACACATAATAATATTTAATTAATTCCTTCCTTAATTCTCTTTCCAAAAATATCTTCCTTTCTTGTCACAAATATCTCCTTTACCAATGCTATTCTTCTTTTAATTTCATCTTCACTTCTTCCATCATTACTCAACCAACTACCCAAATATCTAAATGCCTTTATCTGTGGAACCATGTCATCACAGGTTCCAATTTGCAGTCTTTTTCCATCCCTCCCTATCCATAAACACTTAGACTTTTCAATATTAATCTGCATTCTATAAGTCATACATCCTACTTCTAATTTATTCAACATATTCTAAAGATCCTTTTCCTCTTCAGAAATAAGAGCCATATTATCTGCAAATCTTATACACTTTATTACTTTTTCCTCCAACATTTGCTCCTCCAAAATCCAAATAATTATTTAGCATGTCTTCTAAATAAATATTAAACAGAACAGGTGACATACTACATCCTTTCCTAACTACACTCTCTATATTCACTTCATCAGTCACATTATTCCCAAATCTAACTCTCCTTTGATCATTATAATAGTCCAAATCAATCATCTTTCTTTCCAAAATATTCCTTTATTTCTTAACATGGACATCAGTTTATTCCAGACTACTCTATCAAATGCCTTTTTTAAATCCACTAAATATATACCAATTCCTTTATCTTTTTCAATATATCTTTCCACAATTGTCCTAACAATACCAATAACATCTCTTCTGCTTTTCCCTTTCTGAAAACCAAACTGCTCTTCACCAATACAATAATCTAATGTTCCATAAATCCTTTGAGTTAAAATCCTCAATAAAACTTTAGAAGCATGAAACAACAAACTTATTGTTTTATATTCTTCACATTTAACAACTTTCTTCTTTTTAGCAATTGGAATCATTATAGTTCTTAAAAAAAATCTTCAGGCCAAATTCCACTATTATTTATCAAATTGCAAAGTCCAACTATTTCCTTCACAGTAAATTCTTCCATTCCTCTCAAAAATTCTATAAGTATTGCATCAAACCCAACAGCCTTACCATTCTTCATTTGTGTGATTGCCTTTCTTACTTCATCTGGCAATATGTCCATACCTCTATAATCTAATTCAACATCTTCATTTTCAAGTTCATAATTAATTAAATTATTTCCTCTACTAAACAGACACTGAAGATATTCTTCCCATCATTTTTATATATCATTGTGATCAGTTAACACATTCCATTCTTATCTGCAATCTTACTTGCTACCCATGTCTTTTCCTCCCAAGTGATACTTTGTATTCTATCAAATACCAGATCATATCTTTTTACTTGTTGAAACCTTTCTATCTCTTTGCATTTTTGCTCTGACCACTTTTCTTTTGCTAAATCTGTTTCTCATCTTAGTTCATTATTAAATTTTCTATATGCCTTTTGCTCTTCCTCAGCATTTACATTCTTCCATCATCTCCACACTTCCCATCTTTTCCAATATACCTTCAGTTATCCAAGATCATTTAGATTTCCTTGCATGAATTCCAAGATCATTTAGATTTCCTTGCATGAATAATACCTATTTCATTTTTTGCTGTTATCCAGCCTCCTTTTTTAATTCTAACACTCATCAGGGCTATTAATATATTTTTCATCCTGAACAATCCTTTTAAATTCATTTTCACTTACTAATCCAAATTTTTCTTTTTCCATTTGTCTCAATTTATCCAAGTCCCATCTTGCATATCTTTTTGCTCTTATAATTCTTTTTAAACCATAATTAAATTATGATCTGAACCTGTATCAGCAACAGGCAAAGCAAGTGAACCCTTAATAGCATTCTTATATGTATTCTGAATCAATATATAATCAATTTGATAATGTTCTCTGTCACCTGGAGCTTTCCATGTATACAATCTTCTAATATGATTTTTAAAACAAGTGTTTGCAATGACAAACCCATTCTCTTTACAAAATTTTACAAGCCGATTACCTCATCATTTCTTTTTCCAATACCATAATTTCCAACAATTTTTCCTTCCCTACCTTTCCTCACAACAGCATTCCAATCCCCCAATAGCAATATACATACATTTTCCTCTCACATTGAATACTCTCTTCTATCTTCTCATACATTTCATCAATTTCAATATCATCATGACTACTAGTTGGCATATAAACTTGTATAACCAAATCCCTAGAACTTGCATTTATTCTCATCACCATCAGCCTTTCTTCCCCACACCAATGCCAACTCCATTAATTGACCCATCACCACCCAAATAAAATAACTTTACATATCCACTACCTACTTCTCCACATCGCTCCCACTTCACTTTGCTTAATCCCATAACATCAATGTTATTTATGTACAACTCCCTTTTCAAATTCTTCATTTTCCCACTCCTCCTCAAAAATCTAACATTCCACATTCCAATTCTCAATGTATCTTCCCTCACCGAATTTTTTTATGAGGATTTCACAGGTTGATGATCTAAGTAGCCTCATGTCCACTCCTTCCAGCCAAGACACCAAAGTCATTCTTAACTAAGGTCTCAACACCAAACATAATGATTTCTGTAGAGATACTCATAATACAACAAGGAAATTATAAAACAGAGTTGTTTCCTGTTGCCTTCTTTGCCCAGCAATAACCTCCATAATAGGCTTAGGGTGTGAGCCAAATCCCATAAAATGAATATCCAACTACCACTTCATTCTCATTGTAGTTAACTACAGTGATCTTCCACTGACTTGGAAGAATGCTGTTGCTGACCCAGCAGAGTGTTGACTTATTTAATGGCAGTCAACATGCCATTATACATTTACTATCATAGGAATTGTCACATTTTATAGAAGTAAACATGCTACTGTCTCCATCACATTTTGATAGTAAATGTGTCCCATTGTCAGTGACTTCCTATTTACAGTACTCCGCTTATTCACAACTAACCCTTCATATCTGAAGGCCAACCTGGGGATGCTCTGGATGGCATGGGACCCATGCTCTATTCCCAGCAATCTTATATATGTAATTATCAAAGAACATCTATCCTGTGTGATTTTTTGCCAATTCTGGAGCTCAGGCTTCATGGATTGGAAATTCTGATCTGCCACATTGAGTGCTCAAACTTTATATAAACTCAAGCAGTAAACTATTAGATTACTTTTTAAAAGAACAAAATCTTAGAGTTTAGTGTAGAGAATCTGGTTTGAATAGTGTTTAATTGAGATCATGTGTTTACAAATGCATACCAAAAAATAAAACTAATCATCCATTAATATAAAAGAATAAAGGCTGCTATTGTAGCATGATTATAGATACTTTATGATTCCATCACACCTGATGAGGATCTGTTATATCTGAAATGTAGTTTATTAATATTTAAGGTACGCATTGCAAGGAAGATTTGAGGTTCATTCAAGTAATCACATGGAATATCTATGTGACTCTTGATAATATATTAATGCAATTTTAAATCTTTTATTTCTAGGAAGGAAGTTGTGCTTTCATAGTTTTACTCACTTCACTGTACTGGATAACAGAAGCAATCCCCTTACCAGCAACTGCTCTCGTACCTGCTATTTTGTTTCCACTATTGAATATTTTAAATGCTCGGGTTGCTGCATCAGAATATTTTCAGGTAAAAATTTATGTTCATTTATATTTCTTGAGTATGCTTAAAATTTTAAAATAAAATTATATATTGCAGATACAATGTCTAATAATATGGATATTTATATTGCAAAACCCTTAGTAAATTTATGAGAAAGATTAAAATTTTCATGACTACCAAATTTTATTATTTTGGCATGAGTTGCAGTTTATTAAACAACTCAAGGTTTTAAATACAAACCAAATTGCTTGCACATCTATATAGGTCTGACAACAACTCAGTTTTTACTTATTTTAAAAATTTCAATTTTATGTAACTGTTGCTTCCTTTTATTCTTTACACTAAATGATGTAATGCTATATCCCTGTTGTGGTCTCAAAAATATATAAAAACGGCTCCTGTTTTTGCAAGTGAGTTGGCTTATATTCAAAACCTAAGGCTTTCTTGTTATTAGCTCAAATAATATAAAGGAATAAACAATGAGTTTTAGAGGCATAAGGGGTATATAATTTCAGATTTGAAACCTATTTCTAACCAACAAAAGCAAAAGAAAATAATTTGGAATGGGTGCTGTGTTTTGGCTATCTATGACCCTACAGAATGACCCATAGTGAATGACATAAAGTTTAATCAAGAATAGGCAAACAATGCCTGACCAACAGTACCCCCAACTGTCATATAAGACAGAGCATTATTTCATCAAAAGTGAGGCACTTTTTCAAGAACAATCTTTTCTGTCTTCCTCTTACTCTTTTCAATTACTTAGGATAGATCCCTGCTACCATGAATTTCTTCTGCCATCAGTCATTTTTCTTTGTAACTAAGAGATTGGGATTATGTATTTATACAACTTCATTTCAATCCTTTCTCTATGCACACAGCATTTGTGATTCCAATTTTCTTTTTTATTTTGTTTTAGTTCAAACCAGAAAGAATAAGAAAGCAATAACAGGGATGAACTTAATAGGCTAGCAATCCTTAATAACAATTTTGTTTGAAAAAGTACAACCACTAATGAGTAGTTTGGAACTGGATTTGAGACATTAACCTCTTTATGGATCCCCTCCCTAAAGTGTTGCATAAAAATGGCCCATCTTATATTGTTTAGATAGATTATTGTGTCTGGAAGATGGCTTATTAAAGCATTAGAAATAATAATATGTTAAAACAGGAAGTAGTGGAAGTATTAAAGAAAAATATTACATATATTTCTTTCCCTAACAATAGGATCATTGAATGTGCAAATTTTATTTGATCCAAATTCTCCAAGACCAGAATGCAATACTGCATTGCTGATTAAAGAACTGTCAAGATTTAAGATCCATATAGCTGTTAGTGAAACGAATTTTTCAGAGAAAGGAAGATTTATAGAATAGGTGGTAAACTAAAAAAAATTATGAATGACGAATATATGGTGTTGGGTTTGCTAAATAGTGTAATTTAATACCTTCCATTTTAGGACATTCTTGTTGTAACAATGAAAATCTAATGAAAATTTGCCTTGCCCAATGAGTATTTATTTTATTAGTATTTATATTTTAATCTTAAATTCAGAAAAAGAAAGGTTTTAGTCCATGTTGGATAAAATTATTACAGTAATATCAATAAAATAGGCAAAACTCTTTATACGTATTGCCACTCAGTGCAAGCCAGGGTAATCAATGAATGTCAATATGTATAGAGAATTTTTGCGTATTAATAACAGTTAAGAGCAAGTATAAAAAATGGTGATCATGTGGTGTGATACCAATAAAAGATTATTATTATATTTTTGGAGACAAATGCATGTGATCATGCAATTACTAAAACTGGCCAAACATTGTTAGAAATAATGCTCTAGGCATTGTAAATTCAAATGATCCATTTCTATTGAACTTTTACACAATGCATGTATTGACTCTCACAAACATTTTGTTTAGGCAGAAAAATTGGTACAAAGAAACATGGCTGTATCTATGTTCAAATCAAAGGATTTTAATAGATCATAGGATCAGAATACAGGAAAATGTTCACATTACATGAGTAATTGTAAGCATGATTGTAGGCCTGATTACATGTTCCAGTAGTAAATGTTAGATGCATTAAAAATAGATGTTATTCCAATGATATTTACAAGAAAATTGCTATTAATTCTTTAGAAGTATCTATTACACATACTAAATTCCAATAGCTATTGAATATTAAGATTATGCATTTGGATGTCCATTATTGTCACATAATTGAAGCATGCAATTACCAAATTGGCAATCTCATTAAAATTAACAATATTAGTTCTTTTAAAAGTAGATTTAATCTACCAAGTTTTAATAACAATGACTTAGGCCATTATAACAATGTCTTGTAAAGTTCTGCTTTTCTATTTGCTAATCCTATAAGGAAGACTTCTAATCCCAAGATTAATAAAAGCAGAATAAGTACAATAAGAGCAAAATTGCAAGCTTTCTTTTAGAGTCTTTTACTAATATATATCTTATAATTCTTGTAGGTGTGGTTGAATGTTCCATGAATTGTATTAAATTAGGAAACCAGATAGTATACTTCTAGAGGCACAAAAATTTAGCCTACAACCTGAAAGCATGGTTAGCAAAACTATTCAAGGACTTTATTTATATAGAAAGGATTCCAAAAAAAATTGGCCTGAAAACAGACTTGCTGCAAGTTTAAAACCAATAATCTTAGCAAGCAGCAAAAAAAAGTTGCCCAATAATGTTTTAATGTTAAATGACTTATATTAACAAGAATTTAACCAATAGTTAAAAGTCATATAGCTATGGAACAGACTGGATTTAGACCAGAAAAAAAGTTGTTGCGAAAAGGTTTGTCCTTGATAATTCATATCAAAAAGTTTTTTCAAAATAAATTAAAAATTGTTATTAAAACATGAGACTACTTTTAATGACTTAACCTCAGCATATGATTCTGTTTGAAAAATTGGTTTTTAAAAGTCTTAAATGCATGAAAACCATTAATTTACTTGACATAATGCTCTGCAATAGAAACTTTTAATTAAAAATAATGGTGTTTCCCAGGATTCTGTTCTCTTTCCTACTTTATTTAATATATACAAGAGTGATCTTTCTGAAGAAGAATATAAGAAATTCATTTATGCTGATGATTTTGATTTTACAAGAGAGATCATTATCTGTTCAATTACTTGAGTTTTAGATTATGTAATGACAATATAAAATATTATTTGTTATAACTTATTTGACATTTATTTAATTATAGGTTTTAAAATGAGTGAAATGTCTTTACTCTATAAGTGAAATATCAGATATTTTAAAATCAATTTTCATTATTTGTTTAAATTGGTTTGTAATAAGCTCCTCTGGCAGTTGTATTTCTAATTAATTCTTTATAAAAAGATTTAAGAATACAATAAAAGATAACCATTTTGTTATTTTAAAAAGTTATTAAATATGAAAGCCAGAGGGCTGTTCAATTATTAATTAAAAATACTTAATAATTGTCATTTGACTTTACTTATTTTTAATCTAAAGTATTAATTTGCCATTATATATATATGATGAATTAAATATTTCCAGGAACTATTATTATAATAAGAAATAAAAATAAGATTATATCCATGTAAATAGAGATAACTTTTGCCTTTTGATGTTGCCAGGAAACTATTATTTATTATTAATTGACAATGCCTTTGAGGCTAAACACATTTCCTCTATTAATTTATAATAGCTCTTTTGTTGATGGTTTTTTGAAATAAACACATTCATCATTTGTAAATAGCTTTTTGGTCAAAAAATTTAATAATTGAGAAAACAAATATCACTTAAAATTGTGAGACAAAATATTTTATACCAACATAACAACACAGGATGTTTTATACTTATTCTTACATATGCTTTTGTTTATCCTATTCCAGAGCTATTTGCTGTAAGCTCGAGTAATAAGTTTCATGAAGTAGTGTGCTAATATTCCTATCTCCAAATTAGTTTCTGCTTGTGAATTTCATCAAAGAAAACCTTGGATTCATAGCTAGAAATAATGTTACTGGGTATCTAGCACTATCTTTATATTATCAAGCTAAACCTGAAATTCTAAATAATCTTAAGATCTACAAAACAAGCACATTGGTTTGGGTTCAGATTCTTTCTTTTTAAAATTACATGATATTAGGATGATAATAAAAAGAAGTTAAATCTATCTGCTAAATGCATATGGAAAGAGAAACATTATCCTTTGCTTTGAATTCAAATTTATCAATGACAGACTGTAAATAAAAATCTAATTCTTTAACTGTAGACTTAATAGCTTCACTAATTAGTACCCATTAGTTCTCAATCTTATAATACGTAGTTCTATGGTTGAACTAGAAAAAATATTTTGATACAAAAATAGAGATTATGATATTAATTTCAGTATTTGGATGGACAAATAAAAAATGTAATACTAGTTTTACTATTTGATTTAAAAGTTAAAAAAGTAAATATAAACTTTAAATTAAACATAGCTCAATGTATATGTAAACAAAGGGAGTAAATCACTCTCCCCCATGCTATGACTTAAAAGCACTCTAAATGTTGAATAAAGGACATGTGGATTCATTTTATTCTTGACTCTATTCCACATTTAAAGTGCTTTTAAGTCATAGTCTGGGGAAGGGTGATTTACTTTTGTTTTTAAAAGTAAACATGTAAATGAGGAGTTATACGAGAAAGAAGTTCTGAAAAATGCTATTAGATATCAAACTATGAGATAACTGAGTAAAAATCATTGTGAAAAGTACAAAAGAAAACAATATTTTAAAAAGATTTAGTGAATATAAGTAATGACTAAAATAAAAGATTACTGAAACATATTCCAAACAAAAATATTGTCATAGAGTGGATATAATTTTTATTCATTATGTTGGTTTTTGTATATAAGATAGATTATTCAATAAAAGTAATTGTTTTATTTCATTAAACTATGGTGGAAATAAAATATAGCAAAAAAAACAACAACAATTTTTTATATTAAATAATATATTTATTGCTATATATTTTTTTGATTTTAGATATTTAAATAAAAATATACAAAATAGAAAAAAATCTAGACTAGGTATGGAACACATTAACAGTTTTAATTTTTTACCTTATGTGGCATTTCATTAGTATTTAGAAGTCTAAATTAAATGAATTTGTTTTTCAATAGACCTAATGTAAAAATAAAATACACTACATATGTAAACACTAAATTTAACATAGCTCGATGTATATATGTACATAAAGGGAGTAAATCATCCTTGGTCAGGCTATGAATTAATTTCATTTTAAATGTAGAACAAAGGGTTGTCTTTTGATAGCTGGTCATGGCAGCTTGATGGCATTATTTATGTGTTAAAACAATAGAATATAATGTTATCAGGTTACGATTTTTTAAATACAGCAATTTTTTTTGATCCCTTTAATTTTTTTTACTCCGTCTTTAATATTTCATTTTTAGGTTTTTTTTGGCTATACGGTGATTTTAGAATAAATCCACCAATTCTTGGAATTCTAACAATTATAACCCTATCATTATATTAAATTTTATCCTGAATTACCAACAATATTAACTAAGTTATGCTTATAAACATCAGAACTCCAAGAATAAGTAAATTTATTATATTATTGACTCTGTGATCAACATTTAAGTGCCTTTAATTTATAACCTGAGGAAAGTCTGTTACTTCCTTTATTTGCATTACATATGTGTAGTTTATGTCATCTAAAGAGATAATTTAATTTTCTTTAAAATGGTGGTTTTAAAATAGGTTTACAATTTATAATTTTCATTTTATGAACCAGATTTGCAAAATATTTTTTTTATTACAAAAGCATGTAGAATTCATATTTGAGGATTTTAAAATAAATTGATACATACTATCAGTGTAAGCACAATATTAATGATTACATTTTTATTACAAATTTATTTTATATGGAAGTAAATTGTCCCAATAAAATATTTCAAATTTATTGTTCAGAAATGTAAAACTACTTCTAATTATAAAAATAAAATTGAATTTGTCATTATAATGTTAATAATTATATTTTTAAAGAATAGTTTGTAGAAAAAATTGGTTATATATTTATATGCTTGAAGGTAATATATATGTATGTCACACATTTACAAGTTGACCAAATTCAGTTTGTAATATATATTTTATCTTCTTTCTTATTAATGTTTCTATTAAATTAATACTTGAAAGTAATTTTTTTTAAAATCCTTCCTTTCTTCCATGAAATGTCTTCTACCTAAAACTTGGAATTAAAATAAAATAACAAAATGTGCTGATTTTTGTTTAAAAACTTATTTAATAATGTATATTAAAGTTATTGTGGCATTTTAATCAACATTTTATATTGCATAATTTAAAAGCAATAAAACTAGTTTTAATTTTTAAAAATAAAATTAAGTTTATTTAGTATAATATTAATAATTAAATACTTAAAGACTTTAACCTTCAACACTGTGTTGACTGAATATATTTTTTAATACTAGAGGGACCTCAAATCTTGACACAAGATTAAGGTTTATAAAGATAGGAATGGCCATCTTATCTTTAATCCAACTTTTTAATTAAATAGTGAATCTGAAGCATCTTGTGTCAAGATTTGGTGAGGTCCCTCTAGCGCTAAAAATTATATTCAGAGAGTGCAATAATTTGTGCTTAATAAAAATATAAAATTATAATATTAATAATTACATTTTTTAATATTAGTTTTGTAGAAAAAATGGATATATATATATGTGTGTGTGTGTTTTTGATTGTAATATAACAAATGTGCTTGTGTGGGAATTAGACAAATTTAGTTATTAATGGATATTTGTTTGCCCATATAATAATATATCAATGTTAATATTAAAAAAGAACTTGAAAATAAATTATGACACTATCTAATATTTATTTTGTTAGAAAAGCATCACGTTCCCTCTTTAATAAGATATCTTCTATTTTATTATTTTTAGAATAAAGTAATAAATTATACTGATTTTTTAATATAAAAACAACAACTTAATAATGATTGGAAAATGCTAAAATATGTTTTTTTAATTTATGTTTTTTGTAGAATGATTTAAAAATATTTTTACAAAAGCTACATTTTGAAACTTATATATAAAAATTTACAATTTATGAATAAATTTAAAATTAATAACTTTAAAAATGGTTACATTATTTTGTGATAATGAGGGTACTTTTCAGCTGTGTTGTTTACAAGATATGTTAGCTTCATGTAGTTGTTAAAGCAGAAGTCAGCCTCCGGTAATATGCTATTTCTTAAATATAAATGTCTGTGCACCTGCCTGCCAGTAAGAGTTTTAAAAACTTAAGTGAATCGCTTATGTTTAAAGCATATTTGTATATACAACAACTCTCACTGACCATGCTTAAATCAGGGCTTGAATCTATACGAATATGCTCTAAACTTAAGTGATTCACTTAAGTTTTTTAACTCTTACTGGTGAGCGAGTGTGCGAAGATTTATATTTAAGAAATACCGCATTATCAGAAGTTGACTTCCACTTTAATAATTTCAGAATTTTCAGTGCTTTATAATAATAGATCTTCATGTAGTGTATATTTTTTATCATTATAGTCATTGAATTAATAGCAGGAATCTACTGTGGTGCCATCTATGTAAATATATTAATCTATACAATTGGTAATAAAAATGTTTAGGTTAAGCTGAATGTTTTTTTCGATGTGTACATAATGACATAAGATAGAATTATGTTGATTTTAAAGTGACAGTTATTATTTAGACATTAACAATAAAGGGAAATAACAGATATATGCAGAATAGATATTTAGGCAATGTTGAGTTTTTATTCATTAGTATTACCTATTTAGATGTGTGGTCTAAAAACTGTATATCTAATGAAAAACTACTAAAATACGATTTGAAATATGAAAAAAAATCAAAGTTGTTCAGCCTGAATTTGAATTCCAAACCATAGGTATCATATGCAGATGTGCAAATAATTACATGATCATTCTTTTATTTTTCCTATGGGGTTTAACACAGTAGTAGAGTGAAAAACTTTGAAACTCAATGTCTATGGATTGCAGTTGAATCTTTTCCTTTCTCTATTCAAACTTCTTATGAATTCCTGAGCAATAAACCACTTGATTACTTATTGGTCTTTTAATAAAAACAATTTTTAAAACAAATGCTTATAAACTTTATTAAGTATTAGTAAAATAATAGCATACTTTTTTCTTCATCACATCTATGCCAATTGCTGCAAGCTTTAGTAATTAATAGATGCAGACAGTGCTTAATAAACCCCTATCCACTACTGTTTTATCCAATAACGCCAGTATAGTTTCAAGCTTATGACTTTTATCAGTGATGAGCTTTGGGTCTTGGATCTGGACCTTTAGAGTCTAATGCATTTTTCTTCTGCCAGCCATAATTTATCTCTCTGTTTTATTATCAAGTTATCAGCTTAATTTGAAAAACATATAAAAGTTTTTATTCTAATCCAAGTTGCCTATATAGTCATATAGTACTGAAACCAGTTCAGTTTCTATATATTATAAAGTTCTTCTATTTTTAATAACTATAAGTACATCTATCTTCTGGCAAGGAATGGTATAAAACCTATAAAAATATCACATGACTTTATCACATGACTTCAGCTTACTCACTAACATCTGCATCTGTTTATTACTAAAACTTGCAGTAAGTGCAGTAGTATGGTGAAGAAAAAAAGTATGCATCTGAAACAAGATTGAGTAAATTAAAGTCCTGTAATAGAATCATGATATTTTATTGGTTTTACATCAATAAATTAGTTAATAGTTTTATTTCAATTTTTAACTTTGTAAAAAAATTATGTATATTAATTTTTTTCTATTTGTTACAGGATAGCACTCTTCTTTTCATTGCTGCTATTGCTATATCCTTGGCAGTGGAAAATTCTCATCTCCATGAAAGAATATCATTAAAAGTGTTAATGATAGTTGGAGCTTCAGTTTCTAAGTAAGAAATCATATGTAATATTTAAACCATCAAACATTACATGATCATCATTCTTTATGCTTACATAAGCTGTTTTTCACAGAGGCAAAACTCTCCATACAGTAGCACCACTCAGTGCAAGTCAAAGTAATCAATGGATGCAGGAAGGTTTGTGCATAAAATCCCTATCTAGTGTCTACCCATTCAATATCCCTAGACTAGTTTCTAGCTTGTGGCTTTTATCAATGAGGAGCCTTGGATCTGATAGCACTACACCTAGATCTGCATCCTTTGATTACTTTGGCTTGTACTAAGTAGTGCTACTGTATAGAGAATTTTGCCCCTGTGAAATATAACATTTAATGGGTATTACTAGAATGATGATTTATATAGATGTACTTAAAAACAGTGCAACATGCAACAAGAGATGTATTGACTCTTATTCTTATCCAAAACCACTTATTGTTATTTTAAGTATTCAGTGGATTAAACAGTAATATAAAATGAAATTTTATACTAATTTTTATTTATTGTCTTTATCAGTCAGCAGTCAGACATAGTGCCATATCAAGTACCTTAAATTGTTCCAATGACCAATAGATGGCTCTGAAATGTAATAATCAAGTAAATCACTGCTACAGTAATAATATCCCTATAATAAAAATATATATGTTGGAGTAATAGTCATGCTATTAAATTTCAAATTGTATTTATATATATAAATCAATGTATATTTCAAGAATATAAGAAAATGAGAAAGTATGAAGGGAGTTGATGTAAGGATAGGATTCCATACATCATTGAAGTAACATAAAAAATTGTTATTGTAAATGGTGGTATGATCTATACACTTTCAGTGAAATATATAAAAAAGTTTTTTTATAACATGAAAGTTAATATTCAAAAGTGTATTTAGTATACTACCATTGAAATCAAGTCCAGTGTGGTTATGGCTGTAGTTATTATTTCTGGTGCTCAAGATTTATTATTTATTTTTGAAGTCTTTTAATTAATGCTTATGTAAAATTCTCTATCTAAGTAAAAACATATAAATGACACTTTAGTAGAAATCTAAGAATAGCTTTTGATTAAAATTGTCTTTAATCAAAATAAGGATTAGACAGCAAAACTCTGTTTTCAATTAAGGTGTTTTGATCACTCTTATAAAAAGTGCTGATAAAAATATCAGTTCAGTCTGGGTTTCAGTTTTTTTAGTTGGTTTTAATATTTTTGAGAAGTAGTTCGCTAATAGCTAACTGTAAAGTTGGCTAAAATATTTTTTGAAGTAGTTAGCTACAGTTTGTTGGTAACTGTAACAAAGAGTAGTAACAGCAAATAACTGGCCAGAGAGATGGTTGGCAAAATTACGCAGAAAACTGCATGAAGATGTAGGAATGCAAGGAAGCAGCTGTTCTGCAGTTCAATGGTGGAGTTTGAATTCACATGGACAAAAAGGACCCACTTCTTTGTGTTAAAATTCATAGCTACTGATGTGTACTAAGAAGACAACTGCTTGCTGAAATCTATCAAATATATACTTTGGTATTGATCCTGCAACATAGAGCATGTATTAGACTTGCTGTGCTTTTCACATTAATAACAATCTACTGATATCTTTATAATCTTGTGGTCTGACCAAAATAACATGTACATAAATCTTGTACACGATATTTTTCACAAAATTTACAAAAAAGTAATGTTTACATGGATTTTTTAAATGATATTTTTGCAAGATTTACAAAGTTATCAGCAGGTTGATATGAATGTGAAAAGATGCAGCAGATATAATACATTCTTCATGCTGCAGAACTAAAAATAACTAAAAATATAAAAAAATAAAGATATATATGGTTTTGAAAAGAAATGAATATTAAAATAAATTTTGTGAAAGAAATGGATATTAAAAAGAATATTTTAAAACAAATTTTGCAAAAGAAATGAATATTAAAAATACCATTTTAAAACAATTTTGAGCAAGAAATATTTATTTTTTATATATAAATATATATGACTTAACACACAACTTCAAAAAAATTTTAAACCAAAAAAAAATTGAGTTGCAATCTTGATGAAATTATGCAAAAAATGTTACTTTAAATATGCACAAAACAATCACTAAATTATAATTTTTTAAAATATTATTTACAAATCACATAAAATATATACATATGCTACTTATTGTCTAATATATAACAGGAATTGTCATGTTGAAGCAAGCAATTTGACATTTACTTTTACCACACAAAATGGAGATCTCTACTAAAAATTTTCCATCCAAAAATGTACCACGTGATTGCACAGTATTCCAGGATTTTCCACAGAAATTCTAATAAATGTATTTTTTTTAAAAAGATAATATAAACCCCCCCCCCCAAAAAAAAAAAATGCACAAAAAATAAAGAAATATAGATTATAAGACTTTTATTAGGTTGTCATCCTGGTGGGAAATTTCTTTTATATTGTTGTATGGAAATGAATGCATCATCATTTTTGTGTAATCTACACCACATAAATTCTGTCAGGTATGAGTTGGGGTGTTGCCTTGTTGTCCTTCACTGCTGCTTATTTTGCAGAACTCCACAGTCTCTTAATATTTTGTGTGTGAACTCCAGTTTCTGGATTCATAAAATTATATGTGTGGTTCACATGAAAATGCTCGTAACCAGCATTTGTCAATTCATCAGTTTTCTATGCCTTCCAGCAGTCAAAATATATACCCTCTTCAACATTATGTTTGATGGTTTCCATCAGAGTCACCACTGTCCTGTCTTGTATTATGATAAAACATTCATCAGCCGTAAGCCACCAAACATCCACTGCTTGGGGAGAATTTGTCCAGCTTGATTCTTTCTTCTGGGGAAAAAAACCTCTCATCATTTTTTACTCTTCACAAATAAAAACACAATTGAAATAAAAATGAAATAACTGAAAATGTCAAAATATTACAAAAAAGCCAGAAACTAGTCTAGGATATTGGATGAGTAGGCACTAGATAGGGATTTTATGCACAAGCCTTCTGGCATCCATTGATTACTCTGGTTGCTACAGGGTGGCACTACTGTATGGAGAGTTTTGCCTTGTTTACATAAATTTATGTTTGAAATGTGACATTTAGTGAGAGACAAAAAATAGATGCCATAGTACCATATTTACATTTAGTTTTGGTTAGCATATAATTAAAAACAAAATGATGGCATTTCAGGACAGTTACATTTCTCGCATTTAATATATAAATATTAAAATCTTTTGTTTAATTTACATTAAATCTTAAAAAAATTGTTAAAGCAATCAATTAAAAAACAACATGACCTATTTAGGCAGCGTACATCTGGTTATTTAATAAAATCACAGAATAATTTATTTTACAAAATTTTTGCATAAATTCATATTTTTTAAACAAGTTTACATTTTATACATGGAAAATATAATTTCTCATTGTTTATTAAAATATATCACATGACTCTGCCATACGACTTCAGCTTACCTATTGCTGTTTTCCAATATAGTATTTTTTAAAGATTCCTATGCCATCTACAGTAAGCTTTATTAAGAACTATCATTTTGTATCTATTAATTATGAAAGCTTACTGTAGGTGGCATAGAGGTGTGAAGAAATTTGTTTTTTAAATAAACAAAATTTTATTATTTTAAATAAGAGGTTTTAAGCGCCCTCTAGTAGCTTATTAATTAACTAAAATATAATGTTTCTAAACTATTAAAAACATTGTATTTAATAACTGAATATGATTAACTTTTATACTCTGAAATAAATCAAGTGAAATCTTAATATAAATAAATAAAACTGAAACCTATTTTGATTTGTGGTTAGCTAATGGAACATATATTGTTGTAGCTCGGAGTTTGGAATAGGGCTAAAATATTTTATATTTCAATTTAATATTGAGCTAGTGGTGAGATTAAATTTGTAATTTGTAATAAAGTATCAATCCATTTATTTTGAGGGTCCAGAAAAAATAAATAATAGGTAAATTAAATTAATGGAATCTAAAATTATATACAAAAAGCAATGGTTTTAAGTACAACTCAGATATTATAATTCAAACATTTTAAAAATGTGTGTGTTCATATATATATATATATAATAGTTTAATACAATATTCATATAAATACCATTTGCAAGATTTCTTGTGACCAAACCGACTGTAGTGCTGTTTATTTTAAAGAATCCTGATCCAGCCTGGCAACAAGATTGTCCCAACACCAATCCCTTTACAGAAGAGCTCAAAACAATCCACACCAAAAATCCATACTTCTAGAGTAAGACAACAAACTTGGCCATACATTTGAGCTTACGTCAGCTAGCATTGTGTGTATAAGAAAGACTGACTTTTAACACAAGATAAAGGAGACTTGACTTGTCAACAATGCTAATTTGACACAAAAATCCTATTTCCACCTCTAAAAAGAGGGCCATGTAGCTTAATTTGAATATAATTTACATAAAATTTTTACCCACAATCCTCTCATACATTATACATTACTATGAGTACAATATCAAGATTAAGATTTTGAAAGCTGTTCAGCATATTATAATAGAATTGTTATTGCTAAGCTATTCTTAGCATCTCTTAAGTGCTTATATCAATTAATGCAATAATCATAAGTGTTTTGAAAAAACAGAATAATTGCAAGGAAATCAAGTCATATACAATGACTTAATTTAATAAGCTTGTATTACAAATATTATATAATGAATGTGCCAATTAACAAGCTTTTCAGAATATCTCTATTTCCAGACCAGTTTCAGGCTTTTGGCATTCCTCGGTAAGGAATCTAATGTTTAAATATCCTAGTGCCTCACTGAGGAATGCCAAAAGCATGGGTATATGGATATTCTGAAAAGCTTGTCTAGAGCTAGTGGCATGCTCATTATATAAAACCAGAATAAATATTAATTCCTTATAACCATAAGATTTTTAAAAATAAATCTTATCTAATTATTGATTTATTATAAAAAGTATAAAAAAGATATTTGTTTGCTTATAGTAAATTTTATTATTTTAATTCTCTCTAAAAGTGTTAAGACTTAATAGAAAGTTGTGAACAAAACCAGAATCTTGATTTTAATATTAAATTTAAAGCAAAATGGACAAAGGTTGAAGGAAGAAGTTATATTCTTTCTAAAGTGAAATAAAAATTTAAAAAAATTGCTTTTACTCACATAAATGCATTAAAAAAAGAAAAAAAAGCACTAAAAAGTAAAAATAAATGATCTTCAGTTTTCACAGCATTCTTGATGACCAAAATAAAAGCATCACCTGTCATGTTTAGAAGTATTTTAAAACTATTTCTGAACATGAGTGTTGAACTCTTTTACTTTGGCTGTGTAATATTAACAAGATTGAGTTTATTTATTTTTTACATTTTAAAACAGTTTTTTTTAAATTTTTTTAATATATTTATGTAAAGAAAAGCTTTTTCTTTAAACATGTTTTTTTGAATTTTCATTTTCTACTTTTTTGTTTTATGTAGTTCCATAGTCTATAGGAAAAAAAACCTTTAAATGCACTTTAACACCACTAGATGGTATCTATAGAAAAAGAACATTTAAATGCAATTTAATACCACTAGGTGGCATCTATAGAAAAAGAACATTTAAATGCAATTTAATACCACTAGATGGTGTCTATAGAAAAAGAAACTTTAAATGCAATTTAATACCCCTAGATGGTAATACCTTAAAGAAGATTGAATTCCATATAAAATTAAAAATTCAGTTTTTTTTTACTATTTTGCTAAAACTATTTGTGAATGAAAAAAAAAAGTATTGTCATAAAAAATACATATTTATGAAAAGTCTCAACTAGATTGGAAATTGGAAAGAGAGTGAAAATTGAATTATATGATTTTATCTAAACATGACAAAAAAACAAAAACATAATAAAGTAAATAAAAACTTATGAATATAAGAGAAAACAGCTTCTTTATGTTTGAATTATAAGAATTAAAAGAGAGACAAATAAAATGTGATTATTATTTTTTTTAGAATGAAAATGACAATTATCTTTGCATAAAATATTTCATCGGTATTATGATTTATCAATAATAAATGCCAAAAAAAAAAAAAAAAGAATTTAGAAAGTGAAGTATATGTATTTCAATAAAAAGATTTTCATGATTGTGAATTCAGGATTGATGAAATGAGTGAGTGGATGCATTTCAAATAGCTAGCAGTCTTCATCAGGGATTTCTGGAATCCAGTTGAAACTGATTTATTGTGAAGATATTCATATAAAGTGATACAATTGAAACCATGATTTATAGACTTTGAGCTTCAGAATTTCCCACTCTGTCATGTTCTAACCTATGAAGGATAAACATTTTAAGCCTTTTGAAAATAATTTTACTTAATGTCTATTCAGACTTTAGTCACAGGAAAGGTGGGTAGATGTTTTATCAATGCAATGTGAGGGTCTTTCAATGCAAATAATAAATGATTTATTGCTTGGAAGTTCATAAAAAGTTTGAGTACCAGAAATGACAACTGGAGATATGATCCATAGATAGAATGCCAGACTCTGTCACTCTACAACTGGAGTCATAATTATAAGATCAGGAACTCCAGACTATGTCACTATACAACTAGAGTCATGATCCATAGATTTTGAACTCCAGACTATCACTCTACAACTGGACCAATTCATGTAGAATGAATGATCAAATGGTTTATTGCTAACAATTCATAAGAAGGTTATGAAGTAGAAGTGACAGTCTAGAGTTATGATCCATGAATCTTGAATTTCAGAGTCCATTACACTAAACCAAAGATTTAAAAAATATGTCAAATTACCATCATAATATCACAATGTCTAATGTCAAAAGAGAGAGAGAGAGAGAGAATAATGGCAAAGGCATCTCAAAGAAATTATATTTAAAACCTTTTTTAAAAATACATTTGAATTAGAATCTTAAATTTGAAATTACTTAATAGTTTGATTTATGTAAGAACATTATGTTTCTTCTTTTAATAATGAAGTTAAGTTATGTTTTTTTAACAAGTTGCCATTTGCACATAATCACCATTCTTTATTCTTGCACAAGCTGTTTTTCACAGAAGAAAAACTCTCCATGCAGTAGCACCACTCAGTGCAAGCCAGAGTAATCTATGGAGATATGAAGGTTTGTTCATAAAATCCCTATCTAGTGTCTACTCATCAAATATCCTGAGACTAGTAGTTGCAGTGCTCTCAGATCCAAGACTCTTCACTGATAAAAGCCACAAGCTAGAAACTAGTAATGGGTAAGAACAAACAGGTGTTACTGACATTATTGAAAGAATTAAAAGATTCAACTGGAGTTTGGATGGGCACATTGTTAGAAAAGATGATAATAGATGGACAATTGAAATCCTAAACTGGATTCCAAGAGCTTGTAAAAGACTCAGAAAGAGACCACATATGATATGGATAGATGAAATAAGAAAGTGTGTAGGGGTGATGTGGAGAAGAGAAGTTAGAAATCGGAGATGGACTGAACTTGGAGTGACATTTATCCTGCATTGGACTGATAATGGCTGACAATAATGATGATTTGTGTACAATTATAAACAATACTTGTTTATTAAACAGATCAAAGTATTATTTTGCTTAAATATATAAGTCTACTATCATCATCATCATTATTTATTATTATTGTTATTGTAATAACATGAAAGCTAAAACCTTCAACAGATACACCTTAAACATGCTTATGTGACAGCCAATCAGATGGAATAATGACATCACATGGACCTCTCAATTCTCAAACACAAGTCAGAACTATCAGAAAAAGATGGGACCCATCTTCATCTATGCCCCAATTTATTTATAAATAAGCCAGACTCAAGCATTTTGAACTAAGAATGTGAAGCTTAAATACCTTCACATGCAATTCACTAAATATTATATATAAATAAACAACATGAAATCTTTCGATTTACTGTGAAGCAATATTTTAAATCCAATGAATTACATGTGAAGGTATTTAAGCTTCACACTCTTAGTTCAAAATGCTTGAGTCTGGCTTATGGATTCCATCTTTTTCTGATAGTTCTGACTTGTGTTTGAGAATTGAGAGTTCCATGTGATGTCATTATTCCATCTGATTGGCTGTCATGTAAGCATGTTTAAGGCATATCTGTTGAAGGCTTTAGCTTTCACATTATTACAATAATATCTGTTTGTGCTTAATAAATTTGATATATTTATTATTGTTATTATTATTATCATCACTTAGTGACTTTTATTATACTAGATTTGAATTGACTCTCATATATTTTGTGTTTGAACATTATTTCTTATTATAATTACAGGAAGTATTTATTATTGCATTACAGCTTTCGATTATTTTACATTTGATTTTATATATTATAATTGTATTTATTTCATACTATCTTTAATTTTTGTTACTCAACATTTTATCAAATCATTTTTATTACAAATACTTTTCAATTATTAGCACTTTTTAGTAGCTTTTCTCACATTTACTTTTGCATAATGTAGTCTTTTTATAACCTTTTTTTTTTATTACAGTTCCGACTAATATTACTATTATTCAAAAATTAGAGGTATTTTTGGTTAAAGTTGGAACTTTAAAACAAGAAGGGGTGAGTACTTCTTCTGGCACCTCTATCATTGGGGAAGAGTTTCTTCTAAATACAATATTAAAAAGTAGTCATCTAAGAGCATACCAAAAAGGAAATATGATTAATGTATTTTTTTAAATTGGGGAATTTATATGTATTAGCAATATCAATGTTCCTGATGTGTTGAGTGTTTCTGTAGTAATATAGTAGCAAACAGTTCATTGGCTCCAGCTAAACTTTGTAAGCACTTAGAAATAAACCAAGCTGCATACAAAAAAAAAGATATACATTTTTTAAAGAGATGATATAATTCATTAGAAAAATATAAGCTTCAGATGACTACAATTGCTGGAAATGAAAATGCAACATAGGCATATTTTTGCATGAATTACTGGACTGTATTTAATGGTGAAGCTCTTACAATTCGAGAGAAGCTTTGTGTGAAAGACATTAATATCATGCATCTTAAATAAAGAGTTTGCTTTAAAAAATAGATGCATTAAAATTACCAAATAATATTGTTTCATGTTGCATCAAAGATTTTTCTGCTGATGTAGAGAAAGAGCTACTTCATAAACATAGGCTTTGCAGTGAATATGTATTGCTAATGGATGGGTCTGCAAATATTGCAGGGCTTACTGTATTATAGATGTTTGTTTAATATGTATTTGATAACAGCATTAAAAAAGAGTTACTTTTGTGTGAATATTTACAAGAAAGAACTAATGAAGAAGATATATTCAACGTATTAATGATTGCTCTACAAACCTGCAATCTGTTGTGAGAAGTGTGTTGACATTTTGCAAGTGGTTCTCAAGTAACGATAGGAAAGATGAAGAGAGTTATAATACATTCTGCAAGTGGCTATAAATGCTACAAAATGTTGTGGTGTTTTGTGTAGGGAAGTATGCAAAAAAAATTGAATATTTAAAAACTATTTTGAATGAAGCCATAATAATGACCAATTATGACAAATCTTGATCTCTTATGCCAATTATTTAAAATTTTGTGTGAAGAAATGTGTGAATATAGTGCCCTTTTATTACCTATGAATCACCATTAAGATTTTTAAAATTTCATAGTGGATTATTGCTTTTCTCCATGTCAAATAGTTTAGGACAGAATTTTGTTGACTTTTTAACAAATTCTTCATGGTTGATAAGTCGTGTGTGTTTGGCTGAAATTAACTTATTAGTACAAGAAGATCCACAATTTAAGAAAAAAATTGTGATTTTTAATAAATAAGTCACAATTCCGAATTTCTACATTGGAACAGAATAATTTTGATTCTTTTCTCACCTTGTCATAATTTTTAACTGAAATAACTTCTGAAGTAGATGATCAATTTTCCAACATAGTTTTAAAGTGCACGACATACAAGCAACTCTTTTCCAATGTTTTTCCTAGTCCAGTGAGAACAATTTCAGGATTCCGAATCCATTTCCGGTAGCAGCTAAATTAATAGCCTTCAGTGCAAGTGATTATGAAATTTCGAACTGATTTAATTAGTGACTCTCAGTTATAACAAAAATACAAGAAACTGCCATTAAATGATTTCTAGACAAATTTAACAGCAGACTGCGTCAAAAGTAGCTATTGGTCTTTTGTTTACTTTTAGAATGACATTTATGTGATGCAGGATTTTTATATTATACTGCAAGCAAATCAAAGTGTAGAAACAGACTCAATGCTATACGGGATATAGGAATTCAGCTTTCTAGTATTGTGCCTAACGATAAAAAGAAATTATAATTCTAAGATTCAAAAACAATAAAGTTATTAATAACATAATTTTGCTACATATATGCTAATTTATTTTACTATTTTCCTGTGTTTTGTTTTAAATATATAAAATTTGAGAATAAATGTTTGTTTTGTTTTCTTAATTCTTATATTTACTTGCTTATACATACAGCAAACAACATACAAACTTCTTTATAAATCCTGATTTGTTATAATATGAACTATTATAATGTACAATAATACACTCCAACATTTTGATTACATTCTTTTATAGTCTTTATCAAGGAATAACTTAAAACGTTTCTAAAAAGCATTCTTTTTTGTTTGTTTGTTAAAAGAGTTTTAAGCTGTTCCTTGATAAAGATTATAAAAATATAGTCAAAATGTTGGATATATTATTGTACATTATAATAGTTCATATTATAAAAAGAAATTATTAAACTCAGGTGCTTACTATACATATATATAATTTTAATGCGCAAATACGCGCACAACAACCGAGCTTCATCAGGATTAAATAACAATATATTATAAACTCAAAATAATTATAATATCTAAAGAATAATGCCCGAGCGCTTTCAAGAGAACTTAGCTCTCATAATCATGGGCAACAAAGAATAAGCATAGCGTGTTGGTATATGCTAAAATATGCTGATATATGTAAATTAGTTGAAAATAAATGCGTCAGCTCTAAATGATCCATTTCTTAGAGATTTTGTAACACGCATCTTTCCTATTCATAGCCTTATCATCAATAGCAATAAAACATGCTTCTTTAACTTTTCTCTTAATGTCATTTCTCTCCCTGCAAACTATTCTTGCATTTTTAGGTTCACATGCATGACCAGCTGATTTCTGATGTATTGCAAATATTGAGTTGCAATTTGGGTCTACCTGGGCCTTATTGTAAGAATATCTGTGCTGGGATAGTCTTGTAGAAAGAGTTGCTTTCGTTTCCCCATAATATGATGCCATGCAGTTATTTTCTGGACATGAAATATTATATACGGCCTGAGAGGTGTTTATAAAGAAGTTTGCTTGTGGTTTGTTGTATATGTATTGAAATGAATGGGCTATTTTTAAAATAGAAGACTGTTTGTTTGTTATTTTTTAATTTACTTGCTTAATATATTTCTCATTTAATGTCTATTTACTTCATAAAGTAACTAAGGTGTTCCTATAAATTGTGAAGTGTTTGGTAATAAGAAAAGTTTAGAAAACATTGTTCTAAAGCGTGAGCTAAAAAAAAATGAAAAGAGGAATTGGAGTCAGAAACGTGCATTTAGTAAAAGTATGGAATTGGACAAATGTATAATTTCATCACAATTCGTATGGAGAGATAACTGATGGTATAAGAGGTTCAACCCACAATTGGAACCCTTACTAATTTTAAGTGTTTGAAGAGGTAGAAAAGACTATCAAACTGTATCTAGCCTTTGATAAACCAACACTTTATCCTATAAGATGACAGGATATACTGTGGATCAAAACTGACTATCTCATATTCAGTGTTAATTTTCATATCTGAAGATCATTCCACTCTACTAAGTATAAAATGTGCAACCTGAATACATCACCAGATACTTGATTATTACATTCATGGATTGATGCAGTCTGAAATAGATCCATAAATTGTGAATTCCATTTATCACTTCCAGTTATTTGAACATCTTATGATCTCCTAAGCAATAAACTATTAGATTATTTTTATCTTTTTGGTTTACTGAAGTAGTACAATTCTGGACTGTTGAGATCAAAATCTATGGATCATGTCTGCAGTTCTGCCATGTTTGATTCTTAAACTTTTATGAACCCCTGAGCAATAAATCAAATAATTATTTTTTCTTCTTCTTTGTCTTGCTCAGTAATCAAACAGTGAATTCTGTAGCTTAAGGTCAATGGATCATGATTCCTAGAGGTCACTTTTAGTGATTGAACTTTTTATGAACTCCCTAAGCAATAAACTATTCGGTTCTTTTCCCACTTCTTAGTCTAGTGCTATAGTAGAGGGATCAGTTTTGGAACTCAAGATTCATGGATCAAAGCTACCACTCTATCACTTGTGGTGCTATCAAGCAACAAACTATCCAGTCATTTATTTTTTATTGGTTAAGTGCAATGATAGACTGATAGTCTTTGGAACTCAAGTCCTTGTATCATAGCTTCTGCAAAAGAATCATGAACTTTTTATGAATTGAGCAATAAAACCTTATATTAATTTATTTAAACATTACCTTTACATTTTAAATATTATTTTTTTAGGTTGATGTTAAGTTTTCTTTGTGTGGCAGCATTTTTATCAATGTGGATCAGCAACACTGCTAGTACTGCAGTGATGGCACCTGTTGCCTTAAGTATTATAGAAGAGCGACATAAGAAGTATACTCAGAATTTTGTTAAACTGCAAAATCTCCTACACGATGCTCCACGACCATCTCATTCTGGTAAGGAGACCTAATTTTTTTGCATTGGATATATCATATCTAGAATAAATATAAATAAAATTGTTTCACTTACATGTCTATTTTCATACAATTTCTTTAGTTGTCTCTAAATATATAGTATTATTTTCAACTATGAAAGAGTCTACTTTATTACTTATATTTAGCCCTGAAGAAGACTGCAGGACAATCAAAACTTCTAGCATGAATATAAAGATAAATAAAAAATGCTTAGAAATAAGTGCCTCAGACAAATTATTTACACACTCTCCATACAGTAGTGCCACTGAGCAAGCTAGAAACAAGTCTGGGGATATTGGATGAGTAGGCACTAGATAAGGATTTTATGCACAAATCTTCCTGCATCCATTGATTACTCTGGTTTGCACTGAGTGGCACTACTGTATGGTGAGTTTTATTTCTGGGTAAACAGTTTGTGTAAGCACAAAGAATAGTGATGTTTAGTGGATAAATTATTTATTATTAGTATTTATATTAAATTGTTAATTGCCTTGTTGAATAAACTTATAAGGGTGGGCCATAGGCTCAGTACCTGTAGATATATGGTGCATTCACAATGGTAGCAAAAGCTATTTCATATTCTAATTGCATTTTCTAGTTGTACAATTTGATCATTGATACCATTTAACCAATTCAGGTTATCCTGATATTTTTATTCTTTAGCTAATAATGAATTCTTAATTATAAAACAATAACTATATGCATACTTGGATTGACTATGCTGTTAGATATATGTTATAATCAAGTACATATATTTTAATTAATTTTTACAAATATTTGTTAAAGAAAAAAATTGTATTTACTGTGATATCATGTATCTACTTCTTATCTAGAGTTAATCTTAATAAGTGTTAGCTATTATTAATTTATATATTATTGTTATCAATCCCTCAAAAATAATTATATGCTTCAAGTGAAAAAAAAAGAAAAAAACCCAACAAAATAAATAATAATAATAATAATAATAATAATAGCAGTAGCTGTAGCAGTAGCAGTAGCAGTAGTAGTAGTAGTAGTAGTAGTAGTAGTAGTAGTAGTAGTAGTAGTAGTAGTAGTAGTAGTAGTAGTAGTGATATTGCATTTTACACACCTCCTACATTAAATAAATTAATAAATAACTCCAAAGATAAAACCTCATTTATAAATAAAAATTGTGTCATTTATAAATGGATATGTAGGTGTGGCAGTGGATATATAGGTGAATCTAGATGTACGTTGGAAAAAAGAACTAAAGAACACTTGCTATTATTAAAACGTGTTCAGAAATCGAAACAAAATTGCATAGTAGATAATAATATTTCAGCATCTGTTTTTTACGACCATAATAAATCATGTATTTATGGTTTTGATTTCAATTTTAACAGTGTAAAAATATTGCAAATTGAAAAAAAATAACAATAAAAGAAAAATAAAGGAAGCTATGCTAATATACAAATATAAACATGACTTAATTAACAGGCAAGCAGCAAACGTTAAGATCACAGAATTGTGGGAAAGTAGCATTTCAAAGCTTTAGTTGACATAGATTACTGGGATAATCAAAAGCGGTCTTAAGTGGACAAAATTTTTTAATTATTTAGTTACTGTATTTACAAATATTCAGTTATATAATTACGTATATTGCTTTTAAAAATACAGACATCAAATCATAATATTATTACACACACAAACATATATATATATATATATATATATCAAAAGTAGTTACTTTCACTCTATTGTAGAAGCTTGAATAATCAGTAAATACCAAAAAATAAACAATTATAAAGACCTAATTTCTGACTGAATGCTTTCTGGATTTTGTCTATATTAGTAAGACTAGGATGTAAAGCTGGATTTAATGCACTTATATAGTTAGCAATCACCCTTTACTCTTTTATATTATTCAGGATAGCAATCTAAAATTTAAAAGAATCTATTATTTCAAATGCAGCTAAAAGGGTAGAAGATATCTACAGTTGTTATAGAACAGGTTTCAAAAATATATAGAAACTAATATGGTGTCATAGCTGTGTAGTAATGCAAATGAGTAATGCTGGTTTTGAACTTTAGGATTTTTTTAATATTTCATGTCATTAACTTGAATAGTATAAATAAGGAAAAAGTACCTGCTAGATGCATAGATGTGTTAATTCCAGCTTTAATTCATAATCTTCACTGAAAAAGGCAAATCCAAAATCAGTCATTCTGATAATGTGGAATTTATAATACTATACCATATGATGCTTACAATAGATGGCTCTAGAAAAGTGATGAAAACTGCTTGAAATCATGTGAGACTTCATATGAACTTCTGTGGTATTAGCCTTCTTAGCCAAAGGATAGATGAGATCTGCTGTTGTTATAAAACAGAGATCTCAAAATATATACTGACCTGTATCATATTTATATAACTTTGCTAGTGAATTAATCTGTGTTTGAAACAAAGTATTTAAATTTTAAGTTTAGCTTGAATTTTATAAAGAAATAAAAGGTGGCTACTAAATATAATAATATTATAAGTGCATTAGTTTCAGTTTTAAATCCTAGTCTTCACCCATGAATGTAAAAATCTGAAACTGTCATTATGTCAGCTGGTGTCCATGAGGATAAATGATTTTGAAAATATAAGGAAATATATGAGGTCATGTGATGTTGTAGTTGCTATTAAAACATATTTTCTTATTTTTTGCAGAGACTGAACCCAAAGATGATATGTAAGTTGAATATATTTTTTTATTAAATATCTTTTCTTATAGTTATATTTTATGATTGCTAACAAAATTACTGTGATTTTCTTAATTTTGATTCTCTGAGTTTTATTATCAATGACGATAAAAAATTAAGCACTACAGTATTTGTGTTTATCAAATAATTATATTTTTCAGTGAGAACTTCTATAGAACATTAATAACATAAAGATAAACCCTCAGCTTAGTCCTTGTAATAGGATAACACTAACATCACATAGCTTCTCGTATGAATTCTTATATACTTACTTACTCTAGAGCCATCTGTTGTAAGTTTGAGTAATGACAAGATTCTAAATGTTATAGCACTATAATATTTCCATCCTTGTATAACTTTTTAATTTTTAGCTCATCAATGAAAACAAATTCAAAACTGGAAATAACAGGATTGTGCATTTAGTAATCATTTTTTACCTTTTTTTTTACTATTTGAGTCACTATCCTGAACTTCTATAAATTTTAATATTTTGAATTCAATCTCATTTCTTTGCATAGCTATATTGATCTGATATCATTTGATTAGAAAGAGACAACATCATATGACTTCTGATATTCACCCAAGAGCAATTTCTTTTTACCATAATCTGTAAAAATGCAATACCAAATGGTTCAATACCTTAACTTCCACAGCCGGGTTTCTGGCTTTTAACTTTGTCAGTGACATCTAGGATTCAAAGTTAGAATTAAAGCACTTATGCACTAATGACCATCTTTTTAATACCATTCAAGCAATTATACAGAATATCCTAGATATTTTTCTGTGACATTTCATGATTTAAACTCTAATTTCATTCGTTTCCATGTTTTTTTTTTATAGAGCAAAATTTATTCACCCTACAAAAGTTCTTTTTCTAACAAACCAATGTTCATGACATTAAAATGTTTCTTAAAATTTTCTAAAAAATAAATATTATAATATGTTTTAAAAATAATAAAATACAATTCTACAAATCAAATACGAAATAAATGCAAAATTATATAATAAGTAATATTTAATTCTTTTGCGTTATCCCAAAACATACAAAGCACATATACCTGCATACATATACTTTAGCAATAATTTAACATCCTATTTGTTTATGTTTAAAGCATATTTTTGACAAGTATGAAGTAAATAAAATGTCAACAAATAAATTTATCAATATGTACTTTATTTTATTATTATTATTATTATTATTTATATAAAACTATTCATATATTTTTATTAATATATTCCTAACATAATATATATGTTATTAATTTTATTATATCATCCTAAGAATAATAAAAATATATATTAAACTTAAAATTTTGTCATGAGATAAAATAAAAATAATAACTTTTGATACATCGCTTGTTAAAAATATAAGTGACTATTTTATATTATGATGCATTACTAAAAGCATTTAGTAATAAGATATTTCTGTTTTAGGTACTTTTAAATTAATTTAGATAATTTTTAGAATTAAAAACAAGCCAACAAAATTTTTACATATATAATGCCATCAAGTTTAAACTCAATTCATAATATTAAAGTATATATATACAAATGTAAGTATATTGTTCCATCACCGGATTTTCAAAGACATGGATGGCTGAAGAGTTGGAGAGTGGAGAAGATTGAAGCTTGTCTGTTAAAGTTATACTATTTTTTATTTTAATATTGTAATGGTCATATTTGTACATTCACACAACAAAATCTGGAGTTTGGCAAATTATCCCAAAGTTGATCTAGATGCAGGGTTGAGACCTCAAATCAGATTGCACCTCAGTCCCTTCACCAATACTCCATGATTTACTGCCCTTTGGATGCTTGATATGAGATTACATTTGGCTCTTTTAGTTCACATACTGGCAGTAGCAAAAAGTGAAGTATGAGACTCAGGGAATTATGAATAAATTCATAATAAGTTAGTCAAACACACACTTATAGCTGGCTAGATAATGCCCATTCTAACAACTAACACTCACAAAACATTTTATAAGTTTTAAGATATTTAATTGTTAAAATATAAGTAAATAATACAAATATAAGTGCATTGGGAATTTACACTCACAGGTGTCTTACAATGATGAATGAGTTAAATACAAGATCTCATCTTTATGTACTTTAAATCATTTAAATTTAATGTGATTACAAATTAATACCTATGGTCTAATCATGCCTGAATTATGGTATGCCATTCCTATGAGATTTGCTAAGAGTTAAGTTTACAAGAATGATAAGTGACAAAATAGACTTACTTATTAAAAATTACATACTGAGCAATAATGTGCTCCCTATGTAGATTGTTTATATACAAACTAGATCTGGGCTTCAGATCAATGCTGAACTAAATAATAGAGCAGAGAGATGAACTGGAGTTTTGCAGTGTAGCTTCAGAGATTACGGCGCTACATAAACTAAATCAGGGTTGCAGCTTAAAGGTATGATTACTCATGGGATTCAGTACCAAGTACTCATTCCAGTGGACTGTATAACTTGCTATTACAAAATATAAGAACCTTTGGAGCAGCTTAAAAAACAGTTCTGGATCCTCATGTTCCAATTCTAAAAGAAGAGTTGCTCGAACTAATACTAATGGGGAGGCATTAAACCTGAAGCCCATTTTAATAAGAATATATATATATAGCAAGGTGTATTGCACGTATATGCTTTATAAGGACACATTCATAACACTTTCCAAAATATCAAATCAATATTAAAATTAATAAAGAGCTAAATCTATAATTTCGATCTGCCAAACTACTATACTAGTTCGTGGATTAGCATACATAAAACATGCTAAACAAGGTTAATTAAAGTGATCTAGTTTACAAATTATATCCAAATAGTTTATATCCTAAATTAAGGAGGAAAAAGATATCTGGAATTTACTTAATGAGTTATAATATGCTTTCTAATATCATTCTTGTTATTAATTAACTGGATATAATTTACTATTGTGCAAACCTTAATCATGATAAGCTGAAACGTAGTAGTTTAACTAAATATACATGTGTGTAAGATAGGTTTCAAAATGAGGATTTAAGTGTGTGCTAAAGAAGCAGTATATATCATTTGCAAGAGAGCTTCTAATCGTCTTAAATATTATTAATATTAATAAACTCCATTTTGAATTATGGCATATCAAAATAAAATAAAAGAGAATAGGCATGATTGCAGATTAGGATAATATATATATATATATATTGTAGATATATATATATATTATCCATATATAAGTCTTTATTTTTTTGTTTATATATATATATATATAATAACTGATTACAGTTATTATGTTTAGAGAAGAGTATTAAATTAGAATTTCATTTAACATAGGCAAGATTGTTCCAATTATTATTACTAATTTTAAAATTACATTTAAATATTACAAAGTTTAAGTAAAAACAGTTTAAAGTCACAAATTATGAATGTTCAATTATATAGCTAGCTTTGGAAACTTTATTAGAATAATTTAATTTTAGATTTATTTAGAAGAGCTCTGTGGGAAGAAGTTGCTTTAACAAATGCATGTAAGTTGTTGTTAACTGATCAAAGTATCACAATGAAAGTTTTATCCTGTAATTGAAATATTAGACTCTGTGAACTTACAATAATGACACTACCCTTGTATTATAGAAAAACTTCACTGTATTATTGGAAATTTAAGACCAGAGCATTGGAACAAAATAAGTTACCATTACATACGCTTGATTTGAGATTTACCTAAATAGAAATGCTTGATGACCCAGATTGAAATTTGAATGTCTTTCCCCCCTCACGTATATTTGATCAAAAGCAAATATTTACTGTTAATATTCTGCATAGAATTAGTCTTATTGAGAAAAAAAGCAGAAAATGTCAAGTGAAGGTTAAATTAGTACAATGTGAAGTGAATTATAATAAATATAAAAAAAAGCTAATCGAAGACATCTGTTCAAAAAAAAAAATTGACTGGTCCATGGAAACACTGAATTGAGGTGAAAATTCTAAAATAAAGTAGATATAATCTTTTGTACATGTATACACAAAAAACAAGACTTTTCAATAGAATGTGTTAAAACAATATGAATATATTTATTTTTTGAACTAACATTTAAGATCAAACATACAGTCATAAGAATTTTCTTTTTGTCTAATTCTATTCAATAATATATATATACTTAAGATGGCAGAATTCACCGTAAGCTGGCTATAGCAAAGGATATTAATCTTCAATTTTATATAAGCATTTTTAAAATTTTGTAGTTTTATTCTAGTGAATTTTATATATATATTCATAGTATTACTTCCAGGAGCTTTCATATAATAAAAATATAATAGCTAAATAGCTGAGGTTTGCCTATAATAAGAAATACTTTCCTCAAAGCTTCTTTCTCAAATCATATGAATATATGTGGTGAGATTTAAAATCGTTATTTTTTCTTTTGTTTCTCAATCTTAAATTCTATTGGTTGAGAAGTTTTAAAAAAATGTTTTATCCTTCAATTGATTTTTCCAAATATTGTTAATTTTCTTTCACACTTTACATTTATGCTTGTAGGCCTTTTAAAAATCACTATAGCTTCCCTTAGCAGTCTCTGATCATATTGCTCAATTTTTGCCAGAATATGTGTTTTATTAAAATTGATGACATAGATAGTTAATTTAATGTGTAAATAAGTGATTGATGAATTAAATTTTTCTCTAATTGCCAAAATGTGTTCTTCCTTTCTTGTTTATTCTATGATGGGTCTGTTCAATCTATGAATGTAAACAAACTCTACATGGAATTTCATATAAAATTTTATCTTTAGGGCATGGAAATACTTCATTAATTTTTTTAAATGTAGTATAAATTGTGTGGATTTTATTTTTCTTTAAAATATTACCAATTTTATCAGTTATTCCCTTTATATATGGCAGAATAATCTTAATTTTTGAAGTGTAAAATCTTTTTTTTATTATATAAAAAAGCCCAATTAATAATATTACGACCGAAACTATTATGAAGAAGGATTTTTTTACTAGCATAGATATCTTTGTGAAAATGGTTGCCACCAGAAAGTCTCTTAGTTCTATTTAACAATGTTTTTGACACTGAAAATAATTGTGCTGGATAGCGACGAGAAGAGAAATGTAGATATCTCCCAGTATGTGTTTGCTTTCTATATATACCATGGGATAAAGAACCATCCTGCTTTATTTCAATTAAAACATCTAAGAATGGAAGTTGATTATTATTTTCTATTTCCCATGGTATATGTAGAAATCAAACATACCCTGGGAGATATCTACATTTCTCTTCTCATTACTATCCAGCACAATTATTTTCAGTGGCAAAACATTGTTAAATACTATTTTCATCAAGATATTTACTTTCAAATGCCTTTATTTGTGCCTCAAGACGATTCAAGAGGCATAAGTTTTACAATGCAATCAACAAGAATCATTACAAAGAAATTTAGGGAGTGTCGGTGCGTGTCGGTGCGTGTCAAGCGCATCCGCACCCATACACTTGATTCAATGCATATGATTTTGAACATTCAAGTATAAATGTATGGATAGGTGAGTGGGATATTAATAGTTCCAAAAGTGCAGTGACACAAAATTCACCTGCCCTTCCAGACTTACACACATAAAACCAACTTCTTATGCTGAAATTATTGTTCACAAAACTGTCCAAAAAATGATTTTTTATAATGGTTTTGATTACAGTATTATTAATAGGGCTTTTTTAAAGAATAAAAGAAAAGATTTTGCTACTTCAAAAATTAAGACTATTCTGCCATATATAAAGGGGTAAATGATAAAATTGGTAATGTTTTTTTAAAAAAATATCCACACAATTTACATTACATTTAAAAAAATTAATGAAATACTTCCTTACCTTAAAGATAAAATTCCTTGGAGTCTCATGGTGTATATGAAATTCCATGTTAAGTTTGTTTACATTCATACATTGGACAGACTAATCAAGATCTCAAAGAGTGCATTCGTGGCAGAGACATTCCTATTATAAGGTTATCTGTTTTTCTTACCTACTCAATCTGGCTTGTCAGATGTGGCAAATTATATACCTTACCCCAACCAGAAGATCATCTCTTCCTCAATGTGATTAGGAAAATAAAAGAAAGAGACAAAACCTTGGCCACAAAATTCCTCTATGAGGAGACATGAAAGTTTTTTAATATACCACTTAAATAGACTAGAGCAAACGGTCTTACATGCATCTTCATAAGGAAAGTAGACTTTGTTCAAAACTAGATGATAAATTTACATTTTACTCAAAGATATAATGAATTCAATATAGATATGTACTGATTGCTTTTGCATTGAAGAATTTGTTTTAGAAACCTTTTGATACACTACATGGAATAGACTAGATCAAATGGATTTGCATACATCTTCATAGGGAAAATAGTCTTTGTGTAAGGTCTAGATGACCAATTTACTATTTATTTAAAGATATAATTTATTCAATATAATCATGTATCAATTGTTTTGCATTAATAAATTTGTTTTAGAATAAACATAAGAAAGAATAAACACATGTTGGCAGTTAAAGAAAAATGTAATTTATCAAACCATGATATCAATTTTAATAAAACACACTATTCTGGTAAAAATTGTACAATATAACCAGAGACTGTTGAGAGAAGCTATAGAGATTTTTAAAAGGTCTAAGAGCATAAATGAGAAGTGTGAATAAAAATAATAACAACATTTGGAAAAAGCTATTGCAGGATAAAATATTTTTTAAAAACATGATAGCCAATAGAATTTAAGAATGAGGAGAAAATAACAAAAGGAAAAAAATAACGATTTTAAATCTCACCACACACATTTTTATGATTTGAGGAAAAAGCAGCTCTGAAAAGTATATGTTATTGTACTGAAACATCAGCTATTTAGCTATTATATTTTTATTATAGAAGCTCCTGGAAATAATATTACAAATTCATTTATCCATGAGAATATTAGAATTAATATATATATAATCAAAACTATCCCAAATCCAAAATTAAACCAGACCAGCATAAAAATAATATTAAAACACAACCTAAGGTTTCACTGCTACAAGCAGACTTCTCAAGTGTAAAGAACTACAAAAACTACACAATATATATAATATTAAAAACTACCCACAAATCCATTCACTTCCCATCCACCCTTAATAATACATTTTACATTTGTATGTTTTTTATATATATATGTAGTAACAGTATTTAAGTATAAATTACACGTAAAAGTAAATTATTTTGAAAAAATTATAGATAAAATATATATAACATTATTATTAAAATAACTCAGCTTTTAAAAAAGGTATTAACTAATAAAATGTTCATTTATGCATATTCAAATCTTTGTAAGTAATCACTACTATTTTTCATAGAGGCAAAACTCTCCATACAGCAGTGCCACTTAGTGCAAGCCAGAGTAATCAATGGATGCAGGAAGGTTTGTGCATAAAATCCCTATCTAACCCCTACTCATCCAATATCCCCAGACTAGTTTCTATCTTGTTGCTTTCATCAAGTGAAGGGTCTTGGATCTGAGAGAACTGCACATAGATCTTAGGATCTAATGCAACTCTCCAGCAGTCATCTTTTACTTTTTCAGCTAACTATAAAGAATGGTGATCATGTGTTGTTTGGTGGCTCACTACTATTTTTGTTTGCTACAACTAATGTTATCCATGTAGTCTATTTTAGGAGTATCTCATCCTGCATATAGTCTAGACAGATGCAATTTTTTTTTTATCTTTTTAAATGATAGCTTATGGCACCAATAATAAGAAGCAAACTTATTCCAATATATCCACAGATTTTATGAAAACAGTTAACTGAGTCCAGTTAAATGAAAGTAATTTTATTTCATTTTCTGGCTATAATTGTTAAAAAATTTTAATATGCATAATTTAATATCTACTATAAATAATGCTTATAAAGCAAAAATCAAATATGAAATGGTATATATAATGCAAATACATATTTTAGAAGTGGTATAAAATAATGATTGTAATTGAAGTGTATCAAAACTAGATATAGTTATTGAAGGTATTGCAATCAAGTTCTTTTTTTTATGCATATATTAAAAGTGTTTCTATTGTTACAGATATGTAAAATGTATGTGTTATATAAAAATATATATTTAAAAATAAACAGAATATATATATATATATAAATTATTAATCAATGTCTGTATTCCAATTATAATAAAATATATATAATTATTCAAAACAATACAATAATTAATACATTACATTCAAATATCAGCCTTTCAAGCTAATTGAGCACGTGCCTTTTGAGAGTGTTAAATAAATGAATACTTTCCTCTTCAATCCAAGATATAGTATTTATGCAGGAATAAAAAGGATCCTCTTATTCCTATGACTCAAATTCTTTTATATGAGCAAATCTGAAGTACTGTTGAGGAGAGCGTGAGTAGAATTCTCACTTTAAATTACTATTTACAGTAAAAATATTTTAAAAACAAATATATACCACAATTTAATAGAAGTACTTTCAACTATCTATGTAGTCATTATCAACTAGATTTAAACTACATGTTACATTATGATCAAAAAATACTGAAGGTGATACGTCATCATTTCTAACATTCTCTTATCTTGATTTTTGTACTCGTTTATATAACAACAAATGCTCCTTTGATCTTTTCTCCAATGTACATCGAAATTTACCTATATATGCCTTTCCACAAACACAGCCATTTATATATTGCACAACTTTGATTTAAAATACCATATCTATTTTTTGAATTATTTATTAATCTATTTAAATTAGGAGTAGTATAAAATGCAACTCGACATATATTTTTATATATCTGTTTTATAAATTTCACTTGTTCATTACAAATAAATGGTGTTGATATCAAAGTATATTTCATTTTATCAATATCTATATATTTATGATCATAAATTAATTTATAATATTGTTACTAAGTTTAATAATAATAGTAATATTTTAAGTGCTATAGATATTGATAAAATGAAATGTACTTGGATATCAATACCATTTATTTGTAATGAACAAGTGAAATTTATGATATATAAAAATATATGTTGAGTTGCATTTTATACTACTCCTGATTTAAATAGATTGATAAATAATTCAAAAAATAGATGTAGTATTTTAAATCAAAGTTGTGCAATATATAAATGGCTGTGTGTTTGTGGAAAGGCATATGGTGAATCTCAATGTACATTGGAGAAAAGATCAAAGGAGGATTTGTTGTTATATAAATGAGTACAAAAATCAAGACAAGAGAATGTTAGAAATGATGACGTATCACCGTCAGTATTTTTTGATCATAATGTAACATGTAATTATGGTTTTGATTTTAATAAAGTTAAGATTTTGTGTATTGAAAGAAATAATAATAAATGCAAAATTAAAAAAGCTATGTTATCCAACCCCCATTGCAAGCATTACAACTGAATGGCCATTGAGTAATACGTTTAGACCCTTAATACAAACTTGAAAAAAAAACCTCTATCTCCATTTAGACTGCATCCTTTGAATGTAGATAAGTTTTCTCATATATTCCAGAAGAATGATATCAAATTGGGTGGACATTTTACAAGTCATTTTTTGCTGATCCATTTTTTTAGTAACGGATAGTCTTAGTCATTAATTATCCATGTTGATATAATCTTACTATTTAATGATATGAAATTTTAGGTATAAATGTAATTTCCATCATTATGTCTAATATTAATTTCCATTTTATCATGTATTCTTGGAAAAACATTACACTTCATATTAATCTGTTCTTTTTGTAAATAAATTCATAATCATTAGCAGATTAATGCATAAATAAACAAAGAATTTGTGAACTAAAATGATCTGGAATAAATTTTGTTTTCGTTCAAATTCTTAACAACAACTTATGATATTTGATGATAGTAAATTGATGATGAATATTGATGAAATTTGTTTGCTGAAATTATGAGTCTTCTTATCAGGTTGGCTATAATTTTTTTCTGCATTTGTTAATATTCATAATGTATGGACAACTCAAGGGTATCTCCAAGTCAAAAATCAGACATTGCTTATCAAAATTATATATTTAAATTACTTTCATAGTACTTTAAAGGTCAGAAGAACTTTTACTCTATCAAACACTGCTTCCTGGATATCTATCTATTCCAATTTTCATTCTTCTGTAGAAAATTGTGCGGTGATTGAGTGATAAATGATTGAGTAATATGTGCTTTTCCCTTAAGAAATATTTCAAAGTAATTTATTAATATCCAAAATACCTATAATTTCTTTAATTTGTAAGTGTGGATGCATTTTTAACTGCTCTAATCTTTTTAGGAGCAGAAGCTTTTCATTTGTGGGAGGTGCTGAGCCTAATTTGCCTTTTTTTGCTTTCTCAGATGCACTTATCTATATTTAATGTTGCCCTGGAATTTATTTACTCTCTTACAGACAACATTACCCTATTTCTTAAAATGCTTTCTGTATATGTCATAATCAATCTTATCAAATTTAGGGCATTATAATTTTGAATCCAGCTAGTAGTTTATTTACCTCAAGTGAAATTAATTTCAAATGGAAGGTAATTATAATTAAATAGCCCTATGTGTGTGTTGGAGATTATCTCTGTGAAAAATGCTAACTTCTGTAATAAAACTAGAAATTCATGAATATTAAGCATAGAATAATCACTTTTATGAGGTAATAGCTATTTGGTAATTGCCATATATTTATATTTAATTACATTAGCATGACCCATTTTTAATTTTTAGAATTGGGGGAAATACCTATTTTAATCAATTTACTCAGAACTTCTTCAAACTTTTGATTTTATTAAAAAGGTCTCTCCTTGCATCACAAATGGCTAGAGTAAAATTATTTTTGAGCTCTATGTGGACAGGTTTTGTTTTAATTTCTTCACTTTTGATATAATAGGCTCAAAAACTTGCTCTGAGTTTATTTTTCAGTGTTAATCTTCATAATATTGTTAACACTGGCCCCAGGCAACTTTATTCAGTTTTGTCCCATCAGCAGATTTATTTCCTTGAAATCTGGGACAATAGGCAAATTATGAGATTTAAGTTTATTTATATGTTGCAGTTCCTTTAAACTTCTGTCTATTGTTGCAACCTTTGACCATAAGTAGTTTTTTCTAATAAGCAGATATTTTCTAGTTCTTAAGGGATATGAGATAATTGACTTGATATTGATTTCAAAGTTCCAATATTTGCCTTCAACAAGCATTAGTAACATGAGTAATTTTGCTTTACTAATATATAATTTTTTTATTTTACTATTGCTTTTACTAGTTTTTCCTGATTTAAGTCACTAGCAAGTCACACCTGCACAGAAGCCAAACTCTCCATACAGTAACACCACCAGTGCAAAACAGAGTAATCAATGGATGCAATTGTGGCACTACTGTTTGGAGAGTTTGACCACTGTGTAAAACAACTTGTGTACGCATAAGAAATGGTGATCATATGAATGCTTAGTAGTTTAATTTACACCTGATTGGCTCTCAAGACTACAAAAAATTGTATTAACCTGTTTTGTTTGCAATTATGAATTTGGTGTTCAGATTTTTCACAGCAAAATTTGTTAAATTATCTGTTGCATTTATTTTGTTGAGAATTTGCCTTAAGCATTTGTTTTATTATCTTCTGAATAGTTAATACTGGATTTTATTAAAAAATAGAAGTAACATATTCTCTGGCCTGGTTCAAACCAGTTCATAGCCAATGCCTCTTTTAATACCTTCCTTATACATTAAATCAGTCTGCTACGTATTGTCTTTTGAACTTAATATCTGACTTTCCCCTCTAGTACTTGTTCCAAGAGAGCCTCCTCTACAAATATCCATAGATACAATGCTTAACTAAATCATGAAATTTCCACTCATAGTCTGGTGACAATTTTTAAAGTGGACCCTTGCAAAGTGTTTTAAAAGGGATGGGAGAAATATGAAGATATTGTTTTTACTATTATTCTGTAATTAGTTGCTGGAAATGTTTCTAATATTGGCTAAGGAAATTTTTTTATTCTGTATCTTTATTTATTAAGAATAGTTGAGCACACTTTCAGCTAGATAAGCCATCTTCATAACACTCTTAAGATGGCTGGCTGTTAAAAGAAATTTTCTGTTGCTTCCAGTTTGAATAGAACATTTGATATTTCTATAATAATATACTTTGTGATGTGTTTGTATGTAAACCACCTAGCAACATTATCCTTATCGAATTCTTCAATAAACATTTAGGTCATTTTAATGTAAATGGTATAATGAACTTCAAAATATCACTGTGGGCTTTTGTAGCTATATACTGTCAGCTGCAGTAATTGGTTTGTTTGATTATGGCCAAGTATTAATGCAGTTCAAGCAAACATTATTAATTCAATAAATATTTCAGTTTTACTTAACAATAATAAATATAATATAAGCCATTTACAAATGTTTGCACAAACAGAACATGATACAGACACAGATAAGATTAACAAATTATAAATGAAATGCACTCTTATGAGGTATTTGAAAACCAGGCACTTTTTATGTATTTAAATGGATAAGGTCCTATACATGAGGGGTCAGAGTCACTTGAGGTCAACATCAGCATGGCAATAATATTGGCATTAGCATAAGATTTGGGTTTTCATCATCAAATTTTCAATGATATGGATGGCTGAAAAAGTTGGAGGGTGAAGTAGATTGAAGCCTGTCCATTAAAGTATGAAGATTTGCTATCTTAATATAAAACTGAGCACTGATTAGATATATGTGTTGGAGATGAAAATCTGGATCATATGATAAGTGCTGGTTTAGCATGAAATACGTCTATTGGTGATTATTTATGATTTCTACATGTGTGTGGTCATGTGTATTAGTTGTATGAGATAGTGTGGATAGTTGAAAGATGCTTGAAAATCTGAGTTCAAATCCCCTATACTCTTTATGAGATGTAGTTTTTTTCTCTTTATAAAAAAAATGTGCGTGGGGGGGGGGATGACATAGCAGTAAATCATTTAGATGCTTATTTTATGTTGCATAAGTTGTATGTTAATTACATGAGTGACGAATATCAGTTATTTCTTTTTTCTATAAAATATATTACATATATAACATTTTACAAAATATTTCATGTGTCACAGCCGTAAAAAGTATTGGAAAATATTAAAGTCATTCCGTGGACCTTCTCATAAAGTTAATTTTAATAAAAAAATATAAAAAAACAGGAAAACCAATTCTAAAAACAACGCTAGAAATTAATAATAATGGTTGTGATTTATTTCTTCATCAATTATTTAAAAGCATAGACCATTTTTAAATTTCATACATATATACAAATACACTTCTGATTTTTGTTTCTAAATCAAGATTCCTTTCAAATAAAGATTTGTTCGGAATTAAATTTATCTATCTATCTTTATAATCTAATTCATTATAAATGATGATTTTATAATGTATTTCGATCAATCCTACACAAAATAATTTTTGGAATACATGCATGGGCAGACAACCAGTGTATGAAAGAAGTTACACTTCACATATAGTTCGACAGTCAAAATAGTCATGCTCACATAATTCTGTGACTGTATCACATATCTAGAAAGCATAGAGAATCAACTTTCAGCGATTATATGGATTGGAAAATGCAGATTCCCATCCAACTTTCAATGCAAGTTTTTAAAGCTTAATTTGGAGCTTCCAGCTGAGATTGTGAAAGTCAAAACAATCAGTTTGAAATTGAATTCTCACTCAGAAAAGCAAGATCTCATCTCATATAATTATGAAAGGCTAATGGCTGCAATTAACAACCTAAAAAGTTTGGCAAATGTGACTTATTGGGATATTGAACTCAAACTCTCATTTGCAGTTATACAGATACAAAAACAGGCAAAACACTATATGTATTGCCACTCACTGCTAGCTAGAGTAATCAATGGATGCCAGAAGGCTTGTGCATAAAATCCCCATCTAATGCCTACTCATCCAATATCCCCAGATTAGTTTCTGGCTTGTGGCCTTCACCAGTGAGAAACCTTGGATCTGAGAGCACTCACTGACAAAGGCCACAAGCCAGAAACTAGTCTGGGGATATTGAATGAACTAAATGGGGGATTTTATGCACAAGCCTTCTGGCATCCATTGATTAATCTAGCTTGCAGTGAGTGGCAATATGTATAGTGAGTTTTGCTTGTTTTAATAAGTTATAAGCAAGAAATGGTAATCATGTGATGTTTATTGGCTTTATACAGATATAATATGAGATCAGATTCTATATATTTTAAAGAGATCATTCTAATGTCAACTATAGATCCTTACTCTTGTTTGCTAGTAAGATTATTACTAACATGATATCACATGACTTATTTATATGCTTTCAAAAGCAAAATAGAATCTACTGCAAGCTTGAGTAATCAATGAACATTAAATAATATAGTGCTCTAATATCACTATCCAGAGACCTGTTCTGCCCTTTATCTCTATTAGTAAAGACTACTGTGATATTGAGTATAACTGTAGTATAGCATTATAGTAATCCAGCTATAATGAATATTAACTGAGGAATAAAATGTATCTCTGGGTTAGGAATAATATAACAATCTGTAATCTAATAAAAGACTAATAAAAATTATGTTTGTATTTATCTGAAGTGAATGGTATTAAAGTTATCAGTGCAGAAAATTTGATACTTATAAATTAAATTTTACAGGCAAAACTCTCCATACAGTAGTGTTACCCTTGCTAACCAGAGTAATCAATGGATGCCAGAAGGCTTGTGCATAAAATCCCCATCTAGTGCCTACTCATCCAATATCCCCAGATTAGTTTCTGGCTTGTGCCCTTTGTCAGTGATGAGCCTTGGATTTGAGAGCACTGCATCTGGATCTTAGGATTTAATGCAACCTTCCAGAAGCCACCTTTTATCTCTACTTAACTACAAAACTATGAGAATGAAATTTAAAACAATAATATTTTCAATCTAAACTCAATAGCTTATATAGTCATATGGGTCTGAACTCAGTTCAGCACCCATGCATTTTGGTGTCTTTGGCTCTTCATCAGCCATAGCCACCACTATCCTATTAGGCAGGATTGGTATTAAGTATCCTAAGATTTAGGTGCAGTGCTCTCAGATCCAAGGCTCCTCACTAACGAAGGCCACAAGCCAGAAACTAGTCTGGGGATATTAGATGAGTAGGCAGTAGATGGGGATTTTATGCACAAGCCTTCTGGCATCCATTGAGTACTCTGGTTAGCACAGGGTGGCACTACTGTATGGAGAATTTTGCCTGTTTAATAACAGTTATGTGCTAGCATAAGGGATGGTGATCATGTGATGTTTAGTGGTTTAAATTAAATTGTAATAATCTTTTAAATATGATAATTTACAAATTTAATTTTTCATGTGCAAAAATGTCTGTTTTCAGAAAAAACGAAAATGAAAATTATGCAGATGTTCCATCAAGTGAAGAAGAAGAAAATATAGCTAAATGTCTTATGTTGTGCATATGTTATGGGGCCAATATTGGAGGAACAGTAACGATAACAGGATCAACTACGAATCTCATTACGTATCATCATATAAAAAAGTAAGTGTAATAATGACAAATACGGTGTCAAACAAAAAGCCAAAAGTTACAGAATGGCCAAAAACTCTAATTAAAATTTTTCTAGTAAATTGAGTCTGAAAAGTATCAGTGGTGAATTACATTGCGACCATAACTCTTGAATTTTACCAGTCATATTCAATAAAATGTATATTTGTTATAAAATTTCAAAATTTGGTTTTTCAATATGCCATTATAAATATTCTTGTAAACATTTGTTTCCTAACTGCATTCAGATTTCAGCACTGGAGCTCAAATTCTTAAATTTTCTTATAAAAATTAACCTTGCAATATTTCCTTACTAGGCTATATTTTCCCAATGAGAATAACCAATTTAGGTGAAGTTTAATCATTGGAACAGAATTAGTTGCAGGTCATGAACTTTGAGCTCTGGAGTTTGCCACTGCTTTTCTGTTCTAAACCATGCTGTCATTTTGTAATGCAGTGTGGTTTAGTCCAGTGGTATTTCATCAGACTCTAGAGTATAAAATCCTTGAATTGATTCCAGTTCCAAAACTTCTGGTGCTCAAACTTCGTATCAACTTTCAACCAATAAATAATAAATAATTGAATGTTTTTATTTTACTGCCATTACCTATAAACTATTGTAATATCTTCCCATCCTCTTTCCATTATTTATTAATAATCAGCATTTGTTCATGTTTTCCTTCCTTCTATTATAATCCCAATCTTTCCACCTTTATCTTTTTAGTTTCTAATATATCATTTTGTCTACAGTCCAATTTCATGAAAGTTTAAATCACTTGTTCTTAATAAATTTTAAAAATAATAATAATAGAATTCATACTCTGCAGATGTTTATGTGGCTACTGGGAGTTTGCTTTATTTCTAATCATTATAGTAGTATTTTTATTTTATTTGCCATAAAAACATAATTCTTTTCATTGACTAAAATTACTGCTCATACAATAAAAAAGCACTGTCAGAGTAATAAAGATCATAGGTGATATTAATATTATATGGATTTGGCAATGCAATGAGAAAGATAAAGTTATAATATTTTTAACTTATATAATATTAATATCAAGTATGTTCTTTGTTACTTTCTACAATGCTTTTTTACAATCCACTGTGACAGTTTCGATTGCCTCAGCAATCTTCTTCAGAAATTCTACTTGAAATGGGTTGTAAAAAAGCAATGTAAGAGGTAACAAAGAACATAGATGATATTTATATGGATTTGCCATGCAATAAAAAATATAAAGTTATAATATTTTAAACTTACATAATATTAATACTTTTTACAATACTTTTTTAAACAATTCAAAACAAAGCAAAACTCTTCACATAGTAGTGCCATCTTGTGCTAACAAGAGCAATCAATGGATGCCAGAAGGCTTGTGCATAAAATCCCTATCTAGTGCCTACTCATCCAATATCCCTAGACTAGTTTCTGGCTTGTGGCCTTCATCAGTGAGGAGCCTTGGATCTGAGAGCACTGCACCTAGATCTTAGGATCTAATGCAACCTTCCAACACCCACCTTTTAACTCTATTTATCTACAAAACTATGAGAATGAAATTGAAAACACAATTTATATTTTCAATCCAAGCTCAATAGCTTATATAGTCATATGGGTCTGAACTCAATTCAGCACCCATACATTTTGGTATTTGGCTCTTTAACAACCATTCTCATAGTTTTGTAGTTAAATAGAGTTAAAAGGTGGGTGCTGGAGGGTTGCATTAGATCCTAAGATCTAGGTGCAGTGCTCGCAGATCCAAGGCTCCTCCTGATGAAGGCCACAAGCCAGAAACTAGTCTGGGGATATTGGATGAGTAAGCACTAGATAGGGATTTTATGCACAAGCCTTCTGGCATCCATTGATTGCTCTTGTTAGCACAAGATGGCACTACTATATGGAGTTTTGCTTTGTTTTGAATTGTTTAATAACAATTATGTGCTAGTATGAGATAGTGATCATGTGATGTTTACAATGCTTTTTTACAATCCACTATGATATTTTGATTACCCCAGCAATCTTCTTTAGAACTTCCACTTAAAACCATTATAGTGGATTGTAGAAAAGTAATGTAAAAATAATTAAGAACATAGATGATATTAAAATTATATGGATTTGTCCATACAATAAGAAAGATACAGTTATAATATTTTAGTGTAATTATCCTATATTTCTTTTAATTATTTAAACTTTCATAAATTATATACTTACTTCTCCCCAATTTTTGAAAAAAGGAAATTATCAGATCTAAAGTCCATATATTTCATGATTTAATGTAATCTATAAAAAATAATATATATATTTTATAATAAATGCTGTTATTTTCTGAGCACTAAACAGTCAAAAATAATTGTTTTCTTCAATCACATTTGGGATTTAACTTAAAAATGTGGGGCAGGGAAAGTAATTAATTCAATAAATGAATGTAAAAAGTAATGATTGAATTAATTAATTTCTAGATGACCCACATGTTCTTTTCAAGTTGTATATAAGATTCCAATTAAGATTGAAGAAAATAATTATTTTTGGCTTTTCAGTGCACAGAAAATAAAAGCATTTATTGAAAAATATTTTACACATATTTTATTTTTAATTTTTTAATATTCAGATCTTTGTTGTATTTACTCCTAAAATGAAGAATAAAATCAATATTAGTCTGTAATAATATTTGAAAGGAAATTTGTAAACTTTAAAAATCAGTATCAATATTTAGCCTATTCATTCAGTATATTGAATGTTTCTTATATGTGTATATGCAGAGGGATTTGAACTTAAGACATTTCATTCTATATTTGTCCTCCACTCCATCTCAAACATCTGATACACATGATCACATACATGCAAAAAAATAAGATGATTTCCAATATACGTATTTCATGCAGAATGGAGGACGAATATTGACTAAGTTTATATCCTTTACTTACAATATCAGCATAGTTTTATATAGGAAGGAAGCATTTTTTAAAAAGAATCTTTTACAATCAACAGAAATTAAAATTTCTCACTCAAAAGAAATTAAGATTTATTTTAATTTAGCACAAATGCTTTTTAGTGTAAGTTTTTAAAAAAAAAATATTTCCTCTATTTCACATTATTGAAAACTTACTGAATGAACATCAACATGTTTGAAATTTGGTCCACCAACACTGTTACATTGGACAAGTGACTGGACAATTCTAAAATGTTTCATTGTAATATTGCATGGACATTGATGTTTTTAGCATGAGTACAAATTTGAAGTGAAATCCAATAGATAGAAGCATTTTCAAAATCAATTAAAAAATTTAATCAACAAACAATATTTTTTAATTAAATAAAAGCATTTAAAAATAGTGGAATGACTTTATTGTTCAGAAATTCATAAGAAAGTTTGAGTACTGGAAGTGTCATAGCTGATGATGATCTGTGGACCTCAAGCTCAAGAATTTGCTATTTAACCACTGGACTATACTGCATGAGGCAATGTAATCTATACTTTGATGTAAATTATGCTCTGATAAATAAACACTATGTTAAAGCAGAACTTATGTGAGGAATTGTCCACAGTAATGCAGTCGTTCCACTAACTATAGAAAATTTTATGAAGGACATATATGAAGTTGGATTGTGGTGTTCCTCTTTCTAGACATAAATTACTTAGTGCATCATCATCAGTATAGCACATTATATAATAAATTACAAAACTTACAATTTATAAAAATAAAGATAGAGATTAGTATCCATAGTATTGTAATACTCCTTTAATTGGTATTAAAAGTTGCCTCTTACTTAATTTTTTTGTTTATGGTAAATGCATGGGTATTCATTTGACAAATCATATCTATTAGGATCCATGCTCTCCATCTAAGTGAAGTTAGATACCCATTTATTGATACATATCTAGCTATATTAGTTATGAACCAACCGTTTTAAAAATGTCAGCTATATTAACTGTAAATCACCTATTTCAAATATATGCCAAATTTTAAAAATTTTCTGGTTTTACTATTCTGTATTTGAAAACACAAAACAATATGCGGATTTTTCTTAAAAAACCTTTAAACATCACGATTATAGCTATGATTATTAAAGAACCAAAGACACCAAAGTGTATGGGTACTGAACTGAGTTCAGACCTATATGACATAAGCTAATGAGCTTGGATTGAAACTATTATTGTGTTTTCAATTTTAAACTCATAAATTTTGTAGTTAAGTAGAGATAAAAGGTGATTGCTGGAGAGTTGCATTAGATCCTAAGATCTAGGTGAGATGCTCTCAGTTCTAAATCTCCTCACTGATGAAAACCATAAGCTAGAAACTAGTCTGGGGATAATGGATGAGTAGACACTAGATAGGGATTTTATGCACAAGCCTTCTGGCATTCATTTATTAGTCTGGCTTGCACTGAGTGGCACTACTATATGGAGAACTTTGCCAGATTTTTCTTGCTTGTGTGAGAAATTCAGACCTGATGAAGAAAGTGAATCCAATGACGAGTTCATCAAAAACTGATAAGAAACCATATCCATGAATAATCCAGACCAAATGAAAAATCCAATGCAGATGGAGAAATCACATCTGATGATGACACCAAATCCAATAATAATTAAATTAGGCCAAAAGATGTAGTAAATAGTTAATCTCTCCATATCAGTTTTCCCTATGCCATCCACATAAGCATTATTAATCAGTGGTTACATAGAGGGTAGCAGCCTCCTGATTTTATGACTAATTTATAACTGTTGTTATGTTTATATTATAGTAAGACCTTGAGTAATATGCCTCATCATTTAAGATTAATACAAAATTCTGAAAATCAAATATATTTATTATATATAATGACACAAAATGTATTATTTTAACCACAAAATATATACAACATTAAATTATAATCGTTCACCTCCACCACAATTGGTAAACTATGTAAGTCTAGCTGTTAGCTATACCTTTAAAGTATTGGACAGATTCTATAACTTTCCTTTAGAACCTTGATATTTCCAGATTACTGGTGGTTTGTAGGTAAATGATGACAAATGTAGCTAGAAGTTTTCTGCTCCAGGTTGAGCATGCCATCACTGCATAAAGCAACATTGTAGGCAACATATGTATTGCCATTCAACATCTGTCAGTTATCTGATATTGTCTGGTTAATCTCTCCTTTTATAATAAGATCCATATCCTTACTGAAAACAAAAGCATTCACTATGTTGCTCTACAATTGGCCTGTTTATGACATTAATGATCTATTTACTATCATTTTTATGTTCTTGGTCAGTTTTATTGTCAGTTGTTCTGTTTTGATAAGATTTTTAGTAAGGAGATTACTATTTGAAGGAAACTTCTGCTGAGTTAGGATGAGTTCAGAAATTCCTTTGGAAAATGTTAGCTTTAAGGTACATAGTCCTTAAGATAGGTTGGTGGACACTTAAGTTTTTCTTTCTTCATCTTTTGGACTAGGTTTTGTTCCATCATCAGGTTTCATCTGGTTTGGATTTTTTATTTCGTTTGGATCCTTCATGGAATCAGATTTTGTCATCAGTTTTGGTGACTCTTGATGGGATCCACTTTCTTCATCAGGTCTGAACTCTTCATGTGTCTGAATTCTTTATGGCATGTGGTTTTTTCATTAATCAGAACTGGTGAACTCTATATTGTTGCATAGTGCCTTATTTTCAAGCCTTAGTAGATATCTGTGGCTATGATAGGGTTGTCCATTAAAGATCTGGATAACCATTGTATGCAAACCATTGCTTCTAGAATCTATGACCCTAGCAGTTTTATTTTGGACTATGTTGATTAAGCCTAAGTATTTAACAGGTTTATCATAAAGTACATAGCCTCTTTTTAATTTTTTCATATTTGTGAGTTTGTCATTTGAATAACTATATAGCCCAAGAGAATGAATCAGACCAGTCCTAATAGATTGCTGTATTCATTTGCCAACACAACAAGAAGTAAATGAATAGTTTTATTCAGAATAGTAACTTTAATTCTTTTGAGGCACAAGATTGGTATTTGCTTAATTTGGTAATCAGTAATCATTTTACTGCTAGGCTGCAGCCAATAATTGTTTTTTAATGACAACCCATTTATTTTTGATACATTGGACATTGCAAATTAGATGCCGAATTTCATTGTCATTGGCATATTATTAATTACAATGCAAGATTCAAGGGCTGAATCTGTGTCTCTCATATTTATAAGTATTAATATTATTTGACTTTACTTTGCCAATCTGGACTCTTCATTTTTTCTGAGCAACTAGCTTTTTCTTTTAAACAAGCAATTCCTATATGATTGATTCAACTACAATGCTTCCATACTGTATACCAATGTGGATATTTGGTATTTTCATATTTTGTCATGTCATATTTACAGCAAACTTTTGTCTTTATTTTAGCTCATATATTCAAGCAGTTTTGGTTTTATTCAGCTGGACATTCATTTGGCTGTTTTTTAACTTGCAAAATATTGGAGTTCATTTTCTTTAATGGAACTACCCGATTCCTGGAGGACTGTTGAATCAAGTGCTATTTGGATCGATTAATATCTTGGTCCTAAGGCTGTGATCCCTCAGAACTTCATGTAACAAATCATTGAAGTTATATTTCAGTGTTAGCTTTTTGATTTCTGAGATAAAAATCTTTAGCCTTTTTGTATCTTCTTAAAATTGTCAGGAATTTTGGATAAAAATAAGCTGTCAGAAGAAATATTGTTATATCAAAATCTAACTCAGAAGAATGTGTAGGGAACAATTGAAAATATAAGATTTCATACATTGAAAAAATTGCAAATAATTATAAAGGTTTTTAATTTTGACTTGAATTTCTTCTACATTTACTGACCAATTTTCTAGATTGCCCAGAGCAAACTTTTCCAGAAAACCAATTTTTGCCACTTGAATTTTTCTTTTTTACTGTATGGGAAAGAAAAAAAAAATTTTCTTCAACTTTACAGAAAATGAGTAGCTGCTAACATTGATTAATTTTAAATGCCTTTATTTAAACTAGAAACTCTGTTTGTTTGTTTGTAAGTTTGTTAGTTTGGTAAATATTGAAATTGAGATGTAATATATTTATATTCAATAGAATCCATTTAAATTTTGTACATGTGTTAATGGCAAAGCAATATAACACTAAAATATTTAAAAAAATCAATATTGTCAATGGCTTTTTATATGCTTGATTTTACTTTTAAATATTAAACTGACATTTGTAGTAGTTGTAAAAAAATATCCATATGCTAAAAACTTTATATATATATAGTACCAATATTGTGTTGGCATATAATAATTTTGCTAAAAACTTTATATATATATAGTACCAATATTGTGTTGGCATATAATAATTTTGTTTAAAAAATTATTAAAATAAAAAAAATCTTTCGTCAAAGAAAACGTAAGTTTAAAAGTTTTATAAAAAAAGTAAAGAGTTTTTTCTTATTATTATTCATTAAAATAAATAGTTAAAAGTTTAAGAGTTCTTGAAATAAGAGTTACAATTAATTAATTAAAAGGGGGGAGGGGGTTGCTCTAGAAACAAACTAAAAGTTTTATAAAAGAATTTAAAGAGATTTTTTCTTATTACTATCAGTTAAAATGTAATGTAAAGTTTAAAATATATAAATCTCTTTTCATTCGAGTTTATTAGAATAAATTATACATGTGCGTGAATGTAAGCTTGTTAATAAAATATATAATAAATATGTGTATATGTGCATGTCAAAATCATATTGAAAAAAAACACATGAAAGTAAATATTAAAATGAAATAAAGGAAAAATATATTTAAAAACACAGTGATGACTACTAATTAAGGATAAAACAACACATTTGCATGGCTACTAATTAAATGATGTTCAAAAACATGAGATTATCAAAGGAATTTTGACAATAGATATTGCCGGAGGATATCAAAAATGACAACACGTTGTATGTATAAATAGCCAATTTTTTTGTCGGACAGTCAGTCAAGTTAATTGCATCAGAGTTGTATTAGAGTTGCATTTGAGATAACAGTTCAGTACAATCTATCAGTGAGTTATATCAGAATCAAGAATGCAGTGTTAAAACCTTGGAAAACATACGACTTTCTCCAGCCTGAAGTCCGATGAAACAGTCAATCTATCTGATGCCTGCATAACAACCTGAAGCTGCTCAATATCTAATTGTCTTAAAGAAATGCCTCGGAATAATCAGCATCAAATCTCCACAAGAAAACTTTAAATGTAACCGGTTAGAAATATTTCATCAGCAGCAGCAAACAGTAAGATATATCCACATTCAAAATCCTAGGTAAAACATTTTCTTATATTCATTTCTAAAGTAGCCATCGCATTTGTAAAACCAAGAGTCTAGTTTAAGAACTCTATAGCACTCATAGACGAACTATTAATATGTGTGTTTAAAATGTTGAGTGTATTCATGTGCTAGTATATTAATTTCATTGTATTTTGCATTTCAAATATTATTTAATGCTTTCTCATATTATATTATAGTGTGTTAATTTAAAAGGTGCATGTGTTATATTAGTAAATAAGATTGAGAGAAGATTAAAATTAGTTAATCAATGTTAACTAAAATAAATTGTCTTTATATACTAAAACTTTATTTGTCGGTCAATTCTTTTACCACTATTTAAGTGAAACAATATTTTGTTATTGATTACAAATAGCTGAGCTAGTTAAGGGATTTTTCGATAGCTGGATTATGGGCCTACTGTCCAAACATGTTAGTCTTAGACTAGCTGGCACCCGGGGTTTACTCTGAAACAAATAGTGTTTGGATAGTAGGGGTTTGAATCTAGCAGCCGAGGTGGACCACGATCTGGAAATGTGATTGTGTTATGCATTGCATAGCTCGATCTGATCTTGGGTATTGTTGACAGCTAAAGCTATCAATAATATTTTCCATTTCGCTCAAATGTGCTGATTCGATCACGTAATATTTATAATTAAATAAGATTATAAATGTATTAGAAACCAGCTAAACCATTTGCAGTGTAAGATCTTCTGCTGATCGAACACGGTACAATATATATATATCATCATCATCAACCATTATCAATCCACTGCAGGATGAAGGTCTTTCCAAGTTCAATCCATCTTTTCCTATCTTTAGCTTCTCTTCTCCACATCATCCCTGCACACTTTCTTATTTCATCCACCATCAAATATATATATATATAGTAAACACTTTTATTTACTCAAATTTAAAAAAAACCTGAAAATAACTTTCTTCAAATACAATTGGGTTTTCATTTTTTAATTTCTGGATTCCCTCCCATACATGCTTTTATTTTGAATTAAATATAATAACTTCAACTGTGGTTGAAGAAACAATTATTTTCATGCTTTTTACTCCACAGTAAATAAAAGCATTTATTATATATATATTACTTTTTTATTGATGCACTAGTAATGCTAGCTGTGTTTCTTTTTCAGTTAATGACAAAGATTTAAACAACTCATGAGAGTAAGATCCTATTGTGACTATATTAGTTCTGTTGTCTTTAGACTGTTGAATGACAGGAAGTAAAGCTCCTATTCACTTAAGAACTCTGAAAACATATTTATTACATACAAAATTTATTTTTATGTTATAGAGAATATCCAACATTTACTATAATAATCTGTCCCCCCTCCCCACACACACACACTATGATTGGCGAACTATTCAAGACTAGCTATTAGTAATAGTTTGAATAATGAATATATGCATGACTGTTCAACATTTGACAATTGTTTCATGTTATCCAGTTGTTGTCTCCTTTCATAGTGAGATCATATTCTTGTTGAAAACATGAATTTTCTGATCTTGCTTTCCAATTTGGTCTGTTTGTGTCATCTGCTATTTATTTGCTTTTGTTGTTTTTCCATTTGTCAGTTATATTGTAAATTGAATCTGTGTTGGTAACTGTAGTAAGGACAAGTTTGCTAGTTGAGATATGTTTCTGTGAGTTCACACCACTATTAACTAACCTAATTAATAAACCCTAGTCGCTTAGCAGCCATATTTCATATCATTTAAACATGTCTGATAAATATTTATCTACTTAGGATATTTACAATTGTAAGTCATTAACTTTTATAACATAACAACTACGAATGAAGTTTGCTGAGTGATTGTAGTGTTTTTTCATCGAATAAGTCCAACAGCCAAAAATTATTGTGAAATCTCTGCCACCTAGTGTTCACATTTTGAAACAGAATAGTATGGATATATATTGTAAATTTGTAACCACACTGTTGATTTTTTTAATAATATTTGCATTAATTTTTAGATTCTTTGTGATTTACTTTAGCAATAAAAGCAAAATGATATATGTTAAAATATATAAACAGATTTAAGACTTTTTTTTCAAATAAGTGATTTATAACCAACCAAGTAATCATCATCAACAAAAATCAATTATAAATAGCCTAGAAATGAGTTTTGTGGTTACTGTGAATACAAATACAATTTCTACACAGAACATTCTGATCCACACTGTTATCCTTTCATAATATTGTCTTTTTAACTTATTGCAGCAGCAAAATCTTCTTTTTATAGATGTCCAATGCATTCTATTCTCAACCATATGACTTCCCGATAATCTTTATGATATAAATGAGGCCTACTTCTCCAATTAAAGTAATGCTCAAGTTCATAATAAAACACTTTTTTTAGAAAGCCTTGTACTATTCATTTCTTTTATAATCCTAATTCAATGTTTCTATTTTATAATAGTGGTCACTATAGTATCACTTCTAGCAAATTAAAACATGAGATATTGGTCTGATGCATTTGGCATTGTATATTTTACAATTTTATGAAGCATCTTTAAATAAAAATTTTAATTCATTAATATTGTACTGATAGGGTATTCAAATTTTACTTCCATGTAATAAGGGAAGTAACATAACCGATCTATAAATTGAAGAATGGATAAATAGATAAATAAATAACACTAATGCATCAACACTTAAATATTAAAGCCTATCATATTAAGAAGAACATTTTTTTTATCTTTGTAGTCAAGTGCCATCTATTGTCAGTTTGAATAATCAATAGTTAACTAGATTGCAGTACATTTTAATCCCCATTCTAATATACCAGTTTCTGGTTTATGCTTTCATCCGCAAGTACTTAAATTCAAAGCCAGAGCAATTCAATTATGCATGGGGTAGCCTTTATTTATTTTTTTACTTTCAAGCTTTTAGGTTGAAGTTTAAACATTCCAAGATTTTGAATACGAGCTTTCCTGTGCACATAGTCATATAAGTAGGGCACCAGTAACTATATATTTTATTAGCCTTAGTTCTACTTTAACAACTGATGCTCTTTCACTAATAAAAAAAGCAACACAACACCATTTAGCCATTAAATCAGCTGTATATTAACAAGCATGTTTCTTGTCTGCATTAAAATGTATAGTTTTACGGACTCAGTATCAGATTTATATACCTGCACAAATAGATTGGCTCAGACTTTTTTTTAATTCCACACTAAAATCTGGATATTAATCAAGGAGTTAGAGATAGCAACTAGATGCAGAACTGTATTGATTCGACTTCTCAATTTCATGCTTTTATATATATATATAAAGAAAAAAATCCAGAAGATTATTTGGGAATGAGAGATTGAAATGCACTATTATCTGATAACTGCCAAAACCCAAGTTTACAATAAATGTCATTAGAATATAGGGAGGAGACATTCTTCTATTAATATAGTACACTTAGAGGTCCAAATGACTTTGTTGTGATATTAACATCCAAGGCTCTTTACTGATGAAAAGTTAGAAACTAGTTTAGGGATATTAGATGAGTAGGCATTACATAGGGATTTTATGCACAAACCTTCCTGCATCCATTGATTACTCTGACTTGCACTGAGTGGGCTACTGTGTAGGAGTTTTGTGTCTGTGTAAACAGCTTGGGTAAGCATAAAGAATGGTGACCATGTGATGTTTAGTGGTTTAATTCTAAGATTATATATATATAAATGAAATAATAAATTTAACGGTTTACAAACTATTATACACAATCCTTAAATCCGCAGAAGTACTTTCGGTTAATATATATATAATTACTGGTCTGCTATTGGGTTTATAGACTATACAAGCAAGTTGGCTTGAATTCAAACTTTTAGATTTTTTTCTTACCTTAAATAAAGATTAAAAATAATTGGCAGATATACAAGTAACTGCATAGGTTTCCATTTAAATCCTATATTGCATTCGAATATGATAGTCACTGATAAATCAAGCATATAAAAATGGTGTTGAATGCAAAAAAAAGGAAATGCTTTGATTATAGATATAAAAAGGCAGATAGATACACAATACATGTAGTTAAATAGATAATTATATAGAACAATGGATGGATACATGGAACTTGATTTATAAATATACAGATAATATGTATAGTTAGAGAGCTCAGTCAAAAGATAGATAGGAAGAAAAATATATAGATATGTATCTTCATAAATATCTTCATGTAAATAAATAAATTAGGAAGTGGATCAAGGAATAGTTGGATACAGCTGCAGCATAATGAATTCTCTAAATTTAAACCATTTCCCCTGATGCTTAATTCCTCATTTTCACATATAATAATAAACATTCTTATTTTCACTTATTTTGTGTGATCTCTTTCTACATTAATAATTTGTATGTTAAGCTTGTATTTAGTCTTTTGAGCATTTATCTTTAGTTTCATATATTTTTTATTTTCATATGTTAACTCTTGCAACATTTTATGAAGCTCTGAAGCATTATCTGGCACTATGAACTTCTTATGAACTCCTGAGTAATAATGCCATTAGCATTTTTTAATGTCTGCAAAAAATTCTTATTATCTTAAAATCCAGAAGTCCTAAATAATCTCTATTTACTTATTTCTACCATAGTTTGTTTCAAACCACAAAATATTTATTGTAAAACCTGTAAAAAAATTTGGTGATATGGTATTAATCAACTTAGTAAAATCATGTAATCTAATCATTTTTCACAGAGGCAAAACTTTCCATGCAGTAGTGCCACCCATTGCAAGCCAGAGTAATCAATGGATGCAGGAAAGTTTGTGCATAAAATCCCCATCTAGTGCCTACTCATCAAATAACCCCAGACTAGTTTTTAGCTTGTGGTTTTCATCAATAAGGAGTCTTGGATCTGAGAGCACTGCACCTAGATCTTAAGCATAAAGAATGGTGATCATGTGGTGTTTGATGGTTTAATCTAATCATTGTTGTATTTTGATATTGTAACGTTTTTCGTATTACTAGGCCCTTATACGCCTCAAATTTATATTTGAGCGTGAGTTGATCAAGCTGTATCAAAAGAAAAAAGAAAGTTGTATTTCTATTCTAAAAACACAGCTATTTTTCCTGACCAACTTCAGCCTATTAATTGTTAAGAATTGTGCTATTGACAAAATCAACTTTTAATTTTATTTCATATGGGCGCCAGGATTCCTAAGAATCCGCTGAAATATGTCGCCAGCACCTCTCGCAAGTTGTAAAACAAAAAAAAATAAAAAGATTTTTATTATTATTTTTTTTTTTAAGGGGCGGTAATTCTACCGTAATGAGAATTAATGATTTTTACGATTATTAGTCCTGGGAGTATTGAAACATATTGGCAAAGGTAACTTAAATTTTTAAATCTTATTTACTAATAGATTTAATAATAAAAAATAATAACCATTATCAATAACGCACAATGAAAAGGTTGATAAAAGTAAAATCTCTTTTATTCTATCAAACTAAAATATTTATAAGTTAAATTACATATTAACTACACAGGAAAGTACACACACACTAATCCAGATACTGAATCGATTAACAAAAACAGTGAGATTAAGCAATTAAAGCGATTTAATAATGTCCCAAGATCTTGTATAAATTTCTTTATTAGAAAGTCTCTTGAATACGAAAAGAAAAGTCTATATCAGGATGGTAGTCTAAGCTTAGATAAATACTTGTTTGCAAACTTTTAAGTCACTATCAGGAAAATTTACTCTTAACTTACCGGTAAGTTCATGTAGGTTTATGGGATCCCAGATCATGAGAATTTCCATTGGTCTCTCCTGCCGGCGTCTTCCATTATTGTTCCGTTCTATAGCTGGAGAAAAGGCACGGTTGTAGTGACCCTTTTATTGCAAAAAGCGGTCTTCACAAGTCCCGTTTCCATGCTTGAGTGACAGCTTGGTACAGCAAAGGGGCATACCTGTGTAGAAGTATATTTCTTGCCACAGGTTATGCTCGTGGAAACCTCCAAATTTCAGAGACGTAACTAGAAGTTAAAGAGAAGACCCAGATTGAAGTTGTCATCTCCTTTTTATATCGCGCTCCATTTTTTGAACTTCTGCGCACTCTTTTGTCTTTTTATCAGCATATAAGATAATAATCTTATACACTCTCTCTTAAATTTAAGTTACAAAGTTCTCTTTTTTTTTTAGCATTATTCTTCCATCTTTAATTAGCTAAAATATTTTTCTTTTAGCTTATACTTTTGGAATTCTTTTTATTTATCTGGATTAGTAATCTGTATGTCATTTATTCTTTCCAATTAGATAAAAAAAAATAAGAATGACAATTTTAACTTTCATTGCACGTTTTAACAAAAATTATACTAATCAAAAAAAAATCTAAATTTACTTTTTTAGCTTTTACCAAATGCCAATATATTTGTAACGTATATAAATAAACGTTACAATACCATCAGTGCCAGGAGATGAGAATAAAATAGGGGTTTACACTAATTTTATTCTTAAGTTTTTTAAATTCATATTCGTATTTTTTTTTCCTGTAGTGGCGTGCTGATATATTGTGTAGACTCATTCACAAGCGACGTTCGGCTTTAACGCCCACTTTTAGGTCTAACACGGCGGGAATGGAAAATATTTCAACATTCATCTGTGTCCTATCCGCTTTAGTATAATATTAACGATAAGAAGCCCAATTTATAAGCACAAACGAGCGTTGCTCATCGTTCTGAGTCTTACAGGCTCGTGGCAACTTGGTCCAACTTGATCCGCCTTCCCCTTTATTGGGATCTCTGCTAGAAATAGTCTGACGAGCATTTAAAGACGGTCTTATGTTGATATACTGCGGATAAGGACTCGGGGCTATGTTATTCCCCTCTTCAGTAACCGCCTACCCGGTCAAATACTTGTGACTTATGTCTACATCAGCCACGATCGTGTTTTTAGACATATATAAAAAAATATACATATATATTTTTTTTCTTTCTGGAAGTCATATTAAAAAAAATATCTTCTTTCATATTTTAATAATCAGGGTTTAATTAATTAGTTTTTTTTTTTTATAATTTTTTTCTTTTTTCAAAAAAATCATAATTTATTTTCCGGCTGTGAGTTTCTTTGAGTCATCATTGTAATGTTCTTTATCATTACAACTCATCTCAGGTTGTAGTTTTTAAATCAAAGCCCGAGTTGGGTCGCCATTGTAACGTTTTTCGTATTACTAGGCCCTTATATGCCTCAAATTTATATTTGAGCGCGAGTTGATCAAGCTGTATCAAACGAAAAAAGAAAGTTGTATTTCTATTCTAAAAACACAGCTATTTTTCCTGACCAACTTCAGCCTATTAATTGTTAAGAATTGTGCTATTGACAAAATCAACTTTTAATTTTATTTCATATGGGCGCCAGGATTCCTAAGAATCCGCTGAAATATGTCGCCAGCACCTCTCGCAAGTTGTAAAACAAAAAAAAATAAAAAGATTTTTATTATTTTTTTTTTTTTTTAAGGGGGGTAATTCTACCGTAATGAGAATTAATGATTTTTACGATTATTAGTCCTGGGAGTATTGAAACATATTGGCAAAGGTAACTTAAATTTTTAAATCTTATTTACTAATAGATTTAATAATAAAAAATAATAACCATTATCAATAACGCACAATGAAAAGGTTGATAAAAGTAAAATCTCTTTTATTCTATCAAACTAAAATATTTATAAGTTAAATTACATATTAACTACACAGGAAAGTACACACACACTAATCCAGATACTGAATCGATTAACAAAAACAGTGAGATTAAGCAATTAAAGCGATTTAATAATGTCCCAAGATCTTGTATAAATTTCTTTATTAGAAAGTCTCTTGAATACGAAAAGAAAAGTCTATATCAGGATGGTAGTCTAAGCTTAGATAAATACTTGTTTGCAAACTTTTAAGTCACTATCAGGAAAATTTACTCTTAACTTACCGGTAAGTTCATGTAGGTTTATGGGATCCCAGATCATGAGAATTTCCATTGGTCTCTCCTGCCGGCGTCTTCCATTATTGTTCCGTTCTATAGCTGGAGAAAAGGCACGGTTGTAGTGACCCTTTTATTGCAAAAAGCGGTCTTCACAAGTCCCGTTTCCATGCTTGCGTGACAGCTTGGTACAGCAAAGGGGCATACCTGTGTAGAAGTATATTTCTTGCCACAGGTTATGCTCGTGGAAACCTCCAACTTTCAGAGACGTAACTAGAAGTTAAAGAGAAGACCTAGATTGAAGTTGTCATCTCCTTTTTATATCGCGCTCCATTTTTTGAACTTCTGCGCACTCTTTTGTCTTTTTATCAGCATATAAGATAATAATCTTATACACTCTCTCTTAAATTTAAGTTACAAAGTTCTCTTTTTTTTTTAGCATTATTCTTCCATCTTTAATTAGCTAAAATATTTTTCTTTTAGCTTATACTTTTGGAATTCTTTTTATTTATCTGGATTAGTAATCTGTATGTCATTTATTCTTTCCAATTAGATAAAAAAAAATAAGAATGACAATTTTAACTTTCATTGCACGTTTTAACAAAAATTATACTAATCAAAAAAAAATCTAAATTTACTTTTTTAGCTTTTACCAAATGCCAATATATTTGTAACGTATATAAATAAACGTTACAATATCTATCCTTCAGATATGATAATATCCCAAATCTATATCTTGATACTTCAATGCTTTAATCATTGTAAAAATGGTTATAAAACAAATGTCTTTTTATCCAAAGCATAATGACAATTTATATCTATGACTCTTTTCTATAATTTCTCTCAGTGCTTGGATGAAATCTACTATTCTTAAGCCACTTTTAAATCCAGCTTATTCTTTTGGTTGACTAAAACCCAATGTTTTCTGTAGATAAGTCATAATATTTAAGTGAAAACATTATATACAACTGATAATAGATTGAAAGATCTATAATTTCAAATATTTTCTTCATCATCTTTTTTAAATATCAATATTATTATTTCATTCATATAACCATCTGCCATATATTTATCATCTAGATATTTGATATCTTGTTTTGCTGATAATTTTTCTATTTTTTCATCTACTTCTTTTAAGACATCCATAATTCCATCATATCCTCGAGTTTTTCTCAAGATTTAACTGCATGTCCCACCAACTCATCATACAGTAGTACCACCCAGTGCAAGATTTGTGCACGAAATCCCTATTTAGTGCCAATTCATCTAATATCCCCAGACTAGTTTCTATTTTGAGGCTTTTATCAGTGAGGTTAACCTTAGATCTAACAGCATTATATTTAGATCTTAGGATTTAATGTAACCCTCCAGCAGCCATCTTTTATCTTTTAGTTAACTATTTGGGACTACTGTATGGAGAGGTTACTACTATTATTAAGACCTTGTATAAGCATATAAAATTGTGATTATGTGATTTCTTGGTGGTTTTCTATCAATCCTCCCTATGGGATATAACTGTGATTTTAAAAACCAAAGAAACCAAAATATATAAATGTGGAACTGGATTCAGATCTATATGAATATACAAATGAATGAACTTGGATTAAAAACATCTGTTTTCACTTTAAACTCAATAACTTTATAGTTAACTAAAAGTGTAAAGGGTGGCTGCTAAGAAATTGCATTAAATCCTAAACTGTATGTGTGATACTCTCAGATCCAAGACTCCTCATTGATGAAAGGCACAAGCTAGACACTTGTCTAGGGGTATTGTATTAGTAGGCACTGGGTAGGGATTTTATGCACAAACCTTATTGCATTCATTTTTAGAATTCAGATTTTGATTAGGAGAAGTAAATGGTTTAATATGATTTTTTTAAAAAGATTGATGTAGATAACGTGTATTCAAGATCTTTACCGCCTTTTTGGTCTCGTGATTCCATTTCTATAAGTGAAAGAAAATATAATTATTGCTTAAAATCTTTTCATCATTATTTTTTACCATTTTTAGCATTCAGATTTTATAAGTTACAATCTTTTAGCATATAGTATAATTCGTATTTTAAATCTATCAATTTTAAGTCATCATTTTGATTAGGAGTAAACGTGTATTCAAGATCTTTACCGCTTTTTGGTCTCGTGATTCCATTTCTATAAGTGAATGAAAATATAATTATTGCTTAAAATCTTTTCATCATTATTTTTTACCATTTTTAGCATTCAGATTTTATAAGTTATAATCTTTTGGCATATACGATTTTGTGTTTTAATATTTTAATCACGGGATTTTTTTTTTTATTAAAATTGCTATTTTTGTTTTTAGTATTTTAATCACGTGATTTTTTTTATGAAAATTGTGATTTTTGTGTTTTAATATTTTAATCACGTGATTTTTTTAATGAAAATTAAGATTTTTATGTTTTACCATTTTAGTCACGTGATTGACTAATATGAAAATTCCGATTTATGTTTTTTTCCCCTACGAAAATGGCCATTTTGAGCGATGTCATTTATCGGTTGGATGTTTCAGCATGGTTTGGGTGGTTCTTGTAATTCAAAATGGCGGCCGTGAGCGCATACTAAATCAGCACTGTTTTAATAGCTTGGGTAAGCATAGAAAATGGTAATCATGTGATATTTAGTCATTTAAAAAGGTTTGGCAATTGAGAGGATTTCAGAATTATACTTTTTTGTCTTATTCTTTATTACCATATAATTCTTTTTAGAACTCTTTGATACATTTCATGATATTGCATGTCTTTTTAATAATAGTTTCCATCTTTTCTTTTTATTGTTGGAATAACTTTTTTATCAATATCAAATGCTTTATATTTTGGAGACTTTTCTTTTATAGCTTTTCTCACCAATTCACAGTTAGATTTTTTTACATCATTATAGATCTTGTTTCATATTAGTTTATAGAAGTTCAAATATTCCATTTGTAATTGATTTTTTTTTCATTGTACCTGTTTGATATTTCAATAAAAGTATATAGATCGATATAATGGACAACTAGATTGATATATACATCTTAATATTTTTCATCTACTACAAAAATTTATTAACAATTATTTAATTATAATTTCGTATAACAAATTAACTCTTCTTATATAAATATTTTATCACCCTTTTGTAAATTTAATATTACAATCTCTACGGGAATCTTGTCTTCTCTCATAATTATCATCTGTTATCAATCAATTCGGTCACTTCTAACATATTTTCAGAATCGTTTCTTCATTCTATCAATTAATACAAGTAATTTAATTCGTATATATTTGTAATCCTATTATTAATATATATATGGGTGTGCTCTGTGCACAGATAATGTAGCTATTCAATGTACGTAAAATTATCAAAATTTACAGTTCTGAAAGCGCTTGGTGGTAAATTTTGATAATTTTACGTACATTGAATAGCTTCATTATCTATGCGCAGAGCATATATATATTAATTGATTTCAAATGCTAATGAAGTAAAGCCTTAAAACTAAACCTATTATTATAAAGCGCTGAACTCCGATAATGCGCTATTACTTTAAATATTATAAATCCCCGTGCACTTACACGTCAGCAGCGCCTCAAACATCACTTAAGTTTTTTAAACTCTTATTGACGTGTGAGTGAATGCGTAAAGATTTATAATATTTAAAGTAATAGCACATTATCGGAATTTGCATTACGATCTAATAATTCCTATATAATTGTAAAATAAAGGCAATAATTAACATCTGTTTCAAACTTATGTAATATGTGATCATACTTTTATGTTAAGTTATTTGCTGTTAATGGTTGTACTATATATAAATATCTACCATAATTTCTTTAATATATTTTGTATTAGAGTTTTAAGAGACAAAAATACTGTTTCCTACCTCACTTGGTTTTTATTTACTTTTCCTGAGGCACTTCTTATATTATTTTTAAGCTGGTTATGGATTCAGTTACGTTTTATGGGCTGGCGGTAAGATTATATTGTTAATATAGTTTATACATATATCTGTAAATATAATAAACCATAAGTTGCAACAGTCATCTGGGGTAAACATGAACTTTCCAGGGTCATGACAAAATTTTGTAGTTCAATTTTTCTTCACCAGTGTTTCTTGTCGAATTATTTAAAAATTTGTAACAATTTTTTTTCACCAGAGTGTTTCTTGTCGAATTATTTAAAAAATTGTTGTGAAATATCAAATACATGGTGGCATAAAATTATATTGTAAAAAAATAATTAATAACAAATAATTTTATTATAAACAATATCTGACAAAAAATAATTTATTAAAATAATAACTGTTATTGTCCTCCCTTCTCTCAGAAGTGGACTATTCCAGATGCTTCTTTATCTGATCGGATTAAGCATTGTTTGCCACAAGCCAATAGGCTGATGTATAGATAAAAACATAGCCAATGATTATTACAGGCCAATAAGCAATGATGCTTGCTGAATCCGAATATTTTCAATAAAGTCAGGGATCTGGATATAAATAGTCAGCCTTTTGTGAGAATCAGGGAAGATCTGTCTAACCTGAAAGACTTCGCATCTCCCAGGGAAGCTCTGCTAACCTGAACAGCAGCAAGTGTTCCCATTGATAGCACTATGCTATTTAGTCTACTCAGCTAGGCAAGTCCCACAGAGACTGGACACTGCTAAGACTATTACTGGCTTGAGGTAAGCTGTCTTGTACAGCTGGAAAAGCCATACACCCTACCCGTGAGGCAAGCTAGCAGGTGTAGCTGGAAGCGATAGGCAGAACCCCAGAGAGTACGTTAAGCTAGAATATTCAACATTGTAAATATTCTCTTGTATATACTGTATATTGTATGATATATATATATAGATAGAATAAAAGTATTAATTATAATACTTGTCTTAGTATTATTTTACATTATTTTTTGTTAGTTGGGTCTGTATTCCAGACCAAACATAACAGATTTTGGCACAGTTGACAAAAGATTTTTTTTCTCCCACAGCTGGAAAAAGAAAAAAATTGGAAACGTAAATACGCGAGTGCACACTTATATAGACACTCGTAAGTTACGAACCTGTGATTATTAAATCACACTTAAATACGGTCCAAGTAAAATACGTGATTACGTATTTATTGAGCAGTGATTATTAAAATCACTTACTTCTGGCAAAATAAAAAGTAAAATACATGAATAGTATTTACTAAACAGCCATTATCAAAATCACTTATTTCTGGGAGGAAAAATAAAGTGATCACAAACGCGATTGGTGGTTCATAAACCAATCAAAATTGGCCTGTCTAAAAAAGATAGAAGCTTACCCTAGGGGTAAAAAGTCTGTCAAACATAACTATCGAATGGTTACAAATATTTTTCTCACATGATAACAGAGGAAAGTAAAAAAAAAGGCTAATATAATTGGCTCAATGGAAGCTTTTGACCCAAGGTTCCTTGAGAACTAGTCAAGCTACAAAGAGCACCTGATTTTTTATATGCAGGCTAATCAGATTAAAAAGTCAAATAAAATTAGTGACGCTGATGACAATAATCGGGTCGCAGACATATAATATTTTAAAATTGCAAATAGAGTCAGAAACCCTGGCCGACTTGAATTTTGAGAAGGCGTTGGCGATTCTCACAGAATATTTTCCCCCCAACCCACTAACAATAATGCAAAAATATTATTTCAATCTCTGTACCCAAGTGGTGGGAGAAAAAGCTAGAGAATTCGTAATGTGAATGCGGACATTAGCACTTACTTGCGATTTTAAAGAGTTCTTAAATGAAGCACTATGCGATCATTTCATTTGTGGGATGAACGATCATAATTTAAGACTCAAACTATTAATGATGCCGGATATGGACTTTGAAAAGGCTGTAGCTCAAGCCATGCTGGCAGAATCTATAGTGTGTCAAGCAAAGCCATTACAAAAAATAAATTATACCATTCAAAAAGTTGAACAGAAGGCTGAGTCTGACAAGCACTCAGTTAGCTCAACAATGAGTGTTGTTATAGGTGCGATGAACTGATACATGTGGAAACAGAATGTCCATACCTCCATACTGTGTGCTCATTTTGCAAGCGAGTCGGTCATATAAGAGCGGCATGTCTAAATTTAAAAAGACAAACAGCCAATATGAGAATGAAAAAACCCATTCCAAAAAACAACAAGGACAACTATAAGAAAAATAAACAAGTTGCCAGTATAAATCACATTAAGAACAATCAGTCTGGATTTATACATAGTATTATGATTAATGATATGCCAGTGAGAATGGAACTAGACACAGGGTCTGCAGTGTCTATTGTTTCAAAAAAGACTTGGGCTATCATTAATAAAAATAATAAATATAATCTGCATCCTAGCACTAGGACTATAACAGATTATCAGGGTAAAAAAAATAAAACTCTTGGGTCAGACAAGAGTTAAAATTACCATGCCTAACAAAACTAGACACCTACCACTGATAGTGGCAATAGGTGATCTCAGCATCTTATTAGGCCATGACTGGTTCAGTAATTTAGACTTTGCAGTGACAAAGGTGAACCAGATCACAACCTTAACTAAATCAAAACCTGATTACTCAGAAGTAAACAAAACGCTGATAACAAAAATGGATATGGAAAATTGGAACACCAGGATTGCCAGAACACCATCAGCTTTGCAGACTAAAGTGCTATGCAGGATGTTTAGAGAACCCACTAAATGGATTCCAGCAGTCGTAATCCAACAGAAAGGATTCCACACCATTGTAGTCAAAACAGCAGATGGACATCAACATCATCTCCATCGAAAACAACTGCGGCTGGATTATACTGATGCAGTCACAAAGAAGGAAGCTCCAGAGACATGCAGTACAAGCAAGAAGGACCAACAAACAAGATGACAGCAAACCAGCACCGAAGCACATTAGTCATCCTCCAGCATACCTGTTCTTTAGGGTAAATTTTAGCCAGGGGAAAAATGTTATAGTCCTCCCATCTCTCAGAAGTGGACTATTCCAGATGCCTCCTTCTCTGATCGGATTAAGCATTGTTTGCCACAGGCCAATAGGCTTATTTATAGTAAAAAACATAGCCAATGATTATTACAGGCCAATAAACAATGATGCTTGCTGAATCTGAAGGTTTTTAATAAGGTCAGGGATCTGGCTATAAATAGTCATCCTTTTGTGAGAATCAGGGAAGAAACATCTGTCTAACCTGAAAGACTGTTTGCATTCTCTCAGGGAAGCTCTGCTAACCTGAACAGCAGCAAGTGTTCCCATTGATAGTACTACGCTATTTAGTCTACTCAGCTAGGCAAGTCCCACAGAGACAGGATGCTGCTAAGACTATTTCTGGCTTGAGGCAAGCTGTCTTGTACAGCTGGAAGAGCCATAAACCCTACCCATGAGGCAAGCTAGCAGGTGTAGCTGGAAGCAGTAGGCAGAACCCAGAGAGTACGTTAAGCTACAATATTCAACATTGTAAATATTCTCTTGTATATACTGTATATTGTATGATATATATATTTGTAGATAGAATAAAAGTATTAATTATAATACTTGTCTTAGTATTATTTTACATTATTTTTTGTTGGTTGGGTCTGTAATCCAGACCAAACATAACAATAAATGGCCTGGATATTATGCAGTCAACATTTTATGCATATTCCGTAATAAGTTCATTCATAATTACTGTCCATTGTAGTTTAATAAGTTCATTCATAATTACTAAGTTCACAATTAATAAATTCATTCATAATTCACAAAGACAGTATCAGTCGTGTAGAGAGTTCTAAAAGCAAATTCCTGTAGGTAGGATTCGAATAAAGTACTGTTGGTGCCACAATGATGTTTGAGCTTGCGTTTAGCTCTCATCCACATATTTTCCACATTTTGTGTGTGAATATCTATAGAAATTTTGCTTTGTGAATTTTATCTTTTGTATAAGTGAAAACTATAATGGACAGTAATTTGACAAGAAATAGTCTGGTGAGAACGATTTGAACCAAAAATTCGAATTTTGTTGTGATCTGGACAGTTCATGTTTACCATCATCTGGTCATTATAATGAAACATATCATTTATTCTTGAAATAAATTAATAAAATGTCAGGAATCTGTTGACAAGACAATACTACAGTTAAGCAGTAAATGGCTTTCCAAAATGTTGCCTTGTTGGCAGATTATTTATAATCTACTGGCATGTTTAAGTATAATGGCTGTGAGGCTGTAATTCTTATATATATATATATAAAATATACCCACATTTTATTAAAACAATGTGGAATGCAAAATAATACTTACTATAATTAAATATGACGACAACCTAATATAGACAACTAACCAGCAATGCCATCTGTTATTACTAGCAAATGGAAAAATGTTACCATTATGGAATGCAACTAAAACTCTGCAACAATAGGAATAAATAATTAAGTAAGTCAAGAATATTGCTACAGCAAACTTAATTAACTTTCTAATTTCCATTTTATATATAACTATAGTTAACATTTTAAAATAATTTTCTACTTTCATTTATTTATTTTTATAGATTATTTACAATATTTCATACAGCTTATGATTCATTTTAAAATACTTATTACTGGTTCAGTTGAATTAGCAAAACAATATCAAATGACTTTCTCATTAAATACTCATCTATTTCCTAAAGTACTTATTTTCACTATGCTCTAGAGCCATCTATTGTAAATTTGAGTACTTAACAGACACCAGGTTATTTACTGCAATAACATCTCTATCAATAGATCAGGTTTTCCATTTTGTCTTTGCCATTGAGGATTACAATGTAAAATTAACACATTTATGTATTTAACAATGTGAATCCCCCCCCCCCAACCCTAAAGTTTTGAATTAAAGCCCATTCAATGTGTAGCTAAAATTAGACAGTAACCTATAGCTATTGATCTACATGACTGTGAAGCAAATTTTTTTGGGTCTCAAAACGTAAAGGTTTTTTTTTAATTTCATGCTCAATATGAAGATAAAATATGCCTGTTAGATGCGTAAGTGAATTTGTTCTAGCTTTGAATTTTAATCCTTCCTGATGAAGGCAAAATCAGAAACTATAATTTAAAGCCATCTATTGGAAGTTTCAGTAATCAGTGGGAAACAATTGCAAGTCATGTCAGATCTATATAATTATGCAAACAAGTTATCTTAGATTTAAAGATGGCTTGATATTATAATAGAAGTATAAGCTGGTCTCTCGTTACAAACTAAATTATATCCAAAAGCTCCTACTGATAATGATCATAAGCCAGAAGCTCATTTGGGCATGCAGTTCTCATTGTTTATTCACATTTAGTGGAAAAATAGAATGAAGGGAACTTCTTTTAAAAGCATAGGTTAAATATAGGAAGCACATGATGTTATGTTGTATAAATATAAAATATACAGTAAGATACCACTGTAACCATTTATAAATATAATCAAATTTTATAAACAAACATGAAAATACTATTAGTATTATTTTTTTCCCAACAATTATTGATCCTCTATAAAGTAAAGATCTTTTCTAAGTTTAATCCTGTTTTTCATATCACATCTTAAGTCATATATTTATCATGTACTTGGTTTTTTTTTTACAATCTCTTAGATCTAATTGTAAAATATCAAAAATTTTATCTGTTGCATTTTTTTTAGCAATATGTCCAGCCCAGTTTCATTTCCAACTCATAATTCTTTCAGGTGTATCAATGAAACTGCTTGTTTCGCTCTCCATATATTTCATTTGTGATATCTTCTTGTTACTCCCATCCTACATCTCTCTATAATTTATTGTGATAGGTGAAGTTTCTTTATTTCTTTTCTGTTAAAAGAGTAGGATGACAAGAGTTGTTCTTTGTTATAATTGCTAACTTCCATTGCTGAAATATGGTTTGGCTCAAAAATAGTGAAAGTTGATTCTGATTAAAATAATGGTGTTATCTATTAAGAAAATTTCTTGTTCATTAATTGCTCAAGCTTTTAGTAGATAGATAGTTGTAGAGGATTTGAACACAGACTTTCAAGCTCCCTTCAGTTATCCACTCTATCTCATATAACTGATATACATGATCACACATGTGAAAAAAATAAATGATCTCCAATATACATATTTCATTCTGAGCAAGCACTCATCAGTTGGTCTAGATCATCATCTCCCATATATATATATATATATATATATATATATATATATATAATCAATGCTTGGTTTATCTTATGATAGCAAATCTTCAAATTTTAATGGACTGACTTCAATCTACCCCACCATTGAAAATCTGATGATGGAACACCCAAATCCTTTGTTGATGCCAAAATTATTGTCATGCCCATGTTGACCTTAAGTCACTCTGACCCTTCATTTAAATATACTGAAGAGGGATGGTCAGGATAGAGGCTGAATCTGTAATATTAGAATGCAAGTATTGTTTGTCAAAGCTATACACATTATCTAGATTGTTTAAATTATTTATATCTGGAAGAATTATTTGTATTTGATATAATTTTAAACGGTTGGGGTAAGTTGTTGTATGATAATCTTTATTTCAGTTCTGCTAAATTGGGGGGAAAAATTATTTAGTATAAAGTAAATAATAATATAATTCTGATGATTAGTATTTTAGAACACAGTACTGTTGTTTTATCATTTACACATCTGGGTTTAATTAAGTGCTATTTCATAGGGTTTTTTTTCCTTTTAAACTTTATTTTGTAATTATTTGTTCAACAAATAACAAAATAAATTTTAAAAAAATAGTAACTTTTGGATTTAATATTTCTGAATTTGAGAAAATTCAAATTATTGTGAATGTGTGTGCAACTCGAACATGTGTAGTATGAGGTAGGAAAATTGCAATTGTTTTTAAAATATTTCCTACTGCCCCCAGAAACTCGAATTTCGAAATGTTGATATTTTGCAATTTTGTTTTTTAGCTGAAAAATTAAGTTTCTCCGAATATTTTCTTTCCAACTTGATAGCTGGCTGAATTTTTCCAATACTCTCAGGAGCTGTATACTACAATGCCATATGGTTTCTTTTTTTTATTGGCTTTAAAAGCACTAGTAAGGCTTTTTTTAATCAAGAAATTTTATTGTGAGCTCAAAGAATTACATTATATCAATAACAGAGTTATGTTGTTAACAGAAACCATAAAAAAGGTTACATAACCCAATACTTATAGTCTGGGGGTAAAAAATCATCTGTTCAATGAATGACAAATTGTCTATTACTACAAGGCTCCATGTAGCATTGTAGATGTATGTTGGAGCTAGTTTTTCATTGCTGTTTCTGATGGCCTGAAATTTTCCAGAAGGAATTTTTTATGGTCAAGCAAGGTGTGGCCATAAATGAGAGTGCACCTAGTTGACCAATAGGCAAACAGCAGAAAGGTTATGATTTTCATGTATGGAAAGATCCCATCAGATATGTTACAAATCAGTCTGGTGAAGAGAGGCTCTCTAGTTTTGTATATGGATGCAATAAAGTCTCTGTCCCATTGGAGTGAGGTACATTAGCTCAGAATATGTATCATTGTGTCATCATCCTGTTTACATAAAGGGCAGACTGGGTCCAAGCATGAGAACCCTCTATGATAGACCAGAAAATGACATGTGGGCAGAGCATTCAGATTTATTTTAATCAAAAAAATCTAAACATTTTGGTTCTAGATGCCCGTTTAAACTTTTTAATGATTGAATGATTGTGTTGGGTTAGCAGTGATGGGATTGAGGGGGTTTCTTCATTAATTTTCTGTGAGATAACCTGATTAGGTAGAGGGATAAATTTTGCAATATTCAGCAATAAGGATGACAACCAACCTCTTACAGGAGGAGGAGGTGTGTCAGTAGGACAGACAGAAGTGAAGCATGATGCTTCCGGGAAATGGTGAGATAGGTTAAGGATGGTGTTATATGTACAATGGAAACAAAAGATTCTAACAGAGTGTAATGATAACCCAACTCATTGAGTTTTGTGTGCCTATGAAGGCCTCTCAGGCTAATGGCCATGGTGTTGCCTTTTCACATAAGTCTTGCACATAGTGAATTTATCTTTCTGATGAATCTTTGGGAAAAGTTAATGATTGGCATGAAATAAGAAATTCTTGGGAACACCAGGATATTGATCAATGAAGTCATTCATTGCATATAGTGACAAATAAACTTAATGAATTAATGGTTTTTTGTATCAAGAGGAGAAGGGAGTCTTGTATATGTCTTTTCATTGCAAGGGGTGAGTTGTAGATTGGGAAACCCAGAAATTTTTGGGGCATAGCACTCAGAGGAGATCCCTGTGGAATAGAATTTGTTGGGGTAAATGATGGCGAGATCCTTCCATTAAGACTTTATTATTGACCTTAATAATATAACTCAGTTTTCCAATTATCTGCTTATTTTAATATGACAGCAATTAGGATAAAACTTTGAATTGGAGGTAATTCCTAAGAAACATGATGCGTTCTTGTTTTTTTATTGTAATGTATACACAAGTTTTCAGCATAGCATGATAATGTTACATGAATTTTCCAAATGAAATACAAATTCCTATAAGAATTTATTTATCTATTTTCTGGACTTACTGTTATGATTTATAAATGTTTATACATTTAACAGCAGAACAGTTTTTTATGATGCAAATATTTATTTATTCAGCTAAATGCTTTCAATACCAAAATTTATCATAATCATAGCATTAAACAGGATGCAAAACTCTTCTGTATATTTAAATGGACAAAGTCCTTTACATGAGGGGTCAATTTGGCATGATAATAATATTGACATCAACAAGTGATTTGGATTTTCGATTATCAGATTTTCAATGGTATGAATGGCTGAAGAGTTGGAGAGTGGAATAGATTGAAGCACATCCATTAATATTTGCTGATTTGCTATATTAATATAAACCAAGCACTGGTTGTATACATGTGTGGGAGATGATGATCTGAACCAACTAATGAATGCTAGTTCAGCAACAAATATCTTTTTCACATAGGTATGGTCATGTGTATCGGTTATGTGAGATAGAGTGGATAGCTGAAGGGAATTTGATTTTCGTGTTCAAATTCTCTATTATTAAAGCTAAATTCCAACTATATTAAATTATACTTGTATTCTAATATAACTGATTGAGATAATCGCTGTTGATTATAATTGCTAACATTTTTGCTGAATTGTGGTTTTATACATAAGTACTAAAACATCCTCATAATCTATCTTTTCATATTTGTGAGCCTATTTTTTAAAATTATTTCTACCAAAAGCAGTCTATTCACATTTAATGAATTTCATTTATTATGTTCATTTTAGTGTTAATAATTTGTGCCAAATATTAATAGTCATTAGCTTCTTTCTAATTCATTCTTACGAATCAAGCCTTGATCATTATTGGCTTTAATATCACTGCCTGCTTTTTCAGATGCCCAAAAGGTAATATATATTCAATTAATAAAAGAATATTAAAGAGGAAAAGATATTAAATAACGTTTGTATTAAAATGATTTTTATATTCAATAAAGATGTGTTTTTAACAAAAACTTCATTCATATTAACAGACGAAACAGATAGGTAAATGTTTCCAGATCGAAAGCTTTTCTTTTAGATGAAGCTTTGAAAAAATACATCTCACCTTATTCACTTGTAATTATTCATACTTAGAATATTTTTATGAGTTTCATTTTGTTAATGCATCCCTCATTTTAATTAACCCCTCCATAACTGCAACCCAATAATTCAGATCATCCTTTTCATTATGCATGAATTTCATGTACAACCTTGCTCTTCAGTTGAATAAGGGGTATAAAACATCATAATCTTCATGCTTATTATTGTATTTTGGTAAAAATATTGAGTAACTATAATTTGTATAAGTTGTAAAGCTAGGATAGACATTTTTTTTTTAAATTGTAAGTTAATAACAATGAAAAAAAGATTGCTGTAAGATAAAATAAGCAGGTAAAACTCTTTATACATATTGCCACTCAGTGCAAGCCAGAGTAATCAATGGATGCCAGAACGCTTGGGTACAACCCTCCAGCAGCCACCTTTTATTCCTACTTAAGGCCACAAGCCTAAAATTAGTCTGGGGATATTGGATGGGTAGGCACTAGATGGGGATTTTATGCAAAACCTTCTGGCATCCATTGATTACTGTGGCTTGCACTGAGTGGCAATAGGTATAGAGAGTTTTGCCTGTTTCAATAACAGTTATGAGCAAGCATAGGAGATGGTGATCATGTGATGTTTATAAAATAAAATTGAATGTGAATAATAATGCAGTAAAGATTTGATGGATTTAAGTATAGAAAAAGATAGTATTGTTTAATTAGAGCAGAAAGCTATTTTTAAATGAATTAAGCAAAAGTGTGAAGAGGAAGGGGTAGTATAATCAATTGTAACAGACAGGGTTTGAATACAAGAGATAATGCAATATAGTGTTAATTGCGAGTGTTGATATTGAGTGACTGTATATGCGAAAAGATTATATATAAATAGTCATTTGAACCCTGTTACAAAGAGTGTGAAAGTAATACGTAATCTTTTAAAGGATGGACTGTATGCTTATATAAATATAGTTGTATGTGTGTTATTATAAAGATGTATATGTATTAACGGTTACATGTGTGATTGACGAGAGGCAATTATATACGGAGTTGTATAAATTTGTTATTGATTATACATATATATTTTGTTTGTTAATTTTTTTTAAATTCTACATTTTAATAATATTAGTGGTAACACGTGTTTCTTGATGAATCTATTTAACACATAAAGCTACAGAAATAGAATGAATTAGTTGCTGCGGGCAGTTTGAGTTAATGACTGTTGTCAAGAAGTCTGAGAACTGGTCAAGTTGGTATTTTGGAAACAATAAAAGGATCGGTCAATGGCGTATGCAGCGGCGTATGAATATACAAAGGAAAATGTGAAGTTAAAGAGTGTAAAACGAACTATTTTGGCTCTCTTGGAGATATATAGTAGTGATTAGACGGACAGAAAAGGACGTGGCTCGGATTTTATGAACGTGCAATTAATTAAGAAGTTTTATTAATATTCCCATCAAAATGTTGGGGTAATTAAATAGTGTAAGTTTTGTTAAGCTGGCCCAGTGGATTGTTATTGTAGAACTCAACTGAATCAGATTTATTAAATTCGCTGTTTAAAATCTATCAAGTGTAATGGCGGCGAAGTACCTTCGACAACTTGGACCTCTTTAGTGAGTCAAATCATCTACTCCACCGCTATGATAAACTATTCGGCATATCACATTGGAACTGTTTACCATCCTTAGGATTGACAAATATTAATAAGGCCAGTATTGCTTTAGAATTACAAATGTGTGAACTGTTAGCTTTGACCACGTGGACAATCAATCGTAATTAAGGTAAATTGACCTTTTGTATGTGTTCAATAAATGCGTAGTAATGAAGGGACTCATGTTACTTCTATATTAAATACCATAATAAATCTTGTTTAAATTAAATAAAATAAAAACATTAAATAAACAACTCTGATGTATAATTGCACTATTTCGTTGATATATATATATTAATCATATATGTGTGTATCGGAATAAATGGGTTGTGCACATGAATATTAAGATATGTATATGCGTGTATAAAACTTAGAATTTAATGGTAACTAGTGTAGTAGCATATAGCTTAATTTTGTTATAACTTCTGGACTAGAGTAATAGATTTATAACGGGTAAATTATAGTGTAGTATATGTAGATATGTGCATAATCGGGAATTGTCTTTGCTTTGTTCTCTAGTTAGACCATGTTCCCCAGATCTTGAGATTGAGCTAGTCTGGACAAGCTATCCTAGATGTATATATTCAGAACTCTTATTTATGTTTTCGATGAGTATAATTCTTATCAAAGTGTAAGATTGGCACTTGAGATGGGATTAAACCCATGCTCATAAATATACTTACTCGAAGCTGTGGGAGAGATCTATACATGTGTGAATTATACAACAAGATTATGGGTAGATGCTTACAATGGTGTCCCAACGAATGAGGCTGCAAATAATGGAGAATGGGTATTAAAAGGGCATCCTAACGTAACGTAAAAGGAGCTTTCTAACGAGAGTTGGAGAATTTTTTTTTTTTAAAAAAAAAAAAAACGATAGAGAAAACAGAAAGAGTTTGAACACATATTGGAAATATAGTAAATGGGCATATTTTGCGATGTGTGAATATACGTATAGAAAAGTTCTCAAGTGGTCAGAGGGGGAAAATAGCATGGATGTCTGTTCTGTGATATATATATTGTAACCATATATTTTAGTAGAAAATATATTAATTGATGTAACTTATATAAAAATTTCTCTTTCTTCTCTTGGTGATTTGGTTGGTTTGATTCGCACTTGAACAGATTACTTTCTGATATTATTTTAATAATTTAAATTTGCTTTATTCCATATGCTAACTGATATCAAAACGTTTAACTTTTTAAAAATTTGACAACACATAAAAATTTGGTAAAATGTTATTAAAAATAATATTTTAATTTCATTTATTTAAAGTAATCTTGAATTATTATTTCTATTGAATTAAAGTAAAACCATTTGTTCAATTAAAATAAATTATTAAAAATAAATACACTAATGACGTATGCGTCTCAATGTAATAAAAGAAAAGAGCGCGAATTTCTAGGAGAATATCGTCTGTTAGTTTGTCTTTTGGAGGGAAGAAGAACAGAAATGGTCAAGGCAAATAGTGTAAATTTGCTGAGCTTATTTTGAAGCCATTAATAAGTGAATAAATTACCACAAAATTTGTTATAAACATAAAATAACTTAGTGGTATCTAATTAAGATGGATCACTAAATTTAAAGATCTTTTCAAGTCGTGGCAAGAATCAAATCACCGTAGCTTTCCAATATTACATTTTTGAAATGTCGGAGCTTCCCAGTTTAAGTTTGAAAGAATTAAACACAAGAATTTGGTATGTTTTGAAATATTTATTATTCTACAATTTGGAAAATTTAAATCAGTGTTTTAATTACAGAAGTTTTATTAAAATGAAAATTTGTTTTTTTAAAAAGAAAAAAGTTTAAGTTAAAATAAAGTAAAGCGTTAAATTTGTCAAAATCTTTTAATATTTCCGTTCTTTAATTCTAATAAAATATAATATTGATTGATATTTAACTTTACAATGCCATTAATATTTGCTAATTAATTTGTTTAACACTTGGATCATAAACATTTTTCAAATAATTAATCAAAGTTTTTTTATAATTGTATCGTCTATTTAAAATGAATAAGTTAATTGCTGTAATTGGTTATTCCTGGATTAACGCAATGGATAAATAAATACTTGCATGGATAGGATAAACTTGGAACACTTTTGATAGAGAGATGTAGGGATTAATAACTTTATGAAAAACATTTTCATTTAAATTCTGTGTATCCTGTTTTAAAATTGTTTCATGTTTGGAGAGCCACGAGCAAATCGTTAATCTAATGTTGCTTTTAATAACTAATCAAAATGGATAGAATTGCATGTATGGAATTTAACTACAGCTATAGCTATTACCTCATATAATTATTATTCTACACATTGTACAGGGATTCCACGGATCACATTAGGAATTATAAAATGCTATACAATCCAATTTATGATACACACATCTGCTAAAATTCATGTATTTGAACTATAAAATGCTTTACATTTAGTTTTATCACACACACACACCGTTAAATGTTATATGTTAATGAATAATACATTTATTTAATTTTATCGTTATATGAACTCCATATGAAGTTCATAAGTTATATTTATTAGATTTAAATTAATAAAGGTTGAATAAAATATTTATTCAAAAGAATAGCGCTTATGGAGAAAGCTTAAACAGTACTTAATGAATTCATGAGATATACCAATCTTTATGAGATATTTTGTGAGTCTTTCCAGATTTATATTCCCATGCCAATATTATTTACATTATATTATACATGTTTATTTTAAGCAAGATAAGTAGTACATTAGTTGTCCTGATTATTGTAATATTTTACTAAGCAAGAACCCACATTTGCTAAAGTGTTAGTGTATTCTGAATCGTCAGAAGAATTGAGGGGGATGATTTGCACTTTAATGTGAAGTAAATTATAATGTTGTTTTAGTATGTTAAAGGCTTTAATCTGTGCTGGTGGTTAATCCGCAGATTATTTTAATTGCCATTTTGTATTTTACACACATTCCTGCGCTGGTGGTTAATCCGCGGAATTGTGTGATTATACGTATGACTTTATGATAGTGTTTAAATACGCAAAACGTTAGTATTATTTAATTCCTACGTGTAGATGAATACATCCACAGGAATATGTTTGCTTCACAGATATAAGTTGGGCAAAGTATTTTAGTTAATCTGCCAAATCATCTTCATTTGTAAGCATAATTTATCGGTTAGATTGATAAATGGCAACAGGACATTCTATTCAAGTACTTCATGATAATTAACTGTTGGTTAATTATTATCTACCGGAGTGTAAGTTTACATTTTCATTTTAATTAATGATTACATTATAGCTAAAACATACAAACATCATATTATTTATTATATGATTATAAGTTTACAGTAGGAAGTTATTGAATCTGGAAATGACGTTCAATATTTCATAAGTTAATGCTGAATTTAATAATTGTCTCAATATTCATTATATTAGATTGAAATAAGGTATGATTAGGTTTTTAAATACTGTACCTGCGAGATGTATTGAAGAAAGTCTATTGAACCATCATTTAATTATTTTATTTGTTTATTTATGTTTTATTTAAAATATTGAAATTAACTATTTATTGTTCATAAAGTTTGTAAATAAAAGTTGATTTATAATTAAATTTACTGTGCCGTTGCTATGTGTCATTCATAACATCAGAAATCATAAACTTTGGATAGAGCATACATTATAGAGCATACATTGAATTACATATTATTGTCTACATGATATAAGAATTTATTAATATTTTGAGAAAACATTAAGATGCTTTTCGTCTTTGGTAGTATATGATTGGTAAGGTACAATAAAATCCCATTTACCTTTTCCATCATTGTGGCTTTGCGTAGTTGATTCTAGTATAAAATACAAATTAATTATTAAACTTGTGAACAGATTTATTCAATAATGATATGATTAAATATTTACCTAACATTTTTAAATTTTCATTCGTCAATACAATAAGAGTCTCAATGATATATTAAATTATAAAAGAACCCAATTATTCATGTTTATTAATTGCAAAGCTTTACCTGGACTAGCATCTGTATTAGAAATCATATAGATGATTTAAAATTTCATAATTTTATGTGGTTCCACAAATTACGCTATCTTGTACATGGTCGGCCATAGGGTCGCATACCATAAAAATCGCAAATTGAGGTTTAAAAGTGATAAAATTGCACTTATAATTTGTTTAATATGTTTTATAATAATACTAGGATAGGTCTTCGCGGTATACCCTGGCTGCGATCAAATAAATTATAAAAAGTTAAGTTAATTCATTAATTTTTGTCTGTAGTAAATTGCCCCAGATGTTGATTGTGGTCTTTTGTGCATAAAATAAATAGTATGATATGCTTTTGGATATAGCTCTTAATAGCTGATAATGTGCAATGAGAGTTGATCAGTGACCAAGGTTGTAATTCCTAGTGTACTTACGTTACGTAGTTGAGATTACACAATTTACGGTTACAATTTATAGTGCCGCAACAAGTACGGCATGATGATGGGTAGTTGGAGGGGTGATGGAAGGTTGGTTACCACCTTTGTGAGCCATCAGGGTGGACGGCTCCGGGGATTTTGGTTACAGCTTTTGGCGCAACGTGGCTGGCTCGAGATGTTTTGGTTACAATATATATATATATATGAAGTCATGGTTTATAAAATAGGGGTTTAAGAATTTTATCGACATTAGAATATTATAAAACAATATCGTTCCATATGATAGTAATGAGGGATGAAGGTCTATCAGGTGGGTCATGCAGTGGACCACTGGAAACCGGGGTGACGAACCTGGCACATTTTAGTCTTAATAGTGATATATATAAAAAAAGAAAAGGGGCAATGGAATTGAAGATAAAAGTATATGGAGAGAGAAAGGAGGAGACACCCATAGAGCACCTCAAGAGTCTTCAAAGATACTATAAGTACTATGAGATAGCAGATGAACACCAAGTGATCATAGCATACCATCATCTAGAGAAACATGCAGAGACATGGTGGAATTCACTGAGTCATCAACCTCAAACATTTCTGGAGTATAAAGGTGGAGGCTCAAGTGGTAAAGCAGGAGTTTCAAGAAGGTAATGGAGAAGCATACATAAATTTTTTTAGGCGGCAGGTGGCTACGTTGAGAACTCTAGAGGCATGTAAACTGTCAGAGGAGCAGATTGTAGAAATGGCATGCAGAAAGTTACTCAATGAAATTAGGTGGATGCTGGGAAAAAGGAGAAAGATCAGTGGTGATGATAGATAAAATGTTGAGCCAACTAGAAATAGACACAGAAAGAATACAGATAGAGGAGCATAAGCTTAGGTCCAAAGGGGACACATGCTGATAAGCAGGAGACAAAAAGAATTGGCAATTTAATATGTTCTTAGGAAGACCGGGTTCCTGGATATGCACTTCAGACATGCTCCATCATCCCTATAAAGGTAGGGTTCCTGGATATGCACTTCAGACATGCTCCATCATCCCTATAAAGGTAGGTTCAATGAATGTTGAAGCCCTCATGGATTCGGGCAGTCAGGTATCGGTAGTATCAGAGAGATTATACCACCAAATTAGAAGAGAACAACCAGATATACCGATTCTCCCTCTAAAAACAGTGCACATAGCAATGGCAGACAACCAGAGAGCTGAAGTAGAGCCAAAGCAGATATGGATAGATCTAAAAATTAATGGAAAGAGCTATTCACATGGGTTCCTTATAATGAAAGGTTTAGTACATGAGGCCCTGTTGGGATCAGATTTTCTAAATAGATACAAATGTAACCTTGACTATGACAGGGTCAGGTCACATGTGAGGGTGAAGTGATACATTTTCTCACAGAGGAGCCTCAATGGTCAATAGGAATGTTACATCTAGAGGAGGATGTCCCAGAGAAACTCAAAGATAAGATCGATGGAACGAAAGTAGAAGGGAAAGTTCAAGATAGTCCACTACATCAAACAGTGACCAAGTATCACCAAGTCTTTTCAGACAAGCCAGGAGTTATCCAAGGGTTTGAGCAGAGAATTAAGATGAGAGACAGCCAGACATTCAAAGCTAGATCATACCCCATTCCACATCAATACCGAAAGGAAGTAAAAGAGCAAATAGATCAGATGCCGGAGTGGGGAATTATATCAAAATGCTCATTGGCATATTGTAACCCGATGGTGGTAGTTAAAAAGGATGGATCTGTTATACTATATCTCGATGCTCAACAGTAAGTAAAGTGACTGTACCGGACTGCAATGTACCACCTCCCATGCAAGAATTACTGAGGAAGTTCCAAGGGAAGAAGGTATTTTTGACCTTCGATTTAACTGCCAGCTATTGGCAAATTAAGTTACATCCGGAAGATTGCCAATACACATCATTCAGATATGAGGGCCACTCATATCAATTTAACAGGATGCCTTTTGGCCTAATAAACAGTGGGGCATGCTTACTCAGGTGCTTGGATCAGGTGCTACCCTCAGAGATAAAGGACATGGTCACGGTTTACGTGGATGATGTGCTGATAGCCTCAACTGATATTAAGGAACACATATGGGAAGTAGGACTATTTCTAGAGGAATGTGAAAAAAAGGGCATAAAAATAAATATCAAGAAGAGCACACTGTGTCAAAGAGGTGGCCTTTCTTGGATACATGGTGGGATCTCAGGGACTCAAACCACACCCGAACAAGATCTTGGCTATTCATGACTTTCCAATGCCTAGATCCAAGAAGCAGGTCCGATCATTTCTGGGTCTGTGTACATTCTACAACCGCTTTCAAGACCGGTTTGCAGAATGTGGTGAAGTTATTAAAAAAAGTAGTGAGTGGAAGTGGATGGAAGAACAGGACCAAGCCTTCCAAAGAGTGAAGACAGGTTTCATGGAACATGTTATGCTGGCCTTTCCTGACTTTTCAAAGCCGTTCATAGTTCAGACAGATAGCAGTGGATATGGTCTTGGAGTGACCTTGGCCCAAGAGCAAGAAGACGGGAGAATGGGTGTACTATATTTTCTGAGCAGGCTACTCAAAGGTCCTGAGGTATATTATACAACCACTGAGAAAGAGGCATTAGCCATTGTTTGGGCCTTTCAGAAGTTTCAAACACTGTTACTGGGCTCGGAGGTCATCGTGGTTACTGACCACAAGAGCCTGGAATTTATCAACCACAGCTACCTCACTAACAGCAGATTAGTACGTTGGAGCCTGTACCTCCAAGAATACAACTATATGGTGAGGTATTGCAAAGGGTCTGACAATGTGGTAGCTGATGCCCTCAGCCACAATCCAGTGGACAATCAATCACATCATCTGGGTACTGAGAATTTGTATATAGCAAGCATAGGGTTGAGAACCGATGAAGGACTTGTAAGACCACCAACTCCAGCCCGTCATTGACCAATTGGAAGGTAAAGAAGCTAAATTGATTGGGGGTTGGGTCGAGTGGAATATTCAGAAATTTAAACTGGAGCAAGGTGTGCTACAATATAGAGTTAAGGAAGATCCAGCAGAATGGAGATCAGTCATCCTGCGGCATATGAGGACTGCAGTGGTGGCACACATGCACCGCAGGTCGGGCCACTATGGGATAATGAAGACTGAAGGATGGATTAGAAGGTGGTTTTACTGGCCAGCCATGCATGGCAAAGTTGTGGCAGTCATTGGGCAGTGCGAAATTTGCCAGAGGGTTAAGCCCGCAAATAGGAAATATACAGCTCCGATGTTGTCCATGATACCCAGAGAACCTAAGGAAATTATTGCAGTGGATTTTTATGGTCCACTGCCGGTCTTCAATAAAAATAAATACCTCTTCGTTGTTTATCATTTATTCTCCAAACTGGTGTCTGCATATCCCATCATGCAAGCCAACACGAGGAACACTATGTGTCCTGGAAAGGGAACATTCCATCGGTGGGAAAACCTCGAACTATCATATCAAATCATGGAATCCCATATGCTTCAAAGGAGTGGATGAGATGGACTGAACGGTTGAAAATAGGACATGTGTTAACATCGACCCGTAACCCTCAGTCCAATCCCTGCGAAAGAATGTTGCAGGAATTGGATAGGTTGTTCCGTACTTATGTCCAAACCGACCATAGGAAGTGGGTCAAACAACTTCCGGACATTTTAAACTATATGAATTGGGCTGTGAACGAATCTACTGGTTTCACACCAATACATTTGCATTTTGGTAGGAACACACCTAGGTTATTCAAAACTGATCCTCCAGGAGAAGAAACTCCCATCGATATAGAAAACGATAGGCAGCAGGCCTACCAGTTGATGGTTCACAGAAGCAGACAACGAAAAAAGGGTTTCAAGAGTTCCTCGCATTCCTTTAAGATGGGGGACCAGGTAATGGTGAGGACACCCCACATAAGTGAACCTGGAAAGTTTATTTGCAAAAAATTTTGCAATCTATATGAAGGCCCGTTTACAATAACAAAGAGTCGGGGAAAACATGCGTTTTGGGTGGATACTGGGTGGGAAGTAAAGGGATCATACAATGCCCGGTCACTCAAGCCTTTTGCAAACCCAGATGGGGAGAAAGGATAGAAAAGAGTCATTTAAGAAGCCATTCAAATACACAGAAGGTATTTGAAGGCTATTGCACCAGGGGGGTACATAACAGACAGGGTTTGAATACAAGAGTAATGCAATATAGTGTTAATTGCAAGTGTTGATATTGAGTGACTGTATATGCGAAAAGATATATATAAATAGTCATTCGAACCCTGTTACAAAGAGTGTGAAAGTAATACGTAATCTGTTAAAGGATGGACTGTATGCTTACATAAATATAGTTGTGTGTTATTATAAAGGTGTATATGTATTAACGGTTATATGTGTGATTGATGAGAGGCAATTATATATGGAGTTGTATAAATTTGTTATTGATTATACATATATATTTTGTTGTTTGTTAATTTTTTTTAAATTCTACATTTTAATAATATTAGTGGTAACACGTGTTTCTTGATGAATCTATTGAACACATAAAGCTACAGAAATAGAATGAATTAGTTGCTGCAGGCAGTTTGAGTTAATGACTGTCGTCAAGAAGTCTGAGAACTGGTCAAGTTGGTATTTTGGAAACAATAAAAGGTCCGGTCAGCGGCGTACGAATGTACAAAGGAAAATGTGAAGTTAAAGAGTGTAAAACAAAAGAACTATTTTGGCTCTCTTGGAGATATAGTAGTGATTAGACGGACAGAAAAGGACGTGGCTCGGATTTTATGAACGTGCAATTAATTAAGAAGTTTTATTAATATTCCCATCAAAATGTTGGGGTAATTAAATAGTGTAAGTTTCATTAAGCTGGCCCAGTGGATTGTTATTGTAGAACTCAACTGAATCAGATTTATTAAATTCGCTGTTTAAAATCTATCAAGTGTAACAACTTGGACCTCTTAAGCGAGTGAAATCATCTACTCCACCTCTATGATAAACTATTTGGCGTATCACATTGGAACTGTTTACCATCCTTAGGATCGACAAATATTAATAAGGCCAGTATTTCTTTAGAATTATAAATGTGTGATCTGTTAGCTTTGACCACGTGGACAATCAATCTTAATTAAGGTAAATTGACCTTTTCTCTATATATGTGTTCAATAAATGCGTAGTAATGAAGGGACTCGTGCTACTTCTATATTAAATACCGTAATAAATCTTGTTTAAATTAAATAAAATAAAAACATTAAATAAACAACTCTGATGTATAATTACGCTATTTCATTGATATATATATGAATCATATATGTGTGTATCGGAATAAATGGGTTGTGCGCATGAATATTAAGATATGTATATGCGTGTATAAAACTTAGAATTTAATGATAACTAGTGTAGTAGAATAAATGGGTTGTGCACATGAATATGCGTGTATAAAACTTAGAATTTAATGGTAACTAGTGTAGTAGCATATAGCTTAATTTTGTTATAACTTCTGTGCTAGAGTAATAGATTTATAAACCGTAAATTATAGTGTAGTATACGTAGATATATGTGACGTAATCAGGATTAGTGTAGTATACATAGATATATATGACATAATTGGGAATTGTCTTGCTTTATTCTTTAGTTAGACCATGTTCTCCAGCCCTTGAGATATTGAACTAGTCTGGATGCGCTACCCTAGATATATATATTCAGAACCCTTATTTATGTTTTCAATGAGTATAATTCTTATCAAAGTGTAAGATTGGCACTTGAGATGGGATTAAACCCATGCTCATAAATATACTTACTCAAAGCTGCGGGAGAGATCGTATACATGCGTGAATTATACAACAAGATTATGGGTAGACGCTTACACAATATTTGTAAGACTAACTGCAGGTGAAAGGAAAGTACATGCACGCAATTAAAAGTTTGATGATAATTTGGGAAAAGACACATTGTTGGAGGGGGGTAGCTTAATGTAAATAACTATTACCTTTTATAATAATACTGGATATTAAACAGTGAAATGTATAAATAGTGTGTGCTGAAAAGCGTAAGGAGTTTTTTCTTTGCCTTCTTGAATGGTGCTGCTTGCTGTTGCATCTTGGGATGTTAAAAGAAAGGGCCTAGAGATAAAGCTGTTGGAAAAAGTGTAGCAAGTTTTTTTCCATTAAGGACATCATCTCAGAGACTGAGCCACTGTAGGTGCAAATAGTTGGATAGGGAACTTAGGCTGCGCATGGTCTTATTTTTATTTGTGTACACCTGATAAGGCTTCATGAAAACTGTGCAGAGTTGGACTGTTAGTATAAACAATTTTTAGTTATTTATTCAGGTCTAAGAATAGTTAAGGCTGTGGTTAGTTTTTAATTGTGAGATATTAGCATTTATTGGGAAATTAGTCCTTCAATTCAAAGACTTATTTGATCACAGTAAATGCAGTACTTTAGAAAGGGATGTGAGCATGAATAATTGCCATTTCATTAGTTGTTGGTAGTCATCTCATAATTACTCAAGTTGCAATCAAGTCCATCTAATTATAAGATGGCACAGTTTACAGCACCTGCAAAACAGAAATAGTGAGCAAAGCGGGTGCAGTCATCAAATTGTATATAATGTCTTATGTATACTAATGTAAGTAATCAATAAAGCAAGTCATATATTGTGTGACATTGCTTTTATAAGCTTGTATTTAAAGTATCTATATTATATAATGTAAATAAATATATTGCCATTTTTATTTTGATGATATCTTTTAAACTTATAGTCTATGATTTTTGTTATTTTGTTGGCATTCAGCTTCATTATTGAATACACAACACATATTATCATTTGATATTTTTCCTTTACATTGCTTCCACACAAAGTAGGTATAATAAATCCCTCATTTAAACTCTACACAACCATCCACCAGAGTAAAAAATGCAGACCGTCTAATCACACAGTGAAAATTATGTGAGTTTCTACACTGATATGTAAGTGCAATGGTGGTGATGAAAAGATTTGCAGATGAAAATAAAAACTAAAACATATCTACAGTGCAATGATTGTTAACCTTCTTCAAGATGGTGTGATTAAAAAAATATCATGCTATCAACTTGGGCATAAAGAATTGGGTATTTGTTACTTTTAGATAACCTAGTGAGTGAAGGACGTTCACAAAATGCCTGTATAGAAAGCTAGAGGTTGATCTGAGTTTTTGTGCTGGTAAATAGTTGCTATATAATAGAGTTGTTAGATTAGAGGGTGATCTGGGTTTTTGTGTTGGGTATGAGGGTGATAGGGTGAAGTTGATGAGATAAGAACAGATGATGTGACTTCTGTGCTGGAAAATTGATAAAATAGGATAGAAATGATGAGGAATGAGAGTCGATCTGAATATTTATGCTCTATTATGGTAGTGTTGAGAGAATGATCTCAATTTTTGTGCTGGTGGTTATTATGGTGAAGATAAGATAAGAGTCACACTGATAAAAACAAAGTAAAAAATGCAAAATATGTTATTTATTTATTCTCTCAAAAACGACCATCAATTTGTGTCATAATTTTTATTTTGTTCTCTGAATATAACATTCTCTCAGTTTGAGCATAGTTTGGAATTGAATTCTGATATTCCCTTTAGTAACATTTGCTATTTATGAGGCATGTTTCATTATTTCTTATAATTGTCCAATTGTTTAAGCCCTTTATGGTCCATCTTGATATAGCTAGAGAAGATTATGAGTTTAATGTCATTTTTAAAAATTTTAAAAATGAATGAAAATATTTTTTATGTGATAGATATTTTAAACCACTAAACACCACATGATCACCATTTCTTATGTTTGCTCATAACTGTTATTAAACCTTGCAAAACTCTCCATATAGTATTGCCACTCAGTACAAGCCAGAGTAATCACTGGATGCAAAAAAGGCTTGTGCATAAAATCTTTATCTAGTGCTTACTCATCCAATATCCCCAGACTAGTTTTTAGCTTGTGGCTATCATCAGTGAGGATCCTTGGATCTGAGAGTGCTAGTGTATGGAGAGTTTTGCCTGTTTTGATAGATCATTTTATTATAGTCCTTAATTCTGTTATGTTGGTTATAATTTAATAATATCACACAATTTTCTTAAATGCTTACTTAAATGTTTCCAAGAGAAGTTATCTTTATATTCTCGAGAGTTGTCTATTGTGTCATCTTTTATTCATTAATTTTTAAGATTATAATAAATAGCTCTGTAGTAAAGAAGAGATGAAATGGAGTTAACATCATTTAATGTCTGAAAACAGATTAGTGAAAAGTATTAAATTGGAGTAAATGGAGAAGACAAAATTCACATTGGTCAATAAACGTTTTGCAATATGGAAAAATTAATAATTTGATTTGGGAGAAAAGGATAGATATATTGGTTAGGAAAAATGAAGTTATAGAAAAAAAATGCAAATAAAACAGGAGTTTGAAAGTATATAAAAATAACACTAGATAAAATGTGAATGGATGTATGACACTTCTAAAGGGACTTTATTTTTATTTGATGGAAGGGAAGAAATTTTAGGCATCAGAGAAAGAAGACAAAAATAAAAGAAGACAAAAATAGAATAAACATTTGGATTGAAATGGATTATGTGGAGATGAAAAAATGTTGATTAAAGGTTAGGATAAATTGTATTGATAATGAAAAAAATTGAAAAGTAAAAAGGGTGAAAAAATAGAGATTTGATTATTTTGTTTAGTTCTGAGAAGTGAAACTAATAAAATAACTTTTATCAAAATGAGATCTGAAGAAAAAGGAAAGTGAACCAGTGCTAGAAAAGTGATTGGGTAATAAAGTAGATGAATTTTTGTGAAATGTAAAAGATTCGATGGGAGAGAATGTTTAAATTGGATAACAGAATTTCTGGACAAATAGGCCTATTCGAAGAGGCTTCCAAGTTAATTTAAAGAACACTTTTTATATTACCTGAAAGGTGGCTCTCAAGTCATTGAGGGTTGATTCTGATTGGGGGATATTAATTTCTTGGATTAGCATGGAAATAATTTTAGCATAACTTTGGCCCATAGATATAGTACTGCAATAATGATTAATTCTGCCAAACATATCACATTTCTGCCATGACTCAATACCCTATATGCTCAAATCTTGAACATATAATATGCAATGATTCATTCTCAGAATTCTGCTAATAACATCTATTGGGCAAAACATTTAAATGGATATTAATAATAGGTTTCTCTTTTCTAATCTTGAGGAGACTTTTAATAATCTTTTAGATCTCTTTTTAAAATAAAGCTTAACATTCCTTCACGTTGTAGACCGGATGAGAATAATGTGGTTAATGTAGCATGACCTTAGACAACTAAATGAATGATTTTGGGAATATAACCAATTTCTATTTCACCATGAACATATGACAAAATAGCTCAGTTGGTTAGAGCATTTGCCTTAAATTCAGTATTCAAGAATCTAAAGATGCGAGGTCAACTAGTTCAATTCTGTCACTGTGCATATCAGGCCTGCAACACCTGAAGAAGAGTGGAGAATAATACTACTCAAAACATTGTGGAATTACTAACCTGTGTTGTCTAATTGTGTATTATTACTAACAAGTTGTCTGTATTTGAAAAGTTTAAATAAAGTTTAAAATTTTCTGTACATTTGACATTCACTCATAGATGATGGAAATAGTCCAACATATCACATCTAATTATATTGTTCATCATTTCTGTAGCTACATTTTAAGTTCAGAGTACACTGCAATATTAATCTGAAAAAAGGCATCACCAAAAGCTATTGAGAACATTTGACCTACTAATTGTAAACCATCAGGCTCAATTAGGCATGTATATTTTACGATTTAATATACAGGGTATGAGCACAGACTTTCACATGATCCATCACTCTCCACACTATCTCATAATACTGATACACCTGAACCCACATATGTCAAAAAAATAAATAATCACCAATATACGTATTTCATGCTAAACCAGCAATCATCAGTTGGTCCAGATTACCATCTCTACACATATATGCTACAAGTGCTCAGATATATATTAAGATAGCAAATCCTTCTACTTTAATGGACAGGTTTCAATCTACTCCACACTCCAACTCTTCAACTGTCCATCCAATTGAAAATCTGATGATGGAACGCTCAAAGGCCACCCTGAGGTCGAGATTGTTGTCACACCCATGTTGACCTAAGGTCAATCTGAACCCTCCATGTACAGGACATAATCCATTAAATACATATATAAGGGATAGGCAGACATCTCTAATATGTAATAGCTATTTTACGATTTATAATTACTATTATCACATTGCTTAATTTTTGTTTTTTAGGATAAAATTCTGCAAGTTCAAATGTAACAATGAATTCTACTAAATAGATAAAAAATGGATTTATTGGCCAGGAAAAAAGAAAATAAGTTATTGGTTAGGAGTTCATATGAAGTTCGAGCACTGGGATTGCCAGAGTTGGAATCAATTTGAAGCTCTTATGCTCCAGAGACTGTTCCTCTGCCACTGTGCTAAACCATGCCAGAGAAACAAGTTGACCTGGCATTCCAAATTTTTAAGTGGTCACCAATAGCAAATACTAAGAACTTAACATTCCTTACCTTTGGATACTGGATGAAAATGATGTGTTTAATGTAGTATGACTGTAGGCAACTAAATGAATGATTTGGGGGGGGGGGATATAACCAATTCCTATTTCACCAGGAACATATGATCATCATTACTTTAATCACTTTTTATTAAGTTGAATATATTAGTTTGGAACCATGCTATAACTAGAAAAAATTTCAAGAATCATCCAGAAGCAGTAATCTATTCTATTCACCTCAGAGACACCTATTGAAAGCTTGGAAATCAATGGTTTCTAGAAACTATTGCCAGCTCAGTCCATAAACTCATTTTTACCTATTGATATTAGTAAAAAAAAATCATTGGCTTTTTATATCCATCTAACAGTCATTATGCTTTTTATATACTATTTAAAGTAAACTCTGAGATTCAAACACCCTTACATTTCAAAACTAAGCCAATTTGCTTGTTTAGCCTTATAGGTCTATCACTGTGCCACAACTATATTTTAATGATCTTAATTGTATGCTGAGCGTAGGTATCTTTGACCCTTTAATAATAAAAGTGTATACCAAACAAAGTATCATGTTACTTTTTCAGTTTACTTTTAATACCTAAAGCCAATTAAGAAAGTCATGTGATATTAGTTTGAAAAAAATAATTCATTTTTAAAAAAGATTTAAACCACTAAACATCACATGATCACCATTCATTATGCTTACACAAGCTGATTACACAGAGGCAAAACTCTCCATACAATAGAGCCACCCTGTGCAACCAGAATAATCAATGGATGCAAGAAAGTTTGTGCATAACATCTCTATCTAGTGTCTACTCATCCAATATCCCCACCCTAGTTTCTAGCTTGTGCAACTCTGTTTTCAATTTGTTCAAGTTTACCTGCAATTTCTAGCCTGACAAATCCTGCCATCTAAACACGTAAATTATTCACTCACATTTCCAAGTTTATCATTGTTAATGATTCCATTGACTAGAAATTTATATTAAATTCTTTATTATATATATATAATGTTGTTTAACATATCATGACATATATGTTTAACATATCATGACACATATGTGTATATGTGTTACATAGAACGATTTAAAAATAAAACTTAGGGAAAAAAGGATATATTTTTTTAGAATAAAAATAGAAAAAGGACGCAGTTAATTTATTAGGTAAAAATAGAAATATATTTTTCTTTAAATAAAATCAAAAGGCGGGGTAAAGCTTATTAAAATGTAGGAATTTTTACATTTAATATTTAAAAGAACATTTATCTGCTCTCTATTAACTGAAAGAAAAAAAAAAGAATTCTGATGAATTATAAAGATAAAAGAAATTTAATTATGTAAAGGGAACCATAAAGTTTTAGTAAAAAAAGGTCATTGCATAAACAATAACTGAAACTGGGTATTAGTGGTCTAATTAAAAATCTGTAACTGATTAGAAGAATTATGGTTTTATTAAAATTTAGTATGTTTACCTGATTACATAGTAAATTTGATCAAACTGTAATTAAAAAGTTAAAAGAGAAGATTAACCAATTAAAAGAATTTGGAAAACTAATTAATAACCGTAAGTAGTCAGACAATGGATGGTAAAGATATTAAAGCTACAAATTTCTTATTGTTTTTTTCTTTTGACAACTTTTGTTGTGAGAAGTTTATAAAATTTGTGAAGGTTCGCAGTCAGTTAAGTCAATAGTACACGTTAATCATTCATTTTACTGCCAGTTGCTATACAAGGTTTCCCGGTCATCAATCAGAAGTGTATAGCAATATGTGCAGACATTTAAACATTACCATGTGCATAGAGCGGTGTTCAGTCAATGTTCACCACCCAGTTTTTTCAGCATCTGATGTCTGACATGTAATAAAACTATCTGCCATTGCTGAGATCCATGCTCATAATATAGATGTTGTAAAGAAGACCAAAATAGGTGTTAACCTGGATTAGAAGAGCAAACAGCTGCTAAAAAAGCTAGAAATGCCCACTAATGAACTCTGTTACTTTCAACGAAGAGAGTAATAATCAATCTAAAAACAAAGCTACAACAAAACCTATGTAAATATAAAATACAAAAATTCAGTGTTTAAACAAACTGTGATACTTTTGAAACTTTATAACCAAAAGCCATTGGGTTGTTTACCCTTGTTTTAGAAATGGACTAATCCTTAGCAAAGAAGGCCACAATTAATTTAATTTACTTTTATTTGACTATTAGGTTAATATTTGACTTTTGTTTTGTGTGTGTAAATAAACTTGTTATTTTAATTTGTTAATTTGGCTTAGTTCTCTCTCTTCATACCTCACCGGCACTTTAATTGTCATATAATAGTATTAAGTAAATAGAGAGTTAATTCTATAAGTGCATTATAAATATAATTGTTCTGATAGCCTGATTGAAGCCAGTTTCTTACTCTTTGTGCTAACCAGGTAAAATCAAGCATGGAAGCATTTTAAAACTCCCTTTTTTTCTGTTGATTTTCTAGTCAGTTTTAACTAGTGGCATCCAGGATTTATCCCAATATATCTACAAAAGTGGGGTTTGCTTCCTGAATCTATGGAGGGGTTCAATGGTCTGGAAATGTGACAGTGGGTCATATATTTTGTACCCTCCCAGTCTGACCATTGGTATGGATAGTAAAGTAAAAATATTAACCCTATTTAACTCCTCTGCTTCGAATAACAAAATCCACTAAATGCATAAAAATATTATTAATTTAGAAATGTCAATTTAATTTAAATGTAGGGCGTGTTATTGTAATTAGCAGGTTTTTGTTATAATATATCCATATTCTTCATGCATAAAAAAGATGAGTCATTCATTTGAATCTCTTAACTAAAATTATTTGTGTGTAGCAACAATGAATGCAAAAATGTCATTAATTTAAGAACCATTGGTTCACCATTCAACTCATTGTTTTTTAGAATTTATTATGAGAACATATGATATCACATGATCTTCTTTCCTTTATATTTGCGTAAGTTATTAAAACAGCAACATTTTTCTCTGCAATAGTGTCACCTAGTGCAGGCTTTAGGAATTATAGCAGCTAAATGATAATGCATTATAATTTGCCATCTATGTAACCCATTTAAATTATTAAATTATAATATATACATGTAGTCATAGAGTACTAGTCATTTTATTGCATGAAGGATAGACCAATGAGTTTAAAATTTTGGCTATCCCTGCAATATATGCTTCTATTTAACATAGAAAAAAAAAAATTTTTTTTTATTCATTTATTTTAGATTTGTTCTCAGTAGTTTTAAGGCAAAGAAGAAACCTGCTGTGGAAGTAGTTCTTGTAAAGATCCTAAAACAAAATTATGAAGATTTAGGGAACTGGTCGTAAGTCACAACATACACATTGCATGTAACAAAAGTATACAATATTATAGAATTACATAAAAGTTGAAAGAATAAGTCCAAATTCTAAAATAATTCAAGTTTAGCTTTAATTTGGTTTTGTCTATTTTATATACAAAGAATTTTTAATCAACAGCTTAATTATATCAAACTTAATATTGATATCATTTATGTTCTTTATTACTTTTTACAACTCACTATTAATAATACACTAATGCGTTGAAGGTGAAACTATTCCACTTAACAGTTTATTTAGGCTGAGCACTTTCAGAGTTTCATTACTCCATAATCACAGCCTTGTAAATTTGTCAACATAATTATATGCAAATATATGCAAAACATTTTCCATATCCATTTTCTGGAAATAGCAAAGTGTCTTTTCTATTTATAGGGTTGGTGTCACTGGTAATAAAACAAGCTTCCTTGATCTTTCTCTTAATGTCATTCCTCTTCGTACATAATATATCAGCTTTGGAGGGCTCAAATCTATGGTTAAGCTCTTGCTGATGGTCAGAAAACAGAACTGACTTCTTTTTTGGTTATTGCTTGTATATATGTGTATCTGTGTTGAGCCAATCTATTTCCAATTGTGGCATGAGTCTCACCATAGTAAATAGCACTACACCTCATCTGAGAGCACGCAATTCCATACACCACTTGGGGGGGTTGCTTCAGTGTTTCTTTTGTCTTTAGTATTATTGATGAGCCTATTGGTGTTTGGAGGGGTTCTAAATCCCAGTTTGAATTCTTTATGTAATGTTTTACTAAAGTTTTTTGCCACTGCAGGAATGTATGGCACAGTTAGGTGTTGTCTATCTTCTTTTTTATTGTTTTGATGAAGTCTTTTATGAAAGCATTTAATCCTGTTGTCTATTGTTCTGTAGTTGAAACCCATGTCTATTAAATCTCTGATGTAGCTGGTGGTGTTGTTTTTCTTTGATGGGTTAGATTGCCCCAGCAATCTTCTTCAGAATTTTGCTCTGAATTAAGATTGTTGGGGCAATCAAAACCATCAATAGTAGATTACAAAAAGGATTGCAAAAAGTAATAAAGACCATAAATGATATTAATATTATATGGATTTGGAAATGCAATAAAAAAGATAAAGTGGTATCAAACTTAATGAGCCAAAGTAGAAAAGTTGATACACATAGAAATAGAAAACTTTCAAGTTGGAAAAAGTGAAATTATCACCTCAAGTCAGGAATCTCCTAGCCATTATGCTCAAAGAAATCTGTTAACCACTTTACCTTTCTTTTTTATCCCCCAACCCTAAGTTTTTCCCATATTCTTCTCTATCCTGCTCCATCCCATTCTCACATCATCATCTTTATCCATTCTATGGCCTTTATATTTAGATTCCCCTTATCTTTTTTCCAAACCCAGCATAAAAAACAAGAACTCACTTTCTGTATAATCATTTTGTTTATATTTATTCTTCCACAACTTCATTATTCGTACCCTTTCTGTTTATAAGCATTTACATTCAATTAGATGTCTAATATTTTCCATGCCTTTCTTACATTAACTTGTAGATTAAATCACCTACATTCTTCCATTTATTTGTTATTCCCTTATTTCTAATGATCCTGGTTGAGTCTTAAACAATAAATTACTTTCCTTGCTATTATCATAAACTAACTCACATCCAATATTCTGTTTATTTTTTACATATATCTAAACTATTTTACTCTCTGTATTAGTTCTCCATTTCTCTATTTTTTATTAATGTATTTATCCTTCTATCCCATTCTTTGCCACTATAGCACTCAACAATTCTCCCAACAGAATAATCCCATCTTTGGTACAAGTATACTGACATAAAGTCCTTATCCAACTCTTCTTTAGACCTCACTACTTTTCTCACCCATCTTGTTCTCTGACCTTTACTTATAACCCAATTAAATACTATTTTGGCTATTCTCTTACTATGCATAAATTGTAATCTACCAAACATTTTCATTTTGCATTTTGCATCTCTCATATAAAAACTTGATCATCCCATTTCTTCTTAAATTGCCTCCTTTTCCATCCACACATCTGCATCTGATGCATATATTCTTACTTCTCTTTGTGCTTTTTCTAAGTAATCAAACACACTTTTACTAACCCAATGCTTTGTTACCATTCTCTTCCATACAATTCTAACTACAACATATTTATTGTATGAAAACTGTTAATTTTTTTATCAGTCCATTTCTTTTCTTTATTTCATTTATCAATTTTTCTCCTATTCATCCAAGCAATTTCTCTGATTACTTAAGATGATTCCCAAATAGTTATACCTAATAAACCAGCATTTATCATCATTACTTTTGATTTTTTTCACAAAATTTAACCCCATCTCTTTACCCATTCTTGTGCGTGTCTTCAGCATAACTTCCATATTTTCTCTACTTTCTTTATACAAGAAGATATCAGCAAATAAAAGTCCTGACAATATATATATATATTCTCTTGCCATCTATTAATGGTATCTCTATTCCTTTTCCTTCTCTTTCCATTGCTCTCTCCATTTCTCTCAAATATAATAAAAACAAAATAGGTGACACAGGGCATCCTTGCTTTAGCCCTTATCCCCCATTTTTAGTTCTAACTAATGCTATATTTATTCCCAAATTTACTAAACTTGCCCATAATCTATTTCTATGTACTCTATCATATGTCTTCTCTATATCTATAAAGATGATATATAATTGTTTATCTGTGTTCATACTCATATCTATAAGTTGTGTGACTACAAATCAACTATCTCCTGTATGCTTGTCTGTTCTAAAATCTCCTTGCATTTCTCCCACTATATTATTTTCCTCCAACCATTTTGCCACTCTTCTAGCCATCATATATGGAAAAATTTTATATAACCAGGATGTTACCACTATCATTCTATAATTGTTTATCTTTCCTTCAAATAATCACCTTACTCTTGTATTATTCCAGCTGTCTGGGAATTCTGTCTTCTGTGCCATCTTATTAAAACATGATATTATATTTAATTTTGCCCTATTTTTCCAAATTTATCACAATCTCTGCTGTCCATCTATCTAAATCTCATCTTTCCACTTTTCAACTTCTTCATTCAATTCATTTTATGTGAAACTAATATTTCCATTACTATGTGTTTTTATGTTATCATTCTGATCTTCAAATCTAACATCTTTTTTATATCCATTACATAGTTATTTAATTTTCTCCATAATTATTTACGTTAGTCAAGTTCTTTTTTAAAAATAGTTTTCACATTTATTATTAATATCTTATTCACTTTCTTTGTTTTTAATAGCACATTTATATTCTCTGAATGCTTTTCCATCTTTTTTATATGTTTAATAATACTAACTTTTCTATTGTTTTTATTCTATCTTTATTTTATATTCTTTTAACTATTCTTATTATTCATTCTCCAGACACATCTTTCACTATCTTTTCTACTTATATTACTATTTTCCATCACTTATTTCATTATCAAACAGTTAATTTTCCATACTTTATTCATTCTCTCTTTCTCTACTAATACATAATCTATGGTGTGAAATATATTAGTTTTAGACTATGTATATTGTCCCTCATAAATATTTGATAAATTTTAAAGGCCCAAATTCACTCTCTGACAAAAAATTTTCAAAAGCTGTCAATTCTTGTTATCCATGTCATCAATTTCTTCAATATGCCCATTCATATCCCCTATAACCATTATTTTCTTCCCCTTTTTGCATTAGTTATATCAATACACTGCCATTTATTGTCAGAGTTATATTTTTAAGAATAAAAAATCTTATGACAATAACCAATATGGTAAATGATCTTACTAAGTATGAGAATCCAAATCTACATGTTACTGTATTTTGTGAAGTTAAAATTCCTAGAACTGTTGAATGAAGCTTTGTTAACATTCTTATAGAATATTAAATCTGTACTTATTCAAACCTATCTGTAATAGGATTGTATTCTGCTCACTTCCACTGCTAGAAGTAGAAATCTAGTGTGACATGTAGAATTAAATATGTTCAGACTATGCTAAAATAATTTATTTTTCTTAAAATGAAGATAATGTAAAAATTTCCCAGTGATTGTGAAAATGTGTTTTTTATTAATTTAATAGCTTTTCACAAAATATTAATTTACTTTTATGGAATATGAGTGTTCTGACAAACACTGTTTGAAAAATATTCTCTTTTGTATAAAAAGGCTGCATGTCTTTACATTATTCATAAGGATATGATTGCAGTTACATTTTCAGGAACTTTAACCCTTTATATACATTAAACATCACATGATCACCATCTCTATACTAGCACATAATTGTTGTAAACAAAGGCAAAACTCTCCATACAGTAGTGCCACCCTGTTCCAAACAGAGTTATCAATGGATGCCAGAAGGCTTGTGCATAAAATCCCTACCTAGTGCCTACTCATCCAATATCCCCAGACTAGTTTCTGGCTTGTGGCCATCATCAGTGAGGAGCCTTAGTCACTAGATAGGGATTTTATACACAAGCCTTCTGGCATCCATTGATTACTCTGTTTGGCACAGGGTGGCACTACTGTAGGGAGAGTTTTGCCTTTGTTTACTTTATATACATTACATGGGCTTGCAATATGATTAAACGCCATTCATATTGCTTAACCATAAAAGTAAAACAATAAATAAAAAATAGATTAATGTTTGGGATCACCAGAAGTGACAAACCTGAAGCCATGATTTATGGACCCAGAGCTTCCAAGCTTCAATTGCATGGAGCCAAGGGATTTATAGGAAATAATTAGGACATACACTTCATCAATCATTCAGGATATTGCCTCAGGCACAACTATTTTAAACATAGCAAAAATAACATAACTGTCAAGCATTGATGGCCTACTGGTTAGCTTAGCTACCTTCCAAGCAGCCGGCTCGTGATCGCTTTCCGGTCAATGCTTTGACATATAAAAAAACATAACTGGATATGAAATGTTTAAACATGTAACTGCCATACTGAAAAGTGTTTAATTTATAGCAATATTTTATCACTTTTTAAATGTCAGAACTTAAGAAATTACTGATTGATGGGTCATCAACATTATGGTGGTTAAGTTTTAAAAAAACATAATTCTATATATTATCATAATCATTGAATAAAATAATATAATCTATAGCTAAGATTATAGTATATAAAGACCTTGTCGTTCATCTGTTGGTTTAAATAAATTGAACATCGCTATCTATCTATAGCTTTGAAAATGAAGGCATAGCTCCTTCGAAAAGTGCTTAAGAAATAAATAATTAGAATAATAATATATATTTGAGTTTGTGTGGCGATATCACCGTAGAATATCTGACTTTATTATATATATAAACCACACATTTCGTTATTTAACAGTTATAAAGACCTTGAATAAAATTGTATTGTTTGCCACATTGATACTCAAATGTCACATGATACAATTAATGATCAATTAACATGATACAATTAATGTTCATTTATTACATGATTTCTAAGCACTGACCAAACTACTATTTATTTATTAAGGACAGAATCGATCCATCTCAACCCCCCTCAAGCATATATAACATGTCATGCCCTCAGGCTGGATGCAGCACCACATACTATGGGGAGACCAAGGCCACTGGTATATAACAGCTGCTCAGCACATGTATACATACAGAAGAGCAAAAAAGAATAATGATAACATTTCAATATTTTTTGAACATGAGAAGCAGGCCGGTCATATGTTCGAACCCTCCAACCCCAAAATAGTGTGCGCTGAGGCTAACGATTGTAAAAGGAAGATTAAGGAGGCACATTTTATCATTAATGATAACAACATGATCAATAGACGTGACACATGTTTTGCTATCTCCAGAAAATGGACAAGTTAATTTACATACGCATTTACATGCATTACCATTTATCAATATCACAACAATAATTTAAAATCTGTTTTGGCCATAAATACGAGGGACAAAATCTCGAAAGCGCTAGGCCTGCATTAATTTATCTTGATTGTTTTGTTATCACTAACAGCTTCTTTACCCAGCATGTTAAAGCGCTTATATATACTATATACTAGTAATGATTATGTAATTGTTCATTGTTATTTTTCCCTTATCATTTCTGGGGTTGGAATGGCTATGTTTGTGCATATTTGTCTACTAATGATTGTAAATATATATAATCATTGGCTCTGTAATCTGTCTAAGCATTAGTTATATTAATGTACTGACCTCTGTGCCATTTCCATTCATATTCCTCAGTTTAAAAAAATAGCTCAAGCAATCTTAATGAAAGTGAATATCCAAAAGTATGTTGCAAATTGGAAAGTGTGATATAAAAAAACAAGTTTATTTACAATAAATTTTTTTTAAAAAATTACTTTTTGTACTTTCATAATGATTTTTATTACATTGGTTGACAGTTGCGACTACTTAGAAGTCTTCTTCTGAACTGAAAATTCTTAATTGATATTATTTCTTGTTTATTTCCAGAACTTATTTTCTAATATTTAAATACAAGTTTAGTAACATACTTAAACTATACGTAAATTAATGGGGATTTGAACCCAAAGTTTCAAGCTTCCTTTAGTCATCCATTCCATCTTATATAACCAATACACATAACCACACATATTTGGGAAAGATAAGTGATCTTCAATATATGCATTTTGTGCTGAACCAGTACTCATCAGTTGGGCCAAATCGTCATCTCCCACACTCACATATATATAATCATGGCTCAGTTTATATTAAAATAGCAAATCTTCAAATTTTAATGGACAGACTTCAATCTTCTCCACTCTCCAACTGAACTTACCATCATCAGATTTTTTAATAGTATGGATGGCTGAAGAGTTGGTTGGTGGAAAAGATTGAAGTCTCTTTATTACAGTTTGAAGGTTTGCTATCTTAATTAGAAGCAAGCACTAATTGTATGTCTGTGGGAGATGATGATCAGACCAACTGATGAGTGTTGGTTCAGCATAAAATATGCATATTAGAAATCATTTATCTTTTATTGTGTATGTGGTCATGTTTATTGGTTGTATAAGATGTAATGGATGCCTGAAGGGAGCGTGAAAATCTGGGTTTAAATCCCTCTAATTAGAACTTATTTTGTGTAAATAAACAAGAAATAATGCAATATAATTGTATTCTTCAGCTATGAAAAAGATTGTTAAGATGGTTGAAACTGTCAAATGAATTTTTTCAGTTTTTTTGTTTTGGAATTTTGTCAAAGTGCTTTGAAAGGTGTCTATTTTAATTTTTACAGTATTTTTTCTTTAAGATTTATGTTGAAGTTTTGTATTTCAATGATATGATGGTTTATGTCAAATATGAAATGTTGTTATAGTAATAAACAACAAAAGTTGCATAATTGGGCCATTGTTCATAGAATTTTTAGAATCTGTCATTCTCATTCTACCTCCATGCCAGGTTATGTAGGGCATTTGGTATATTCAGCAATAATTAATAAAATGAGTGTGTATATATTTGTTCCATTTTTTCAAACATCTAGCTGAGAAAATGTATCTCAACCATATATTTGTCAATTCTAGTTATCAGAATATGATCATTCCTCATCAACATTTAAAAGCAATTCCTGTCATCACAACCACATCATACTGGTTTGAGCATTTCATATCTGCATATAAAAAACATCTGACTTCATTGACTACATGTTAGATATAAGATATTTTTGGCTTGCATGCCAGTCTTCATCTTAAAACTTTTGCCATCCAAATTAATATTTTCTTAAAGCCTTCATGTCTTAAAATATGTCCCAAAAACTTAATCCAAGTTCTCTTAACATTGAGTCTTCTTTTCCATCCAACTCATTGTGTTAATCTTCTCCAAAGCGACATCAGAAAGTCATATACAAAGTAAAAGCTATCATTCACATGACATTAAGCTTTTATTGCTAGGTCAGTTGACTATCAAACTTATTGCAAGTAGAATTGTGTGTGAGTGCAAGTAACTACATTTCCATTCTGTAGACACACATCAATTCTGACTTCCATATTTTCCTGTATATATTTTCAAAACAAAGGCTATTCTAATTTACAAGTGGTTGTTAATGATGATGTTGAAGACAAAATTTATTACACTAGTTTAAAAAGATAAACTACAGGTTTGATCATTTCTAGAATAAACTATCTTAAGAGTGATAAGTAATGCTAAGTCATCACTCATGATGCCAAAAGGAATGCAAAAATTTCATAAACTTCTGAGCAATAAAACTATTTAATTATTTTATGTCCTGGGTGGTTTAGACTAATGATAAAATGTCAGATTCTACACTCTAAGGTCATCAAATTGATTCCAATTCTAGAACATCTAGTGTTTGAACTTCTTACAAATTCTTAAGCAATATAGTCATTTGATTATTTCTTATTCTTACCATTGATGACAATCATGTATCATCACTTGGTTAGTTTATCTACTTACAGTAGAAAATTTAGTAGTCATTGAATGTAAATTAGCTCTTATAGCCCATCTTTACAAGCATTACTGATTAAACATTCATATAAAACAGTAATTGAATGGTTTATTGTTCAGGGGTTTGAATTAAGTTTGAGCACAGGAAGCAATATAGTGGACCAGTGATCTGTAAACCTTGAAAGTCCATTTTTCTAACACTGCATGAAACAGAAAATGGTAACATTCATATATCTAATATACAGCTTTTTTTCCAAATTTTATTTTTATCCATTACTAACTGAATTGAATGTGGCTGTATTATCTCTGATTTAATGCAGTGATTGAAGATCAAAATCTGGGGGGCCCTAATATCAACCCCCATACTGATACTTTTACTTCTTAAATCTTATGTGAATTGTTGACAGATAAAACCATTCAAATATTTACCAAATGCAATTTAGTGCAGTTGGTGGAATCCCAAACTCTAATAGTCTTCAAATTGATTTCAATTATGGCATTTTTGATGCCTAACCTTCTTATGATCTCTCAAGGAATGAACATTTACATATCTCTGGACGATGTTTTTTGTTGATGACAGTGGTTATAGATTAGAAATTAAAAAAATAAATTGTTAAAGAAAAGAGCAAGAGATGGTATACCATAAAATTAGTAATTAAGTGATATCATTTGATCATAGTATCTTATTGTGACAACATTCGTATCTTCTTTGATATCAATATCACATGACTATCTTTTATGATTATTGATATGTTTTTAAGAACTTGAGAAGAGGCATATAAATCTGGATCTCTAAAATATAAAGAAATCAATCTAGTATGAGGTCCTTATAACAATGCAAATGAGTTAACATGGTCTTAAAATCTTAGCATTTCTTTTAATTTTCAGGTTATAAGTTTGAATATCAAATGGTGTTAAAGATGTTTGAATTTTAAATGAATAGTTTGAAATTCAATCTCTCTGTAAATGGATATTAAAACTCACAAATGGCAATATTCATTCTTGCTATCTTAATACAAATTCAAAGGCCTTAGAAATGGTATGGATTTCATAAGATAGTATAAGAAACTTTTAAAAGTCATCATCATTATAATTTTTAATCATTGTTCCTGTGCAGAATGAAGGTCTCTCTAAGTTTTGACAATTTCTAGCCTCTTCTCCATATCACACCAGCATATTTTTTTATTTCATCTATCCATCTCACATAGGCCTTTTGCAGTCCTTTGAAATCCAATTTAAGATTTCAATTGTTCATCTATTATTATCTCTTCTAGCAACATGTTCAGCCAATCTCCAATTCAGACTGTTAATTCTTTCAATGATTTCAGTAATAATTGTTTATTCTCTTATATTTCACTATTGATTTTAATATACTCTCCTTTTATTTTATTGTATGGTCTGAAGTCTCTGTACTCTGTTAATTCCAAGTCTCAAAGCCATATATATTTAAAATGTTACGATTGTTATTATATATTTAAAACTAATAATGTTCAAGGCTAAATAGATTTATAAATGTAGATTCATTGAAAGCAATCAATGCTTAGACAATGCTGATATCAATAACAATCAACAATCTTGATAAAAGAAGGTTGCCTTGACAACAGATTGAGATTGTTGATTAATATTGATATTGTCTGTGTTAACAGCTTTTAATAAATTTATATGTATAGACCTATCTAGTCTTGAGCATTATTAGCTTTATTATTTAAGTAATACTTTGTAGGAGTGCAGTTTGAAAATTATAATTGATTTGTTTGTCTGCATTCAGAACAGGATATACTTACCTATTTAATAAGATTTATTTAAACTTCTTTATATCAATAATTTCTCTCTGTGATCAGGTTGCAATCTTTAGTGTCTATATAAACATATTGTATCATAAATAAAGATGGATTTCATCTTTATTGTTAAAAGGATGTTGCCTTGACAACAGATTGAGATTGTTGATTGTTAGTGATAATGCTATTGACTGTTTTTAATGAATTTATATTATATATATATGGCAATTCAATATATATATTGTGATGGGCCGGGGTTTACAAGAGAGGGGGATGCATTTCACTATGGTCAGACCTAGGACTTCTGGTAGGATGTTGTCACTGATGTGATGAAGTACATAACCTATAATGGTATCTACCTCCAGTGAGCTAGCTCTGTATTTACACATTAAATTTAGATACAATTTGGGCTAGTTCATCCATGCCTCATCCCTCCTTTGGTCTCCATTATGCCTCAGTATTCAAACTCAGAAGAAATATGCCTTCAACTCTCTTCAGGGATGAACTTATACAGGGTAGTAGCTACAGCACAGCTATATAGGTTACAATTGATTTAATCATTTATCCAAGCATATCTCTACATAATTATATAAGGGTGAAATGTATGTGTATGTATATCCTTGGTTATTGGTTGATAAGTGAATGTATAAATAATTTTGCTAAACTAGAGATCAGTTTAATGTTAATAAATTTGACAATGTTGATTAAATCTCAAAACAAAGTAAAAAGAAAAATTTTAAACTCTTTAACATAATAAAGTAATATAATTGTGTGTGTCAAGGATGTTTTCTACCATATCAACAATTAAAATATATTCATAACTCCAAAGTCTTACCCAGTGGTAGAAATACAAGACGTGGCACTAATTATTTACAAAGCAAATAAAAAAAATAATTATTACATTGACCATGAAGCTAACTAGCTAATTTACAATATTATTCAGGTATATCTGTAATAGCCTTGTTGTCCAATTCAAATTAGCAATGTTCCATCTTCTTTGGGGACCCTTATCTATGTGTGGTTCCCTAAGATTGACAGAAAAGAACATCCACATAAAAGATTAGTCATTTATACTGAAAAAATAAACAAAGGATTATTAGTTAACAACAAACAAATAACATGAACTTTGCCCTGTAATAAATGTATGTAATTAATATGGAATAATTTAAAAAAAATCTTACCTTATTCCACATCATGATGAATAGTATTAACTTTTTAACTGCACAAATTCTGTTTGGCCGAGTGAGTTAAAACTCTAAACTTTTGATTGGTCAATTACAGAATCAGCAGTAAAAATATATTCATCTTTTAATATTATATTCATTTTAGGATAATTTGTCAGATTATGAAAGTGAACAAAAGTTTTTTTTAAACTAAATTTCTATTTATAATTATAAAAATATTCAATAGTAGAAAATGTAAAAAGAAGTTTGTAATGAATTACAAAGTGTTTAGGTGTCATTGATTTCTTTCTCAATTTATGTAGTATCAAAGTAAAGAATTTTTTTAGTAAAATCTTATTTTTTACTAAAATCTTACTATTCTTGTAAAGTAATTATATTTTTAGCATATTTTATATAAATATGTTATAATATGTGTAAAAAATACTTTAAAATGTTCTAAAAAATTATTTCGTTTTTAAAATCAAAACAAAGAAGTTGGAGTGGTCAAAGTTATTGATAGGTGCTTGTCCATTGTTTGTGATGTCAAGCAACCAATCACCATCAAGGAAGGTCTGCCTTCTCTCTTTGGTATAGTTTGAATGCCTATATATATTGATTTTTTACTTGTAAAATAATTCAATAGAGGGCAGTATCTTACGGTACTTTTTAACTTTAAAATGAGCCTAAATATGCTACGATAACATAAAAACTGCCCAAGTTAGAGTGAGTTAAGCTATATATGAGTTAACTTGAGACTGTCAGGCAAAAAGTTAAATCACTATGGAGGGAAGGTGATCTAAATTTTTTTTAACAAAAAAAATTATGTAACTTAATAATTTGCCCCCCCCTCATTTTACTGCTTTCGCTTATAATGAACTCTTCCAAATTATAGACACAATTCAAAGTGTAGAAAGAAAATAAAAAGAATTTTACAAATATATAAATAACAAGATTACATAACAAAATCAGAAATTTGATTAAATTATTTTGGTTAATGTTCATGAGATTGGCAATAATGTCCTTCATGGATGCAGTTTATCTTTTTTTTGGATCACTCTCCTTGGTTCACATGTGTCACTCATTGGGATTCCTATGAAATATGCTTAAAATAGTATTACATTTATTCTCTGCAGTTGCTCTTTTTGATCCATGCATACATTTAGTGTAGGACAATTGGGACTTCTTTAGGCATTTTCATTTAGAATAAAACTTTATTAAGAATAGGGGGGAAGAAATATTTAAGACCTCCTTTTTATAAATTAATTTTTTTTTAAAAAAAAATAAATGTTAAAAGAATAAATAAATGTGAAATGTTTTAAAATAAAACTGACAATAGTATAATTAACAAAGGAAAACTCTTGTTAACTATCTTATCAGCATGAATGTGATAAGATAGTAGATGAATCTAAGAAAAAAGATTAGATAAAAATGTAAAATTAATTAAACTAAATTAAAATTATGATAAAAAAATAAATAATGGGAGAGTTACGTATAAAAAAGGCAGCTTGTCCATTTTTTCCAGTTTAAGTTTTTTTAAGTTTCCAGTACCAGTTTGCAGTTTCCAGTTTTTCAGCAAAAGTATAGCACAAATTTAATTGCAGCAGAGTGTCAGTAATTGCAGAGTTTTTCCAGCTCAACAGTTCATTGGAAAATATAAACATAGAAGTCACAGAAGTAGTAACATGCATTGCTAGAGAACCTTTGGAGTGTTCAGTTGAACTTCATGTCCTGGGTCCTCAGCTCCATCAATTGCTCTCACCTGGAATCAATGCCTCATACATAATATAGACACTGCCACATACTCTCTCCCATTCTTTGTCAGAAGTACAGAAGGAAACCCATGAAGCCATCACTGGAGACCAAAAGGCCAGCCATTTGGAAATCAGAATCTAAGGAAAAGTGTCAACTGCAGAAAGATGATATCATCTTAACTTAATAAAAAACCTAAGTAAATATACTTTTTCAATCATAAACTATCTAGACATATATATATATATATATATATATATATATTATATATATTTATATATATATATATATATATAATGAAATGAACTATAATGGACATTAGTAATATTAAATTATTAACAACTAATGTGCATTTATTTATTTTCTGTGTTAAATTTTACTATTTATTTAAATATGTATGTGAGTGAATAAAAAAATGTTTGTTTAGATGTTGCTTGGTCTATATTCTCTCTCTTAACTGTGTCACCTGGGTCCCCTGCTTAAAATTGTGTATTAGCCTTGGTATATTTCAAGTGCTGTATCCATGTGCCTGTCATACAAGCATGCTGTCAATATATAATATATATAGCCAGATAGTGCTTGAAACTTGTTCTCATAACAAATAAAGTGCTTTAGATGGCAGATGTTATCCCAGCAGTATGGAGGGCTGTTATGGTTGGGAAAGATGATTGAGGTTATCCATTTGTGTAGCCTTGATCATGCCATAGGTATCATTGATGGTTAATCTATCAATGATATGCTACACCTCTGCTTGAATGTGCAATCAAATGCCAGAGTTGTTAAATAATAAAGCTATTATTCTAGAGTAAAATAATAAAATGTTGATAAGTAATAATGTATAATAAAATAATGTAAAAATATTTGGTAATACATGGTCTGTTGATCCACACCATGCAATGGTGCTGCTTTTATGCTAAAACACATAAATATACTGTTTACAAGGCCACTCAGATCTTATGGCCTGTAAACTGTTCAAACACTAAGATGTTGAAGTGCATCGTTACCCCATCATGTCTAGCATGTTGAACATTATTAGTGATGAGTATGCAACACTCTCTATAGACATTACTCTTGACTATTGTACAGCGTATGATATGAAGATTTCTGTAGTTGTAATGACGAACGAATTTTTTTTTGCTTAAATGTATTGAAATTGATGTGAGTTAGTAAAAATTGTAACAAATTCTCAAACACCACTACTTTCATTGTCAGGGGTCAGAATTCACTAAATGAGGAGTGTAAATCACAATTTGGCAAAGTTCACAATCAAGTCGAGCACTTTCCGATACTTTTTCGAGATCAAAACAGTTCAATGGCAGACAAACGTTCGGTGTTGTAGTTTTGAGATTTACGTGCTACAGAAGCAAATGCAGTGGCCTTCCTTCAACCCCCCAAAAAATATTTTACCCACCCAAAAAAACTGTCTTTGTGGTGGTTTAATGAAATTAAGACATTGTCAAACATCTGAAATGGAATGTCAATCGCATCAATGTTGATGAAGGTGTTCCATTCACTCATGGAATGGGGTTTGAGGGCTGCTGAATCACTTTTTTGCAAGTGGTATGGCTAATTTATTATTGAAACCGGGATCAGCTTACTGTGAAGCGTATTAGAGCTGAAATGGAAAGGTGTCAAAACACTATAAGGAATTTGATGACAGATCTTAGAGAGGTCTGTCGAGAAAGCCTTGCTTCTCGATAAAAAATAAAAAAAGTTTCTTCAAAAACAATAAAAAAAGACTTGGAAAAAAAAAGACTGGACAAAAAGAAATGTTTGTTTTAAACAAAAAAAAAAAAAAAAAAAGACAGTATATTTTAAAAAGCCAAAAAAAAAACCATTTTTTTATTTTTAAAAAATATACATCAAACCGGTTAAAAAAAAAAAAAAACAACAACAACAACAAAAAAATAAAAATTAAGCAAATCCAAAAATTAAAAACATAAATCAACAAAATTTAAAAACAGTCCAGTAACGTTATATCTATTTGTTTTTCACTAGCAACAGTGCCATAGAGCAGTATGGGTAATTAGATGATGTATTACCAAATATTTTTAGACAATGGATGGTTACAAATGACTAAAAAGGATGGTTACAAATGATTAAAAATGTCCATGTTGATTACCAGACCATTACAATATATTTGTTTATAAGTCATGTTTTCAGAGTGACCATGTTTAATAGAATAAAATTAAAGTAAATATAAACACGATTACTCCCAAAAACACAATTTATAAAAATATATTTTGCTCTTAAGAACATTCATTTCAACACAGTCAACACTTAAACAATTCCAATAACAATCAACAATTTCAGACTGTTGTCAAGACAACCTTTTAATAATAAAGATGGAATCACAGTTATGAATGTAAATTTAATATTTCAGATTTACATTATATAGTAATTGCTGTTGTAGTAACTAAAAATGTTCTAAAAACTTAAGCATTCGATAATATATCTAATAAAATGGCATATGTCTTTTATTAAATTCTCTTTAGTTATAAAAAAAAAAACAACTTTAGCTAGATAAGTGAGTTTTAACGAATCATAGATATATATTGAAAGATAATTTTTAACTGGATTAATTTTTTAGATAGTAAAGTTTAAAAAAACATTTTATTTTTGTATTTTGTAAACAAACATTTAAATGATAAATATATAATTATAAGTAATCACAAAGATGTAATATTTGATATTGTTGATTACTTATGATTAGATATTTAACATCTCAGTGTTTATTTGTAATGTTTTAAAATGTGAAACTTTTTCTATTATCATTTTAAAATGTCTTTAATAAATTAAAGGTATCATTTAAAGTTCAGGTTTTAATAGAACATTTATGTAGATTATTTTCATCTTGTTCCATAATTAAAATAAATCATGAATTACTTCAGTTGTACATATATAATTTGTGGTGTTATAATTGACTATTTATTAGTCTGCATTCAAAACAGATTACATTCATTTGTTTAAGGAGGTTTACTTAAAATTTTTTACATAAATAATTTCAATCTCTGGGGTTAAGTTGCAATTTTAGTGTCTATATAAATATATTGGATCAAAAGGAGGTTGCCATGACAACAGTTTGAGATTGTTGATTATTATCTATATTGGAAGTGTCTAAGTGTTGACTGGTTTCTAATGATCATATATATATATATATTATTTTATCACAGCCTCTTCTTTAATTGAAACAATAGAGTATCAGCAATTTGTTGTCAAGGCAACATAGCAAATTTAATTTCAGTCTATGTTTCAGTTGAATTTTCTTTACTGCCTTGATGATATATTGATAATATTCTATTGGTGCTGTGGTTACATAATTTGCAAATAATAACTAATTGGTTAAAGGCCTTGTAATTTATATATAAAATTTTATTTAGGTTTTATGAAAAGATTGTTTTAGCAAACTTGATATTACTTGTAATTCTATGGTTCACTAGAGAACCAGTATTCATGCCAGGATGGGGTATTCTTTTTGAAGAAGGGTAAATATATTCACTATCTTTGTTATTAGATTTTATACATTATTTACAGTCATATGCACACACATATAAATCATACATAATGCAAACATTAATCATCATTACATAATAGTTGAAGCAATTGCTTTTAAATGCTGTAATTAAATATTATTTAAAGATCTACCAAGTGAAAAAAAGTTTTTAATCTTGAACTGCTTTATGAACTAAATATTATTCTTACCATAATCAACAGCACTTTATTGACAGTACATTTTAAATTGGTTTATTCTTGCATCATAGTTAAAAATTATTGATATGTGTAAGCCTTGTTTGTAATTATTTGATTGAGAATGACACAGATTGGTGCTTATCCGATGAAACTAATTCAGGGAAAGTTTTAAATCAGGAGGATGTAAATGTCAGATTTTTAAAAATTTTATTTAAAGTATGGATTTGTTTAGATATTAACAAAATAGCATTTTGATTTTGATTAACAAAATAACATTAAAATTTTTGTAAAGGGTCCAACCAAGAGATAGATTCTGTGGTTATATTATAACCTTTACCTTTATGAATTAATATCAATTTATATCCTTCTATATGCATTGCTAAATTTATAAAAAGTTAAATCCACCTTTCTTGTCATTTTTTAATGCTTATTTTATTAAACTACTCAAACTGAAAGTTTTGATCGATCATCAATCTTCTTCAGAGCTACAATATATATATATATGATTAATCCATTTTAATAACAATTCTTTATTTCTAGTACAATGCTTACATATCACTCATCTAAAATTAATGGAGTTTATGAAATTAATTGTAAGGATTGTAAAATTGAAAATAAAGAGGTAATAGATTATGTGGGAGAGACTAAGAATCAATCTCTAGGAGATTGATACAGCATAAATATGATAGGAATTTGCCAATATATATGCACAGATTGGAAGCAGGACATGAGTTTGATAAAGTGTGTATTAAAATGTTACATTTTACAGAAAGTAGGAGAGAAAGAAAGATTAAAGAAGCTATTTATATAAATAGTATTAGACCAAGAATGAATAAAGATTTAGGTTTGAGAAAAATTTAAATATAAAAGTTATTATAATAAAAGTGTAAGATTAAAATTAAAGTTAAATTAAAAAATTATTTAATAAAAAAGCAATAGAGGAAGCTAATGTATAAAAGCTATAGATATAAATGTAAACTAAAGTGAAAAACAGTTTAACTGTAAAAGAAAATGGATTGTGGGAAATAAAGAAAATTAAAAAGATAAAATAAAAAAATTAAGTGTTAGAATTAATTGAGATTATTATTATTATTATAATAAAATAAATAAGGAAATAAATAGGAAGAACTTGGTTTTACAGAATAGTTTAAATGTAGAATATTTGAAGAGATTAAAGGTTAGGTTTATTTATATGAGATGTATAGGGGATATATATATATATATATATTGTAATGGATGGTCCACTATGCCTGGATTTGCACTTGCCCACACCCCAGATGTAACAGATGGGAAAATAACTTGTGGACTGTGATATTATGCAGATGTAGCAATCTGGAGACTGTGACTCAAGGTGCCCTAATTTATTGCCCCTGATGACACAGTCTGCAGAGACCTACCAGGCTTGGAAGGGGAAAAAGTTGCATCTAACTATGATTGGACTTTGGGTCTTTGGGTAGAATGCTAATGAAATGCTTAACCAATGATTGCATGCACTTTAATTGACTAGCTCTATTCCTATTTAATAATATCAAATGCAATTTAGGTTAGTTCATCCACTTTCATCTTTTTCTGATTCCATTATGCCCTAATATTTGAGCCCAGAGAGAATATTGCTTTTGACTCTTTTAACAGGTATGAATGGATACATGCAGCAACTCCCACACCTATATATAGGTTACAACTAGCATTTATTATATTTGTTTTATTCTACAACTTTTGTATGACAAGAAAATAGATGTATGTGCATGCATAATAGTTTATAAATGGTGGAATGTCAGGACAACTCAATAAACCAGATACCGAAATAATATAAAATCTTAAATATTTATTGACAATGATAAATAACATAAAGTATAATAACAATAGTAATGATATATATATATATACATGTGTCACAAGTGAACTTCTACCATTCTATTAACTAATAATTCTCCAAATCCATCCCCTTTTATCCCATGGCTTTACAAATCATAACTATATAGACAAATAAACATTAATAATTCAAAATGATTGAGATGCTGGCTAGCTAAATTATATATTTATTGATTTTCGCAATCTATTTAATTTAAGGGGAGGTATAGAAATTAATACTAGTTGATTAGTCAATCATACTGGAAAAATATATATACAGGGTTAATTAACAAAATAAAACATATAAGATGTATTCTGTATCAAGTGTTGCAATTTAATCTATAAAAATAAATGAAGAGAATCTTGCCTTACTATTTACATGGATAACCTGATGTGATGCAGGTGGGTTGACCTAGATTTTATTTACAATAAAATAGAAAAATTTCTTCTTTGCTAATTCTGAAAAATGAGGTTTCTAGCATCAAAGTGTGAAAATACAACATAGATAATAAAAATTAAAACAATCAAACAAAAATTTACATTAATTTATTGATTAAAGTTGTAGTTGGAACAAAGTTCATAAAAAATCATCTTAATAGAAGTAGTAGTTGGTAGTTAGGCATGTTGTTCTCCAAAAGCAGTTTGACTCAGCAAATCATTTTCCTTGGCAAGGATAAATAGGTACAATGGTGTCTTCTGCGGTTGTGTATGGTAAACACCTCGATCCTTAACTGATTCACCTTTAAATATTCCCATGCTTGTTTACTTTGGACTGCAGGCATCCTTGTGTGGGTTTTACAATAAAGTAGAATAAAAATAGAGTTTTTATGCAACTGTTAGGAAATAAGTTGAAGCACAATAGAATGTTTTACTTTAGCCCATATTTATCTTTAAGTACCATTCAATAATTATTTGTAATCATAAATTTATGTTAGATAATATAGAAGCACTGTATTAAAAGAATTATTTCATTTTTGCTTTCTATTTTCAGCAGAGTTAATTTTCATTTTTCTTTTTGAAAAGATTTAAAATATTAAAAATTATTCCAACATCTTTCAAAACATGATTTAATTATCTCAAAATTTATAAATTATTTTTACTTTTCTTTCTTCTGGATTTGACAAAATTTAAGTTACAGTATTTGACTTTAAAAACTTCTATGATTCAAATAAAAGAGGTAACAAAACTCAATTTCAGCTTTTGAAATTTTAATTTAACTGCTGTATATTGTAGCTGGAATATTGTTGACAAGAAGAATGATTTGTAAAAAGTTTCTGTTTTTATACAGTTCATGCGTAGATCTCCTGAAACGTTTAGATTTTTAACTGCCTATTGTTTAAATACATTTCATTTATTACAAATAAAAAAATCAGTTTTATTTTCACACACGCTCACCTAACTTGACCTCAGGCTATCCCTAAGTCATTTGACTATAAATTAATATTTAATTTTAAATTTAAAAAATATATACGGTGCAGTTTATTAATTAAATAATATATATACAATATTACTTTCTAAAATATTGGTTGCATTAAATTTATTACAAAATAATAATTTATTATGCGTTCTGTAATTCTCTGTGAATATAAATAAATATATATGTGTTGTACATGTATATATGTAATAATAATAAACAAATAATCTCCCAACTTGTTAGTAATAACAAACAAATAAACAATACAGGTTATGTCTATTTGTGTGTTATTACTAACAAGTTGTTTGTATTTGGAAAGTTTAAATAAAGTTTAAAATTTTCTATACATTCACTCATAAATGATGGAAATAGTCCAACATATCACATCTTATAATATACCATTATTACAAACTTTCAGACAAATAAATAATCTCCCCATTATTAATGCAAGTTCCAAATGGATTTGATTCAATAAGCAGGCCGATCTTGTTAGGAATATTTGCATTGTAAGCTACCCTTTACAATATATATATATAAGGTTTAAGTAAGTATAATATATAAAAAAAAGGTAGAAGTAAAAATGAATGAAATAAAGAAGAATTCGTACATAAATAAGATAAGGTTATTATATTATAAATGTAATATTTAATTATAAATTATGGGTATAGAATATAAGGTTATAAATATGGATTAAAAAGAAGATATAAAATAAAAATAAGAGAAGAATAATAAAAATCTGTGTTATATTTGGAAAATATAAAATGATAGCATAAGAATACAGTAAGGAAGTATATATGGGGAAATAAAAAATAATAATTATAAAAAAATAATAATTAAAAAATAAATATATATATATGTAAAATGTATGAAAATTTTTTTAAAAGAATTAAAGAATAGAATTTTAATAAAAGAAAAAGATTACAGATTAAAATGTTTGAGGAGTTTATTTATTTATTTGGTTTTATATGTAAATCTGGGTCTCACTTTATGTGGATTATTTTAATGTGATTTTGAAGTTATGCGATTCATGTTTCTTCTTAATATCTTTTATATTTCACTATATTTATTAGATATCAAAAAATTTAAATTATTAATAACTTGTTTTGACTTGAAATACTTTTTTCCCCAAAAAATATAACATTATATTAGCAGCTAACATGAATATGGCCTGAAGCTGTATTTAGAACTTACCTTCTATGTAAATAACCTATTTATACTAATGAGTAAATAATAATAATAGATTTATACATGCATATAAAAATATCGCAATAAATATTTTAAAAATTTAAACTTTTAAAACATATTTTGTTATATATAACAGAAACAAATAATCTTTTAGATTTTTAAAATAAAAAACTAAGATTTTATAAACTGAAAATAATCTTTCTAATGATAATGTATAAGCTTTTTGTTTTGATTGTGATTTCATTTTTTTAATATAGAAACAGAAAATCATTAACACAGCACAAGACTGAAAATGGCACTAGTTGTACATCACATCACGAATAAAAATAAAGTGGCTAACAGGTTTCTCTGGGCATAATTATGAGAGATTCTTGACTTTGTTTAAGGAGAAGCCACAATACATCACATCGAATCTAATTTCTTACCAGTTTACAAACGAATGCTAGTGGTAATGATTAAAATATGTATGAAAAATGTAAAATCAAATACTGTAGTAATAAAAAAAGTAAAAAAAAAGTTTGTCTTATTTTTTTTTTTTTTAAATATTTGAAATTTTTTATTAGTCATACTTTATTTGCTTATTTTTTTATTGGGAATTTTAAAGTAATTTTTTATTGTTGCTTTGCTTTTATGTGAATTCTGAAAATTACAGCACCTATCACCCATTTTTCAAGGTAAATTAAGTCTATTTTTGTGCTATTTTTCCATGGAACCTATCTACCGCAAAAAATGAGACCCAGGTGTAGTCATATATTTAAGGGGATATATAACTATATGTTTGTATATTTTTATGAATATATATATATATATATGTATCTGCATTTTTTATATAATTTGTATTTTTATATAATTTGTATATTTATGTATATGTGTATATATTTTGTAGTTCTGAAAAAGATTGCAGGGCAATCGAAACTGTTGGTAGATGGGTGATATGTAAGCATTGTATTAGAAATAAAGAATTGTTATAAAAATGAATTATTTAATTAAGACAATGCAAAAAAGAAAAAGTTAAAATTATATATATATATATATTGAATGTGGCATTTGATTATATATTGTATAAATGGTACATAATGTATTTAAGTTTAGTATACTTGATGAATATATATATATATATATTTGGTAGTATAAATGTATATATAATAAGGTGTAAAAATGAGTCACTTTATAAGTGAGTATAATTATATAATAAACTGCATATCATGTGTGTATATATATATGATAGCTCTAAAGAAAATTGCTGGTCAGTTGAAAATGTAAGACACATTAATTTTAATAAAATGAGCATTAGGACAATAATAAGAAAGATGAACTTACTCCTCTAACTCTGCCTTTATATCCATATATTGAACAGTAACTAAATTTGTGGTTTCTACTTTGTGCTTGGCCATATTTATATAGGTCAGAAGATGTTAAAATTCACTTATGAAGCAGATAACTGCATTGTTCAGAGATTGTCCAACAATCTATTGCTGGACTCCAGTAGCATCGAGAGAGATAAAAATTAAATTATCTTTATTGTTGGATCAGAGAAAAAATTGCTTGAAAATCACATAAAAAGTTCATTTTTATGTTAGTTGAACATCCATAAAGAAGATTTTGATTTCATATAAGTCATAAATGGTGAAACTATATGTTGAGTTCTACATAACCAGTTTATTTTATTGGTGAGACAACTTCTTTTTTGATACCTGGTGGAAAAATGTATGGAAGAACATTTTACTGTTAAGGATTTAGGACCTTTTAGGTTTTTTTTTTTTTTTTTACATATTTGCAAAATACATACTTATTAATTTTATTTGTCACTGTGCAAATAAAGAAATAACATTTTATTTTACAAATAATCATTTAATTAAATTGAAATGAAAACAGTTTCTGTCTTGGATATGAGTGATGTGAGGAAAGATTGCAAATTATTATGATAGATTCAAAGATTTGAGTATTTGATATTCTAGCTTGCCTGATAAATAAAGATTATTTATAAAATGCATAAATGTCCAAAAAAGAATGGTATGAGTATCTGCAGTTGTGGGTGGGCTTTGATGTGATGGAGTTGAGATGTGAAATATACTGTGATCTGGTGGAGTTGAGATTAGAGATATACTCATAAAACAAAAAAAAAGAATCTTGGATCTAAAATCACTGCACCTAAATTTTAGGATTTAATGCAACCCTCTAAGGATTTTCACTGATGAAATGCAAAAGCTACAAACTAGTCTGGGATATTGAATGAATAGCCATTAGGTATGGATTTTATGTACAAATCTTCCTACATCCATTGATTATAGGGATTTTATGTACAAATCTTCCTACTTTCCATTGATTATGCTGGCTTGCACTGAGTGGAGCTAATGTATGGAGAGTTTTGCCTTAATATCACACTTATACTGTTATTAAATATACTTCTTATGATGTAGTTCATCAATATAAGTTTATATTTTAAAATATACTTCTTAAAGTAAAACACATAAAATATGAACTTTAGCAAAATATCATCCTGATGTTTAAATATCAGAAAATTTTAAATAAAAAAATATGAATATCTCCCTCTATAAAAAATTAATATTTATACAAAATACTTAAAGAGATAATTTCATAAATTTTTGTAACCTAAATGGGTTTAAATTATTTATTTTTTTGTTTTTATACTCTTACATTTGTCATATCATCCAAAAATCATTTTCACTATGTTCACTTCCATTGCAATTTAAATATGCATCTATTTGAGCTAAGTGATCTCTAATACTTGTATGAGTATCAATTATTCATCTCTTGTGGTATATACTATGGCAATCATTATACATTTTAACATCATTTGCAAAAGAAATTTCTATATACTTTATCTTGTTCTCTCACAAATTATCAACTTCAAACAGTTTAGCAATTATTTTACCAACTTATAAAACTATCCTCTATGATGATTCCTGTGGTGATAGATAGCGATTAAAGTGTAGGATGTGAAATAGTAACAAGAATGCTCAAAGCAGTAAAATAATATTATGGATACAGTGCAAATCATAATAATAGGTCTGTATTCATCAGGCACCTAAGATTCAAGTCATGGCTCTATTATAGCACTTATTGACAATAAGGAAATGCAACTGTCCATGGAAAATGATATACAACCCTATGCTATCTGTATGTTTTAATAACTTTAAAGTATGAAAATGTAATTCACATACACAGTTTTCAACATATCCCTCACACCTAGGATTTTATATGAATATTACTTTCCCAACCACCATCTTATATCTCTCACACTGAATAACTCACTGAACATTGTAAAATATACAAACCACATTGTAAAATAATTTCTAAAATACAATATTAAAGAAACAACAAAGATCTAAATGCATTTCAAGATGTTTCTTTTAAGTTTTCATGCACAAATGATCTTGATAAAACATACATCAGTACTATGCATTTAGTTATTTGTTATTATAGAATTTAGAGATCAATATTAGGTTTTTCTCTGTATTTCAACAGACAGCATTCACAAAGATAAAAGATTAATAAATTAAATGTTATCTAATATATGCATATTCAAGCATTAACATTAAATAAATATTTGATGTTTTCAAAAAACATTCATACACATCAATTCTTTTATAAAAAATACATATGATGATTATTTCTATCAATGGTTCATTCCACTGTTTAATATTAAATTCAAGCAATATGAACTACTAATTTAAATACTAATTAGGATATATCATTATTTTAAAAAACAAATTATTAAGAAAAATGTAATCTAAATATTAAAAGAAATTACCAATGATCTCAACTATCATTAAGATCATTACAGTGATCCACTTCTTGGACCATACATTCAGAAAAATCAATTACAATTGTAATTTACCTTCTTCAGAAAATTACTTTCTGAATACCCATTTTTATTATTTAACATTTTAATAATAATAAAGTTAAACTACTTTTAAGATTAAATTTAAAATATAATAACAAAAAGGTTAGTTTTAAAATAAAAAAAGTAATAATCTAAATATTAACATTAACCTTAATAAAAAATGATAAAGTTTTAAAGTTACAAAAGATTTTTATCTTTCTCTCCTGCTCATAAGTTGAATGCTTGTCTGGAATATTGCCTGTCAGGAATCATTCTGTTGCCTAGTTATGGGGAAAGCTTTGTGCACAATCATATTCCTGCCTTAGCACCATTTGAAGAAATGTACCAATAATAATAAAATCCAGTAAAATTAACAAAATCCATGGAAAATATTAACTATCCTGTAAGATAAAATGTTTATTTTAGTCCTTTCTGATAATTTTGTCCAGGCATTTAATATCTTCATGGAATAATAATTCAAAATCCATTTTATATGAAATATTTTTTTACATATGTTTCAGCCATTGTGTATAACAGGTATATTGCAATAAATATGATATTAGTGTTTGTATTTTCCATCAGTTAAAAACATTAATACAAACGTATAATATAATGTTATTTATTTAATATGTTTATCAGCAGACATGTAGTTTATGGATTGCAGTAAATATTTCTTTAAAAGATTTATGATTTTTATCCTTTTAAGTGTATATTTTTTCACTAAAAATTTTTCTTTTCCAGATAAAAAGACAGCTATATCATTCAAAGCATTTATTATTTGATATAATTTCAATCTTTTAAAAAGATGTATCAGAGTTCATTTATTCCACATAAAGTTATTTTTAAATTGTGTAATTTATTTATTGATTTGATCATTAGCAAGTCCTTTTAAAAGGATAAAAGACATTCAAAAGTCATCTTCTTCAATCTGTTTTTAAATACATCATTCTTAAAATATAAGTCCATTTTGATTACTTTAAAGACAAATAAAATGTGAATTTAATAAACAGACATTAATCATACTATAAAACATTTTAAATTCAGCTTTTAAACATAGATGCAGAGTCTTAATTTCCTTTTCTTTCTTTCAAATTTAGCATTACAGTAAAGATTTTTAATAAATATCTGATTCCTCTTAATTTACTTTAATAAAATTATTTACATTGTAATATAATAAAATTATTGCAAAAAATGTTCACTTACTCCAGACATACTATTTATAAAAATTTCAAAGTCCTTACATAAATCCTCTCCAGTCTTTAATCCCAATATTTAAGTAGTCTTTAATCCCAATATTTAAGTAACTATTATCACATTTCATAGAATTATTAAGTTTAAATAAGAATACACTGACATGGAAATTTGCTGTTTTTATTTAAATAGTTATTCCAATTATATTTTTCAAAACACTTTTAAGTAAAATAATAATGATAAAAAAGAAATTACTACTGTCACAATATAAAAAATATAGTTATAAATTTGAAACTAAAACTATCTTAAACCGAATCCATAAAACACTATCACTAAAATCATTGTCTAAACTGGCTTCAACCTCTCTTTTTATACTGGTCTTAATCCAATGATTTCATTGGCCAATACTGCTTGTACAAATCTGCTAATTTACATAACTACATCTATATCATCTTTAAAATCAAGTTTAAAACTATGAATCATCAATTATTAAATATCAAATTATTTAATACCTTAAATATTAAATATTTTATTTAGAAATTAAATATTCTTATTAAAACAATTTTTAATATTTTAATAACCTAAATTGATTTTAAAATAAAAAACTACATCTAAATAAAATAATACTAATTTTTAATTATTTTCTAATATTATCTCTAGACTTAATATTTGTTACACTTTATTATATATCAAATTTTTGTTAATGAGCTAAAATTTAAGTTTTCTTTCCCTAACATTAAAAGCCCACATATTCACACAATCACTTCTAACCATGTGATAATTTCAGCACATTTCAAATTAACTATCACTTAAATAATATTTAAAACAAAATAATTATCTTAAACTTGTATATAAAATATTTATCACTATAATTAAACTATTCTACCATTATAGTATTTTTTAAATATAATAAATAAAAATTAATATTATCTTTTAAACAATTATTTTATTATTTAATTCATCTCCAAATGAATTCAAACTATCTAATATATCTTTATAAGCTCCTATCTAGTAAGTTTGAACCCCTACTATCTATAATATCAAAATTATATGCTAAAAATAACCTAAATTTATATTGAGACATGGTCTCTAATGTGATTTACTTCAAATCTGTGACATGATATATTGCCAACAAAAGAAAATAAATTAAAAATTTTATGATCTGATAATGAATTTTTTTATTCATCTTTGTATGTAATTTTTAAAGTATGTTATTTCTATTGTAATGGTTTTTTTTATTCAGTTTATTTTGTTCCAATTTTTTGTGTACATACTCGTTTTTTAATTTATTTTTGTTACTATTAATTTTTAACAATATTTAATCACGCACATTCTTGAGGTTACAGCCTTAGTAAATATCACTTACATAATCAATGTGCATTTAAATAAATTTATAATTACAATTTTAAATTATTGTAATAGATTTCTAACTATAAGATCTTTCCATTGACTCATAAATCGAAAGATTTCGTGAGTATTAAGGTATAATAGGAATTGTGGATTTAATCAGTGAAGTGTTGAATAGCTTCATGATCTCAGTTCTAACTGCTTCAGTTTCAGTTGAAGTAAAGAAGGGTTCCCCTCTTTTCTTCCAAAGCATAAGCTTGTGGTTAAGACCTGTAGAGGTTGCTATTATCACATTTTTACGTGCACCTTCTTGAGGTTACAGCCTTAGTAAATACTACATACATAATCAATGTGCGTTTAAATAAATTTATAATTACAACTTTAAATTATTGTAATAGATTTCTAACTATAAGATCTTTCCACTTGTAAATCGAAATATTTCGTGAGTATTAATGTATAATAGGAATTGTGGACTTAATCAGTGAAGTATTGAATAGCTCCACACTCTCAGATCTAACTGCTTCAGCTTTAGTTGAAGTAAAGAAGGGTTCCCCTCTTTTCTTCCAAAGCGTAAGCTTGTGGTTAAGACCTGTAGAGATTCCTATTATCGCATTTTTACGTGCACATTCTTGAGGTTACAACCTTAGTAAATATTACTTCAGTAACCTATTGTAAATTTCTTTTTCAATAAAGTTCCTTTGAAATGTAATAATAATAATAATGATCATATAGTTTATTGCTTGGAATTCACAAGAAATGCAAGCATTGAAAGTAACAGAATTGTGTCCCCAAGTCTGACCCTATCCCACTACATAAATTATGCAAAGGTTTATTGCATTGAAATTTTTTCACAACTAATAAATATTTTATAGACTTCCACAGCCGTTTTCAACCTAGATAATAACACCTTTTAGAAAATATTGATGAGTATTTAGCAATTTCTAATAAGAAATGAAATAAATAAAAAGTAAGATACAAGACTTAACCTTTTTGCTTTTAGACTTTATATATTATAATAGCTTCTAGATATTACATCTAGTTAAACATATTATTAAAGTGATTGATTTGTAGCTTAAACATCCCTATATAAAATTCCAGTTGATTAAAGTAAATAAAAATGTGTTTGGTCACCTGTTTGAAATGGTTGCACTTATCCTGCACTTGGAAACTCAAATGTCACAGGACTACTTAAGTACCTAATTATAAGATGTTTTTTTTCATTATAGACTAATTAATTTGTTAAATTTTTAGCTATGTTACTGATGCAACTACAGCTGTAATCGTGATGGTGTTATTATTTATTTTGCCAAGAAAGGTACCTCAAATACCCCATTTCAAAAAAAGTACAGGTAACTAAATAAAACATAAATTATATATGTGTATGATTATGTTTCAGACATTTTTATGTATATATATTGTAGCCTTTAGATTTGCCCAAGGCTCCATTTTTTTAATTGACTATGTAAAATAATGTTTAACAAAAATTTTCTTCATAGTTTGTGTATATTTTTTTCTTCAATAGACAAACTTTTTAGCCAAGGCTAGGTTTGAACCCATATTCATAGGGATTGCGTATGTTTTACTTGGTAGGCAATCTAAACATTTGTCATTAAAAGATTTTTAGGCAAAAGATTGTTTGATTTAATATTAATTTATGGGGACAATTTAATATTACTGATGATTTATTAGATAGGCAATATTTATACATCGTTTGATAGTTAGATTAAAAAGAAGAGAGGAGGATGTACGATTTAAAAACTACTTTAGAGAGGGAGAGTAGATAGTCATAGTTTTACACTAACAAGTTAGAACTAAACAGTTCATGAAATTAAAATTATAAATTGTAAAAAATAAATAATAATTAAGGATTAAAATATTGAACAATCAGTTTAATTAAAAAATTGTATATGTGAAACATGTGTGTATTTAATCTAGTTGTGGATTTTAATTATAAAGTTCACAATTAAATAATAGTTATTCCATGTCTCTTGTGAAGAAGTACTCTAAAGAAGAAATTAATTTGTTTTAATAGTCTATTCATAGCAGCCAAAATTTCGGTCAAGATTCTGGGTTTGAAGTTGGGCTGCTATACATTTTTTATTATTATGATAGAAAAAGTAAAAGGGGGGGGAGAGCTTTCTGTTATTTATTCCGAGGAGAGAGCTTTCTGTCATTTGTTCTTTAATGTGATTTCACGAGTGTAGAATTACTAAAGTAATTACTAAAGTGATATCTATAATGACAAGAATTTAAGTTTAGAATTAATTGGTGATTATCTATTGGAATGCAGTTATGAATGGGGCATGTGTTTTTTTTTTTGAGAGATAACAGAACTTTAAAATGACAAGAAAAAAAAAAAGAAATGATAGACAATTAATCGCAAAAACATTGACCAAAGACATTCAGAATGGTCAATGTAATATCATGCTGGGGTGAGGGGAGTGAGATGCCAGACACTATAAGAGCTCTGATCCTTTGTAGCTGGTAGCTGGTGGCTGGTTTTATTTCAATCTCTCTTGCAAGTTTTCTCGACATAGATTTTAGAGAGAACTTGGCTGAAAAAGTTTAAAAAGAAACATTTTTTTAAGAAAAGAAAATCATTTTTTTTTATTATTATTATTATTATTATTATTATTATTATTATTATTATTATTATTATTATTATTATTATTATTATTATTATTATTATTATTATTATTATTATTATTATTATTATTATTATTATTATTATTATTATTATTTAGGGGTAGATGAAATTAATGCCAAATCATTTTGTATGCACCTTGTTTTAAATGCTTTAAATTTTTTTTATGATAAGAGTGAGAGATATAGTTGTGGGAAATGTTTTTTGAATTGGATCAGGGATTTTTGTCAAGTGCTTAAACCTAATGCTATGTTTTATGAAGGTTGCATGATTGTTGGGCTAAAATATCATCATTATACTATAAAAGTGCAAAGAAGTAGTTTTGAAATTTTAATGTGCATTTCTTCTTATTATTATCATAAAGTTAAATAAAGTTAAAACTAGATACAAGCTAATTAAGGCTTGGAAATATTATTGGCTCATGTTCCAGTGTACTATTTTGCAAGAGTAATGTAGATATGAAAGTTTTACTTGTACAGATTGATGTTAGACCTGTATATGTGGGTAGACAACAAGTCCCCAACAAGCTAGTGGAGTCATAGTTTAGCTCGCTCCCTAAGATATTTATACTATATTTAGTATTTTAAACACAGTTAATTGTTCTCTATACCATGAGATGATTTCTTTGTTGTGGCCAGAGGTTGATTGGTAAACCCAAGTCTCTTTATATGACTAGCGATAAAAATCCTAGCATATCTCAACCTTAGTGAAAAGGTTTTCTCTTATTCGGGTCACTGCCTGCCTCATGTTAATGTTGATATGTTGATATTCCTTACAGGTGTATGAAATCTAGCTATTACTAAGCATTACTTATAAATGTTGGATACAGGGTCACAAACTCAATTTGATGTCAGAATGAGTGCGGGAATTGTGTGTGCGATTGGTGTACTTGAACATTGTTTTGTTGATACATTTTAATTTATCAGTAAGAGCCAAAAGTAATAACGTCAATAAATATTCAACTTAAGGGTTAAATAAAACCTATGAATGTGTAAGCAATGCGTATCTGAAATTATTTAATAAATATATCCACAGCCAGCTGAGAACTTCGCTGGAAAGGTAATATTACTAAAATAATATTATTATTGTCATAAAAACATGAATATAATGTGTATGCATGTATGATGATGATTGATCTAGATACCGATTCGTTGACATTTGAAAGTAACCAAAATTAACTTTAGTCCCACGATACATAAAATATCTCTATTGTTTAGCATAGGGCAAGGAATATTAGATTAAAATCATTAAATAAAATTATTAAATTTTATTATTGGAAGCATTACCCTTAGAAACAAATCAGTAACTAAAAGCATTAAACACTGGGAGGAGAAATTTAATGTTCACTATATCTGGGATAAAAATGAGAACAAAAATATAATAGATGTGCAAGTATATAATATTTTAACTGTCTTATGTTACTATTACTCCATGGTAATCCTGATTCCCTAATAATTAAAAATGAGTATTTATATTTTAAAACCTCTTGATATTATCTATTGATGTAGGGATATTTATTATTTAGTTTGTTTTTTATATTATAATACGGTTGTAAAACAGGGGAAAGCCATGTGAGTCATCAAGCGAATTTATATATTATGTATTGAATTGTAGTATATATATTATGTATTTAATTGTAGTATGTCAATAAAATTTGTTATATGTTTTAAATAAAATTTGCGTATGTCTCAATGTTTTGTGGGTTATTACATCTAGACATCTCAAATCCAATCATACATCAATATATTATTATTAATAGTTGAATCATCATTTTCATAAATAATATCTGATAAAATTTATTTAAAATGGTTAATTTTCCGAGCTTATGTAGCACGGCAATACTCCAAATTACCTAATAACTTAATATAGTTGAAGTATAAATTAAGAATAGGGATGGTTATTAAGTGATAGTGGATGCAGTGGGGGAGGGGCATAAAATCCTTTCCCCGTCAGTTGTATTGAAACACCTCTCTAGATGCACTTCTTTATAATTTTACTATAATTGTGAATATGTTTATAATGTATTATTTTCTAAAAAGATTTAATAAGCTTAAATTATTCGAACTTTAATGTAAATAGACATTAAACTACATTAAAGACAGCCGAGATCACCTTGCAGGTAATCATGAGAGGAGTGTTTATCACCAATAATCTATCGCAGTTTGTTTGATCTCCACACCTAATTGTTCTAAAAACCCTGAGAAGAGATTGTAATGGGAGAAATGAGCTAGCACAATGGAAAATTTAATAAGTAAAACAGATAATAGTATAATAGACTTATGAATGTGAGGATGATAGGGGGGTGGATTAGGAAGGTGGAGATGGATGTAGAACTATTTGTAATCGGAACAATATTTTAATTGTAGCTTTAATGATGGTGAATGGAAGGTGCTGAGAATAACCAAGAATTTCCAAGAATATTAATATTATTATTTCTAATACATTCTCAGTGGTCTCTTAATCCAGCGTTTCCCAACCTTTTTTGGCTCGCGTACCACTTCGTAAAAATGATTGTATTTTGTGAAATTTATTGCGAGTGTGTTATTTTATTTGCATTATAAATATTATAGGGTGACCATGTATTCACATCACAATGAGACAAATTACATTGAAACACGCTTAAACGATTATAAACTCACTGAAAATATAAATTCACTGTAACATATATATATATGTGTGTTTGTTCAAAGTTTCATATTTATCTACTATTTTGTCATATTTCGTTTACTAATAAATGGTTTTAATAAAAACACAAAATTATAAAAAACCAATTAATATATTTTATCATAATCAAATATTTTTATAAAATAAATTTAATGAGATCCTTGTGCTTGTTTCGAAAAACATAATTTTTTGAAATTTGGTTCAAAAGATGTGAGGTATACCCTTAAGTCTACAGCTGCATTCAATTTGTTTCAATACTTTTTTTTTTTTTAAATATATGAAGAAAAAGCTCTTTCTCTACTAATTTCATACTAGTAAATGGTAATAATAATTTAAGAGCTTTCTCAGAAAGTTGTTCATAATCTTTAATGTTTAACTAAAATTAATTAGATTGTGTAGATAATTCTATTAAATTTTCTTTCTCTTTTATTGATAATGATGTAGCTTTTTCTAAATTTTCTTCATAGAAGGGGTTTGAAATCCACTTATCATTTGTGTTTTCGGGTTTTGCAAAATATTCCATTAAAGACAATTTTAATCCTGTTAAATGTGCTATTATATTTTCTCGTATATCTTGAGACAGACTAACCTTATTTTCAAACAAAAAAATATGTAGAGTTTCGAATACTTCCGGTTGATTGTTTTCAATACACTGTTTCCAAAAATCTAATTTCTTAATCATATTTTCAATTTTATCATTAACAATAAAGATCGTTATCGAGTTGTTCTGAGGTGTCAAATTTAAGTTATTTATTTGCAAAAAAATATCAGTTAAATATGCAATCACCTGAAGCCAACCAAAATCATACAATTTCAAAGAAAGATCAAAAGAATTGTCTTCAAAAAAAAACTGTCCTTCTTGTCTAAATTCCAATAAGCGGGTTATATGGGGATCAATGAATTTTAATAAACAAAGACAATACAATCACAAACAATAAACTGTCACTTGTAAGCCGCGTGGTGAAGTGAACAAGAGTGCAGCACCATGACAACAGTGGCGGCAACATCTCAAGTTACTAATGGCTAACGGCTAAATTTAAAAGTGCACTCCAAAAAAACGATATCGATTGCTGGATTTTCGATCATCGACTGTACATATTAACAACTTTACTGTATAATATTATTAATTAAAATAATTTTTATGAATTATAGGAAAAAACGTTTCTATGATATTTTTATGATTTGATTTTTTTTTATGTCTGCCATTATTGATTATTTTTCGCGTACCACCAACCAGCAACTCGCGTACCACCAGTGGTATGCATACCACAGGTTGGGAAACACTGTCTTAATCGATGGATTATTTATTAACCCATTCATTAAATATTATTGCTGAAATTTATTGATTAAGTTATTGAAATGAGGTTTAACCTCCATATTTATTAAAGTTGCAATTTGTGCCCTGGAAAATAAGATTATAGATGTTCTATACCATCATCATCATCCCAGTAGGCTTTAGTAATAATGTTAGCTGGGACTGATAAAGCATCCATCGATCCATCCTTAAAATGTTACAATTGGCATGCAACTTAGCCGCAAATGTTTGAATGCCATATGGATTTAAATATAGGTTATAATTAATGCATAGCATGGTCGCCCGAGCTGAAATAAATAAATATTACAATTGATCCATAACGAGGATGTGCGACCATTTGAATAAAGTTATAATTAGCATAAACTCTCCCAATCGTTTTAGTTACATTTGAAATACAATGTGGATGACCGATCGAAAGATTACAAAATACGTTTTATATCAATTTAATAAGTTTTATAAAAATTAATTAAGTAAAGAAGCATTTTCATTTTGTTAGAATTGGTGCACAATGTGGAAGGCTCTTGTTCGATTAGTTAGAATTGGCTACAACGTGGAGGCTATAAAATAAGTTGTTGTTGGTTCTCCACAATTTCAATTTTGATAATATATAAATCTTTTCCCCCCCACACATTCGTGAAACAGATAAAGATATAAGCACAATAATCTTCAAGATATGTTTTATGTTGGACCCAAATTTTTTTGTTGATCCAGATCATAATCTCTCACATATGCCTTCATAATTTATTTAGCATTTGTCAATGTAAAATTAATATAATTCACTTACAAGTTATCACTTTTTTGGCATTTACAGCTTCAATATCAAACCATTTCAGATAAAACATTAATGATTATTACTAATCACTCATTAGGCTAAAGATTATCATAACATTATCTCAGATATATAAACTTTAATCCCAATTAAAGATTAATACATCTAGTTTTTAATTAAACAAAATTACATGGAATAATTAATCCATCTTCTTTCTTCCTATGTAATATCTGGTTTAAATATATTCAAACTTTCAATTCACTACTCGTTATTGAAACGTATGAAAAAAACAGTTGACCCCATCACAATGCCTTTTATTCTGAATCAATATTTTATCATTGACTCAGGCTACAAGCTTTTACACAGGTCTTTTTTATTTATACAGTGTTTATCAATACCAAATTACAACTATTTGATTTGCAAGTCAAACTTGATATTCACAACATTGACACCAACACCTTCAGATTAACATCTTAATAATTATCATGAATTTTTTTATTGAACTAAAGATTATCATATTATTCCTAGCTCAGAAATTAATTATAAATCCAGTCAAGAATTAAAACCATTGAAGAGTGCTGTTTTAGCACAAAATATGCACCATGTGTCTTTTTTGGATACCTTTACCCATATGTTTCAAAAATTGGTGATGAGTTGCAAATTTGAAGGATATCTGACCAACATATTATGGGAAAAAGAGAGATGAAATTGGATTAATTATTCCATAAGTTTATGTTTAATTAGAAAGACAGAAGTGGGTTTAAAATTTACATCTGGTTTAAGAATAAGTAGATGATTTTAAATATGTGAGAATATATTATTTTTTATTTTTCAGAAATTTTTGTGTTTGAGTATGTCCTAGGGACAAAAGAAAATGATTTTTTAAATAAATTTTTTAGTACTTGTGAGTCTTCCACTAAGCCAAGATAGCAGCCTATATTTTTAATAAATATACAGTTTTAGGCTTACGATCTACCAAAGATATTAGTTGTTAAATTAAAACAAAGTTAATAAATCAATTGTTAAATTTTTAAAAAGGCATAAATTCTGATAAATTCCATTAAGAAGTTTATTTCAATTTTTTACTTTTATTTATATTATAACATGGGAAATGATGAGATGCTTTTAACATTGTCATGCTTTGGTTTACTTTAGCATGTTCCTTTTCATCAGCATTTTTTTGGTAAATTGTCATAAGATTAAAATTTTGGATCTTTATGTCATAGAACATAATGCAGTGGATTATTTCCAGTTGTATGGAATCTTGCACCCTCCTCTGAAAAGTATGGGGTAATGGTCACGATATGATTGCATGCTGCCAATATCATATTTATATTCTTTTTTCATGTTTCAGTTAATAACTTAATCCCCCCAAAAAATAAATAAATAAATTGTAAATAGTGTAATTCATTTTTTGACAATGGTTTCTTTTTTAAAAATAACAGCAATAAAATATAAATATTAAATATGTTTCCTAGAAGGCATTTTTGAAAACATTGGAGTGGGGGTGGGGATGAAACTGTATATTTATCAAAAATATAGGCTGCCATCTTGATTTATTAAAAAATTCACAAGCACCAATTTTTTAATCAAATTTGAATAAGATTTAAAAATATAACAATTATATTAGAATTAATATCAATCTCATATACTTGTTCCTATGCTTCTAGGAACAGTTATCTTCAATATTGGACATTAAATGGTATAAGGTTATAAAATCCTCATTTCCAGATCACTTCCTGATGTTTGTCTTCATCAGTGAAAATTAGGATTCAAAGTTGGATTTAATGCCCTTATACACCTAGAAGCCATCTTTTATTTATTAATAATATAAAAGTTGAAATTCTATTAAAAATTATAAGATTTTAAACTCAGGCTGACTCATTTCTGTAGTTAAATTAATTTGATACCAGATAAGTTTATATATATTTTAAAGCTCTTACAGCTATCAAAAAATGGTAGCTTTTAAAATATATGTAAACTCACCTTGTATTTGATCAATGTAAATTATACAAGTATGTTAGTTTGGATTTTAAGTCTTAAGGTTTTTTTTTTAGATTTCAGAATATTAACTTAAATAAAGTAAAAGAATAAAAAATGGCTTCTAGCTATGCATTGCATTTATTCAAGTTTTGAATCTTAATTACCAATGATGAATGCAAAAACTAAAAACTGATCTATTAATAGGAGTGTTGTAGCACTATATTATTTGATAAAACAAACTCTCCAAACAGGAGTGACACAGTGTAAGCTTTAATAATCAATGGATGCAAGGTTTGTACATAAAATTACAATCTAGTGCCTACTTATCCAATATTCCTAGACTAGTTTTCAACTTGTGGCTTTTATCAGTGAATAGATTTAGATCTGGGGATATTGGATGAATAGGCACTATATAAAAAAATTATGCACAAATCTTCATGTATCCATTGATTACTAAGGCTTGCATCAGATAGCACTACTGCATGCAGATGAATGGGAGAAAAAATTGGTAAATGAAGCAAAGAAAAGAAAAGGTTTGGTAAAGAAATTAACAGTGTTTTCGTATAATAAATATGATGTAGCTAGAATTGTATAAAAAGGAGTTGCAGTAGTAGGGTTAACATATGGTAATGATGCATTATGTGTTAGTAAAGGAATATTATATTACTTAGAGAAAGTACAAAGGGAAGTAGGAAGACAAGCATTAGATGCAGAGGTGTGGACAGCAAAGGAGGCAATTCAAGGAGGAATGGGATAGTCAAGTTTTTATATGAGAGATGCAAAAAGCAAAATGAAAATGTTTGGTAGGTTGCAGTTTATGGATAATAAAAGAAGGGCCAAAATAGTATTTAATTGGGTTATGAGTAAAAAGCAGGCAACAAGATGGGCAAGAAAGGTAATGCAGTATGCAAAAGATTTGGATAAAGAATTTATATCAGTATACTTGTATAAAAGATGGGATGATTGTGTTAGGAGAATTGTTGAGGGTTATAGTGGTAAGGAATGGGATAAAAGAATAGATGCATTAATAAAGAATAGGGAGATGGAGAACTAGTATGGAGAGTAAAAAGAGTTCAAATATATATAGAAATAAACAAAACATTGAGTGTGAGTTAATTTATGATAATAGTAAGGAAAGTAGTTTATTGTTTAGGGCTTGAATGGGATCTTTAGCAACAAGAGAATGTACATGTAAATGGAAAAATATGAGTGATTTAGTCTGCAAATTGTGTAAGGAATGTATAGAAAATATTAGGTATCTATTGATTGAATGTAAATGCTTGAAAGCAAAAAGGGTATAAATAATGAAGTTTTGGAAGAATAAATATGAACAAAGTGATTATACAGAAAGTGGGTTATTCATTTTTATGCAGGGTTTGGGAAAAGATATGGGGGATTTAGATATAAAGGCCATGGAGTTGACAAAGATTATGTTGTGGAAATGGGATAGAACAGATTATGGGAAAGCTTAGGGTCGGGAATGGAAGGGGGGTAAAGTGGTTAACAGGTTTCTTTGGGCATAGTTGCTGAGAGATTTCTGACTCCGTTTAAGGAGAAGTCACAGTACATCATATCACATATAAAGGCCGTAGAGTTGACAAAAGATTATGTTGAAATGGGATGGAGCAGATTATGGAAAAACTTATGGTGGTGAATGGAAAGGGAAGGTAAAGTGGCTAACAGGTTTCTCTGGGCATAGTTGCTGAGAGATTCCTGATTCCATTTAAGGAGGTCACAATGCATCACATTACATCACTGTTTCAGCAACTCATTTAAGCATAGGAAATGGTGCCCATGGGTTATTTTTGTTGTTTATATTATTTGATGTTTATTTATTATCAACCTTACAATATATAACTCTAGAATAGGATGAAGTATGTTCATATTATTAACAGTTGGAAGACTAAGAATATTGAAACCAATCTGTTAAAGTTTGAGGAATTACCATCTTAATATAAGCCGGGAACTTATTGTATATATGTGTTGAAGATTATAATCTGACTCGGCAGATCAATGCTGATTCTGCAGGAAATATGTACATTGGGGATATGTATTTTTTTTGCATGTGTGTGGTATGTGTATTGGTTGCTTGATATGGAGTAGAGGAGTTCAAATTCCTCTAATTACATAAGAAATTATTTCTATAGAAAATTCACTTTTATTGAATTATACTATTTTAGGTGCATATATCCAGAAAGGAATTTGCTGTTAACTGAAAGAAGATCCTTTGGTTCCTTTTGGAGGCCTTAAAGAGACTGAGCAGAGCAAATTCTTAATGTCCACTCCATATGTTTTTGTCATTGCAGTGTTATTACTGTGTGATTATACATATAGTATATGAACATAGATGGTCTGCTCACCAACACCCATTAGCCAGCATGATGAGTTTATTGGTGTACTATCTCTGAGTTTAAAGATCAAGAAACACCATGCACTTTCTTCTCATTTGCCCAGCTTTTAATCAAATATCTGTTGAGTTTTCTTGAAAGGAGAATAAGTGTGTGTATAAATGATTTTTTTCCTCTTAATAAATATTTACAACCATGACAGGAAAAAATAAATCATGACCCTTATTCCCAGAAGGTTGTAAAGTTGCCAGCTAAGGCAGCAGTTGGCAGCCAAAGACAGAGATGCTGAGAATCTCCTGATTTTGGACCTAATCTGCTATTTGATGATGATCTTTTATTTAGATACTTACAACTGGACTTTCATGTGAAGGAAGATTGCAAAAATTGGAAGAAAAATTATTTCATATTAAATGGGACAATATTGGACTTGGTGAAGTTGGAAGAAAAGGTGAAGAGACAATTGATTTAAAAAGTGGACATGTACTCTACTACAAAGTCACAAACATTGGAAGTACAATTGGAGTAAGATTCATTAATATGGAGATTGATGGAGTATCAGACAGAGTGGCAAAATTAGTTATTCAACTTAATAGCAGATATTAAAATAATTGAGAGAGTGCAAATCTCTCAGGCACTTATGACTACAACCAGCCAATCAAATCTTAAGCACTGGGACAGAGAATTTTAATAAGAAAAGAGCGGTTCCACTCTCTTCTTGACTTGTCTTAATATATATCCAAGCCAGTCCAAAGTACTTATATTTGAAAGCGTGAATCTTAAATATCATCACACTTAATTAACTGACATCAAGTTATAAACATACAGCATGAAATCTTTCGATTTACTACGCAGTAGTTTTTTGATGTTATAAATTTGCAGCAATATATATAAATAATATTATTTTTATAAAGTGCAGTCGATATTGAAATAATTGAGAGAGTGAAAATCTCTCAAGCGCTTATGACTACAACCAGCCAATCAAATCTTAAGCACTGGGACAGAGAATTTTAATAAGAAAAGAGCGGTTCCACTCTCTTCTTGACTTGTCTTAATATATATCCAAGCCAGTCCAAAGTACTTATATTTGAAAGTGTGAATCTTAAATATCATCACACTTACTTCACTGAGTTCAAATTATAAACCTACAGTGTGAAATCTTTCAATTTACTACGCAGTAGTTTTTCGATATAAATTTGCAGCAATATATGTGAATAATATTATTTTTATAAAGCGCAGTTCACGCTGTAGGTTTATAATTTGAACTCAGTGAAGTAAGTGTGATGATATTTAAGATTCACACTTTCAAATATAAGTACTTTGGACTAGCTTGGATATATATTAAGACAAGTCAAGAAGAGAGTGGAACCATTTTCTTATTAAAATTCTCTGTCCCAGTGCTTAAGATTTGATTGGCTGGTTGTAGTCATAAGCGCTTGAGAGATTTGCACTCTCTCAATTATTTCAATATTGACTGCACTTTATAAAAATAATATTATTTAATAGCAAATATTAAATGCAGATAGTCCAAATTTATGCCCCAACATGTTCTAATTGTGATGAAGGAGTAGAGGATTTTTATATGGACATATAAAAAGCTTTTGAACAGACCAAACAAGATTTTAAAATTGTCATGGGAGACTTTAATGCTGGAATTGGTAAACAATTAAAAGATGAAAGTGTTGTAGATAAATTTGGTTATGGTGATAGAACTAAGAGAGGACATAAACTTATGAAGTTTGCAGAAAAAGAGAAACTTTATATTATGAATTCTTTTTTGAGAAAAATATTAAATGCAAATGAACATGGAAACATCCAAATAAAGGTACAGCAGAATTGGATTATATCTTGACTAACAGAAAATATGTATTTCAAGATTGTAATGTTATTATTAAATTCAGCACAGCAAGTGATCATCGATTAGTAAGATGTAAGATACATGTTAATGTACAACTAGAAAGAAAAAAAATATTAAGAAAATAATATTCACAATTGACATTCCTAATCTTTAGGAACATTCCAATGAATTTAAATTAGAACTTGCAAACCATTTTCAAATATTAACAGATTTTGAACATGATTCAAATTTGAAACAATTCAATAGGAAAATCAATGATATAATTTTAAAAGAGTATGACAGAGATAATTGGTACATTAACAGCAATTGACCCATAAAATTTCTTCCAAGACAAGACAATTTATGAAGAAAAGAAGGAATAAGAAAATATGTAAAAATGGTGCATTAAGAAGGATTGAATATCTCAAATTTTATAAAGTGGTGTGAACAAAAGTTGATAATGATATAAAAAGTATAATTGTGAACTAGAAAGGAAAGCTGTAGAAGAAAATAAAAGTCTCAAGAGTGTAAAACGTCTTGATACTGTTAGGAAACTTATTTCTGCAATAAGAAAAAAAGTTGCAACTATTACTAAAAACAAAGATGACATCATGAAATGGGGAGAATAATTTTATCAATAATTATGTAGCATTAAAGAACAAGGAAAAGTACCTCCTGCAATATCTTCTGAATTGCCAGAATATTAAATGAAGAAGTGAGACATGCAATTAAATTTATGAAGAAAGGAAAAGCTCCAGGTATTGATAGAATTATAATTGATATACTAAAAAAAAGCAGGTACAGTAGATCACATCCAAGTATTGAAAGAAATGATGGAAAGGACCAATGAATATCAATTGCCAGTATGCTTTGGATTTTTAGATTATGAAAAGGTATTTGATTCTATAAACATTTCTTCAGTGATTAAAGCATTGGATCATCAAGGTATAGACCCAGGATATTGTCATATTCTGAAAAATATTATAAAAATTCAACAGCAACAATTAGATTACATAATGATACTAGGAATATTGAGAAGTGTTTAAGACAAGGTGACTCCATATTTCCAAAACTTTTTACAGCAGTGTTGCAAGAAATATTTTGTGGATTAAAATAGGAAGCTAAATGAATAAAAGTAATTGGAGATTATTTAATTCATTTAGATTTTGTAGATGCAATGCTCTCAGATCCAAGACTCCTCACTGATGAAAGCCACAAGCTAGAAACTAGTCTGAGGATATTGAATGATATCATTAAATTAAATTTGCATATGTTTGTTCATTTGCATAATGAAGTGATTTCTTAAATTAATTGCATTTTAACATATATAAATATAGTTGCTTTATCAAGCTATTGTATTGATATATTTACATTTATGTGCAGCAGTTGGGGAAAAACTTTATCCTTAAGAGATCTATGATTATAGTGAATTTCATCGAAAGTGCACTCACTTTAGGTTATAAAGGAAGAAACCACATCACTACACAAATGAAGCATATGCAAATTTGATATTATTGCTAATTATACATAGATGAGCCTAAAAACATGCCATTTATATATATAAAACATATTTTTGGGGTTCATCCATGTAAAGTTTTAATTTAAAAGTCCAACATTTTGCCTTGATCATACAAGCCCTCAACTGGGAAATGAAAACTATATAATTGTAAAGGTGCTTTAAACCATATTTATAAAAATATTTGTAGAGGCACTGGAAACTCCACAACTAATAATAAGTGTATAAAATTGATAAAATTTCTATTTGGAAATTTTAAAAAAAAACCAAACTTTCCTGAATTTTTATTTATTATTATTTTTTTTCAATTTTATACACCTATTCTTAATTGTGGAGTTTCCAGTCCCTCTACAACTATTTTTATTAATACTGTTAGCAGCGCCCCCACAATTATATAGTTTTCATTTCCCAATAGAGGACGTGTGTGATCAAGTCAAAACGTTGGAGTTTTACATTAAAATCTTACACAGATGAATATGAAAATATGTTTTTTATATCTGCAACTGGTAAAAATATTCATATGAACATATATGTTATATATTGAAACAGTAATATGGCACATAACAATGTAATTTTAATAATGTATCCATATATAAAGCTTAAAAGAAAAAATTAACATATACAAAAGTTAATTATATAAATATTTAAAATAAAGTCTATAATGATTTATTAATTGGAATAATTAATTAGTTTAAATCAAATAAAAATATTACTTTGATAAAAATAGTGTTGTTTTGATTTATTTTTTATACTGACAAAAATCTAAATTTTTAATGTAACAAAAAAAAAACAGTTGTATAATCAAAGGTATATATTTTAATAAATATGCAATTGTAAAGGCTTGTTCGAAGACATTTGTACTTAGAAGATATTAAAGAAACATTTTAAATCTTTTTTATTTTAATGAATGTAAAATAATCAACAATTATATTACAGTTATAATGTTGTTTTTATTAATTAAGAAAGAAAATTACTTTAATTAATCTTTCTTACTGTTATAGCCGCCAGTCTGACTGTGCCAATGTTATATCCGCAAGTCTGACTGTGCAGTCAGCAAATAACTATGTTTAATTCCCACAATGTTCTCTTGCAACGAATGCTCTGCTACGGATGCTCTCCAATGAATGGTCTGCAATGCTCTGCCATAGATGCTCTCCAACGAATGGTCTGCAACGAATGCTCTCCAATGAATGGTCTGCAAATGGATGCTCTCCAACGAATGGTCTGCAACTAATGCTCTGCAATGAATGCTCTCAATATCTCCGATGCAGCCTCCCCATCTCTGTGGGATCTTTCAGCTACACCCGTAGACTACATTTCCACTGGGCGCTGGTCATTAACCACAAGCACTGACGTAAGATATCTCTACTTAAATACTGCCTCTAATACTCTCTATATTACACTGTGTAGTCGTTACCCAGTCTTCTTATTGCTTTCTGATAACTGCAACAATCAATCAATACACTGTCCAATAAGGTAACGTCTTTTATCTAGAAATATTTGCAATCAGCAAATATTTCTTGGAATTGTCGATCGCCATTACGTCAATGCCTTAATTAAATTCCACAGTTATCAGCACACGATCTAAAAACAACCTCTCAAACACATTCTAGTTTTTCTGGAGTGCACAAACATGTCTGCCATTTTTACAAAACACTACACCTCCTTCCACTCCAGAAAAACCCTTGTTGCGATTCCTTGGTGTTGTTTTTCTATTCCTACTTTCCTGTTATTTCACTCAGAAATGTTCGATTCAAACTGCTGCTGAAACTTTTTCGCCAGTTATGTTCAATGGTGACTACGCAGGCATGGTGGTACTCAGCTTCCGATGTTAACTGTGCAAGCGTTTTATTTCCAAACTTTCACTTCCATTTTTAACGTTACTAACTGGGATTTCCATTTTCACCAGGTTTCTCCATCTAACTTATTCACTACTCACAGGTTCCAAATGCGACTGCGCCAATGTTATATCCACCAGTCTGACTGTGCCAATGTTATATCTGCAAGTCTGACTGTGTGGTCAGCAAATAACTATGTTTAATTTCCACGATGTTCTCTTGCAATGAATGCTCTGCTGTGGATGCTCTCCAAAGAATGGTCTGCAATGAATGCTCTGAATACACTCTGTATTCTCTACAATGAATGCTCTCCAAGCAAATGGTCTGCAATGACTGCTCTGCCATGGATGCTCTCCAATGAATGGTCTGCAACAAATGCTTTCCAATGAATGGTCTGCAAACGGATGCTCTCCAACGAATGGTCTGCAACTAATGCTCTGCAATGAATGCTCTCAATATCTCCACTGTGGTCTCCCCATCTCTGTGGGCTCTTTCAGCTACACCCGTAGACTACATTTTCACTGGATGCTGGTCATTAACCGCAAGCACTGATGCGAGATATCTCTTACTTAAATACTGCCTCTAATACTCTCTATATTACACTGTGTAGTTGTTACCCAGTCTTCTTATCACTTTTTGATAACTGCAACAATCAATCAATACACCATCCAATAAGGTAACGTCTTTTATTTTAAAATATTTGCAATCAGCAAATATTTCTTGGAATTGTTGATCGCCATTACGTCAATGCCCTAATTAAATTCCACAGTTATCAGCATGCGATTTAAAAACAACCTCTCAAATACATTCTAGTTTTTCCGGAGTACACAAACATGTCTGCCATTTTTACAAAACACTACACTTACTAATTTGTAAATTTCTTAATGCAATTACAATTATTGGGGTAAGTAGCCATTTCACACTAATCAAATTTGACATTCCCAAGAAGTGTGTTGGGTTCTCTGTGGCCTAGACCCAGCTTGCTGTATTTTATTTCCAGAGATTATAGAAATTAAATGTAAATTACAGCTATAGGCAGTCAAATTGTCTTTTTCAGACAACTATGACATTTTTATAATCTAGATAAATATTTCTATAATTTGTCCTATTTGAATATAGAAATCAATGAAGAAAATCTGAAGTCACTAATATACTATTTATATAATTTTTTACATAATGTACATTTTTGAAATAATTGCAAGGAAATCAAGTTATATATTATGATTTAATAAGCTTGTATTGTAAATGTCGTATAATAAGCATGCCAATAGCTAGCTCTTAACAATCTTTTCAGAATATCCCTATCCTGAGACTAGTTTTTAGCTCTGGCTTTCATCAGTGAAGCACTAGAATCCTAACACCTCAACAAAGGCTTTGAGTGTTCCATCCTTGGATTTTCAATAATATGAATGGCTGAAGAGTTGGAGGATGGAGAAAATTGAAACTTGACCATTAACATTTGAAGATTTTCTATCTTAATATAAAGTGAGCACTGATTGTACATATGTACAGAAGGTGGTGATCTGGACCAAATGATGAGTACTGATTCTGCACAAAATACATATATAAAAGATCATGTATCTTTTTTACATATATGTGGTTATGTGTATTGGGTAAAACAGGCAAAACTCACTATATGCATTGCCACACACAGCAAGGCTCCTCACTGACAAAGGCCACAAGCCAGAAACTAGTTTGGGGATATTGCATAAGTACGCCCTAGATGGGGATTTTATGCACAAGCCTTCTGGCATCCATTGATTACTCTAGCTTGCTGTATGTGGCAATATGTATAGTGAGTTTTGACTTGTTTTAACAACAGTTATATACAAGCATAAGAAGTGGTGGTCATGTGATGTTTATTGGCTTAAAACCAATCCTGCCTAATAGGATAGTGGTGGCTATGGTTATTAAAGAACTAATGACACCAAAACCTATTGGTGCTGAACTGAGTTCAGACCCATATGACTATATAAGCTAATGGGCTTGGATTGAAAACATTAAGGTGTTTTCAGTTAAAGACTCATAGTTTTGTAGTTAAGTGGAGATAAAAAGTGGCTGCTGGAGGGTTGCATTAGATCCTAAGATCTAGGTGCAGTGCTCTCAGATCCAAGGCTCCTCACTGACAAAGGCCACAAGTCAGAAACTAGTCTGGGGATATTGGATGAGTAGGCACTAGATGGAGATTTTATGCACAAGCCTTCTGGCATCCATTAATTACTCTAGCTTGCTGTATGTGGCAATATGTATAATGAGTTTTGCCTGTTTTAACAACAGTTATACACAAGCATAAGAAGTGGTGGTCGTGTTTTGTGTACTGGTTGTATAAGATGGAGTGGATAGCTGTGGGGAGCTTGATAATCTGAGTTCAAGTCCTTTTAATTTTAGATAAAGAATTAAAACAGGCAAAACTCTCCATACAGTAATGGCACTCAGTGCAAGCCAGAGTAATCAATGAGCATAAGAAATGGTGTTCATGTGATGTTTAGATAAAGAATTATAAATTATTATGCAAGGTTTCCTAAAACATCTCATAGTTTATGTTTACGTTATCAAATATTATTTTTTACTGATTTAGAATATTTTTCTTATGAATAAAGGTTGAAAATTTAAATTCTGAAATAGTCAATATATACTTACTAAAAGAATTTGACTTATAATTTAAAACATAATTAAAATATTTTTATCACTATAATATTTCACATATATTTAAGTAAATGAATAAAGTAATTTTATATATCTTAAAAGCAAATTAATTAAGAAAAAATTGAAATATTTTTATATGCATGTCTGCATATAGATTCATAGCTAAATCCATTTACTCTTAATATAATGTTAAAATAGAATAATATTGGAGTATAGATTTAATGAAAGTAATAATTAATAACTGGAATATTTTATATTACCAGGTCCATGTGTGTGCTTATATATATTATATTTTTTGTAAACATGAATTTATAGTTACTGATTTAGCATGCACTCATGGCCATTTTGAAATTCTAAGGATCACTCAAAACTACCGCTGATATCCAAGTAATACATGACATCGAATAATTTATGTCTGTTAATTGTTTCCAGTGTGCAAAGGCTATGGATACGATAAGAGTTGTTGAAAGCTTGCTTAGCAAATAAATAAATTTTAAACTATAATCACTTTTTAAATAAATGTTTGAAACATTTACATAGATATTATCAATGTATGGAAATATCAATCTAACTATAAGTCAAAATCAAATGTAATTTATATGTACTATTAAATAATATCTACGAGTCTTTTAATTTCTTCATTATTTTAAATTATTTCAGGAAAGGCATTTAGTACTAGATTAAGTATTTGTATCTTTACTTTTTCTCACATATGTTCAGCATGGTCTCTTTTGCTAGTCAAAGCCAGTCTCAAGGATAATGAAATTTGGTTTATATATATATCCTAGAGTGAGCTTACCAATAGCTCTAATCAAGCTTTATTTTATAAGTGCCAAAAGAGAAAGAATTCAAACTCTCTATTGGAAAGTCTCTATCTTCAGACTAATTGGTTTTGAACTTGTGGCTCATCTCAGTGGAGCACTGGGACTCTAGAAACTGGATCTAAAATGCTAACTCAAAAGTCAGCACTTATAAAACATATTACTATCAATTTGAAAGACTGAACTTTTCAGACACATAATGTCTTCAAATCCAGACATATAAAATAAAGCTTGATTAAAGTTATTGGTAAGTTCCCTCTAGCGAGCATTTAAATGCAAGCTTAAAAGCAAGTTACAAAATTTATGACTTGTTTTATTAATTATTATAAGAGTACCTTTGAAGGCTTTTGCGATGCTATATTGCAGAGGCTATTACTATATGGTGAAACTGAGATGAATTCAGGCCCATATAGCTATCTGATTTGTAAGGCTGGATTTGAAGACATTTACATGTCTGAAAAGTTCAGGCTTTCAAATTGATAGTAACATGTTTCATAAGTGCTGACTTTTGAGTTAGCATTTTAGATCTAGTTTCTAGAGTCCCAGCGCTCCACTGAAGGGAGTCACAGGCTCAAAACCAATTGGTCTGGAGATAAGAACTTTCCAATAGAGATTTTGAATTCTTTCTCTTTTGGCATTTATAGAATAAAGCTTGATTAGAGCTATTGGTAAGCTCTCTCTAGTGAACATTTAAATGCAAGCTTAAAAGCAAGTTACAAAATTTATGACTTGTTTATATATATATATAGATATATATATATATATATATATATATATATATAACAAGTCATATATATATATATATATATATATATATATTGTGTCCTTTTGATTGGTTATCCATAGTAAAAATAAAATGTATATTATAGCTCAAAATTTAAAATTTAAAATTTTATTTCATTGTAACGTTATATATTCTGATATAACATGCATAAATAACTTAATACCCACAGTTTAAAATTAGAATTCTGTAGAAATATGTATTACCCATTCTTTGTTTATAATTATTTATATTATAAATCATTATATAATTTTAATACAATAGTTTTCAATCCATCCCAACATATTTACTTATATAGATTTATTATAATGATTTAGTAAAAGTTGCAATAGTGATAAATTTAGCTTTAGTTTATTTTCATAAATGTATTACTCTGTATAGAATTATAGTAAATAAAAGAATGAACAATTATTAATTACAAGATAATAATTTATTTTAAAATTATAATAATATATTTTAAATATAAATATTTATTATTAAACTTTATATTTAAATTTAATTAATAATATCCTATATTAAAATCATAATTACATTTAATATTTCAGTTTTATAAAAATGATTTAAGTTAGTTTTGTTTGTAAAATATTTATTAATTTTAATTATTTTAAATATAGACAGAAAAATATTTATTTAAAATTAAAATAGTTGATTTGGGATATTGACCAATGAAATTTAATTAAGTGGTTTTCTGACATCACTTTGTCAGGGGTATTTAAGGAGAAGTGAACAGATAAACAGGAGAAATCAATTCTTTAAAAAATAAAGTGAATATCATAATGTTTTCCTGGAGGTTTGTGATAATGGTGTTCTAGTTATATTTTTACATTGGACTATTTCCATCATCTTATATATGTATTGAATGTCTTTAGAAAAATTTAATTTTATTTAAATATTCCAAATACATTCAACTATTAGTAATAGCTCATCAACCAAGTTAATATATGCACAATGTTTCAAGTGGTAGTATTTTCTTATCTTCAGGTTTTGCTGGCCTGATGAGTCACAGTACTAGCATGGGATTCGAACCTGGACTCTTAGATTCTTGAGTATTGAAGTTTAAGGTAATGCTCTGGCAGGATGGCTCAGTTGGTTAGAGCATTACTTAAAAAATCAATACTCAAAAATCTAAGAATCCAGGATCAAATCTCATGCTAGTACTGTCACTGGTCAGGCTAGCAACACCCGAAGAAGAGGGGAGAATAGTACCTCTCAAAATTGTGCATATACTAACATGTTTGATGTGCTATTACTAACAGATGAATGTATTTGGAATATTTAAATAAAGTTAAATTTTTATAAAGACATTCAATATTCATATTAGATGGTGGAAATAGTTCAATATAAAAATACAAAATGAATAGCTATTTCAATTTTTTTTCGGAAAAAGTATAAAATTTTTAAAAATATTTTAATTTTTAAACAGTAATAGTTAAAAGCTGTCTAAGGATATAGTATATTTCATAGCAATCATTAACATCATGGAATGAGTTTAAACCAGTTTCTTTATTATGACCTAATTGCAGTCTTGAAAGTTGTCTTATAATTAAAATGTTAGTAAAAGGAATTCCAAAAGAAAAACTAAAGTTATTATTATAGTTTTGAATAACCATGAAAAAGAAAAGACAACTATATTTATTTAAAAGGAAATATATTTTCTATAATGTAAGAAAACATTTGTTTATATATACCAGAGTAAATAATTTTATTAGTTATATATTAACACATATTTTACTTTTAACCCGGGTGCGGTCACTAATTGATTTCTTGTTTGCACAAAATTCTCATTTTTAATTATAAATGGATTTTTATTTTACTGAAATAAATAACTTTTAATATATTTGTTTTTACAAAATAACAAATTGGACAGATTTAAACAAATACTTTAGTTTCTGTTATATATATAAAACATTAAATCAGAAAAACGTTAATATATCTTAAAGAAAACATTTTACATTATTTTTATTTAAACATATATATATAAATCATTTTGCCGTTATTCCAAGGTTTAAATTATCCATCCACATACGAATATAATAGCGAATATAATTAAGAATTGACTGAAAATTAATAAAACATTTTATAATAAATTATGAGCATTTCTACGCTATAATTTTATCAAACCTGTCTAATTATAGTGTATTTTCGTATGTAAATGGATGATGCAATTCAAGCAGCCATGATTGCAAAGTTTTTCCGCTCGACTTATATATAACATTTTTATATTTAAGATAAGTTCGAAACTAATTCAGATGAGTAGGTCATTAGGTTGATGGTGAAACAGAAAAGTAAATTAATTTATTTAAGTGAAAGTAATGAGTAGGTAATGATGTTAATTTTCATGTCTTATTACTATAGTTAGATTAATTTTCAAATAGGTTAATATTTGCAATGGTGTGTTTTTTATTTAAATGGTTGGATCCCAATAGAATCCCTCTTGTGATTTAATTATTTAGTTATCAAGATAATTATTATATTATATTTTAGAATAATATAATTATGATCCCTGAGATACACATAAGATAGCGTTAATTATTTTAATTTAATTTAGTGTGTGTTTTTAATATTATTTTATAATTTTTTTAATTATAAAAGAAGGATTAGGTACTTATTTATTATGTTAGTCATTGTTTGTTGTGAGAATTTTATTAATGATTATAATAGGATAGTAGCAGGAGAATTTTACAATAACAATACCATTGTGGAGTGTATTTTATATATTTTTCAATGATAAAACTTCTATGTTGCAATCGTGCCTAAAGTATATTTTTATGTATCATAAGTTTCAAACCCCATAGAGAGTCTTATACTTTATTGTTATTATACTTGATTGTTTATTATTGAGCTAGTATATTAGATAGTAAAGAAGGTATTGTATATGTTGAACAACCGAAAGGGAAGGTTACAATATATTGTGAAGGTAGCTTCAAAATAGTTACCACAACAAACCTTAGTCATCTGAAATAATGGAATGTTTTTTTTTATGCAATTAGCATCGGAAGATTAAATAAAAATAAGTTTTTGCTAGAACACTTTTGGGGAAAAGAAATGTTTTGATAATTTTAACAGTGTAATAACTACATCTTAAGTATTGGAAATGATGGGTAATTTACTGGGGAAAACACACATATATATTACTAATAAAATTTAATTACTAAGAAAATATCACTCTTGATTAAAAAAAATTGTACATAGTTATATACATGTTGATCAATGTATTGTGTTAATTAAACTGACAATGACTTAAATAAAAACAATAATTATAGCAATAGAAAATAAATCAATATCTGAATATAAGAGAGATAATAATATAATATTGTAAATTTATTTTATAATTTGTGTTTTTTTTTTTTAAAAAATGAATTGATATAAAAAAATATTTTAAAAGATGCAATGCTGGAATGCTAGTTTAAACAATAGGAATAATGCTGATATAAAAAGGAAACAATTAATTTTTTTTTCTTTTTGTTCTGTGTTTGATTTGAAAATGTCAAGTTTTATTAGAACTATTATTTTAATATTTTTTCTGCAAAATGGACATTTTTTAAAGTAGCATCTCAACAAATATCAATGTTTTCCTAGTTAATTCGCCAGTCAGAAAAGGGGTAAAGAAAATGAATTAGAACATTCTTATTTTAATTTATTAAGTAGATAAGTCAAAATAATTTATCAATTTAAATTTTAAAAAAGTATTATTTTTGTTTAAAAGAAACTAAAAAAAAAAAAGAAATCAGAACAGTTGATTTAATTTAAAGTTTATATAGCCAATATTATAAGCGATAGATAGCTATATTTTATATTCTTATTAAATGCAAATCGCATATATATTTATATAAAGCTATATATATATATATTGTACCGAGATATATTAGGAAGGAGTGTGTGTGCGTTGGCGTTACATATAATTTAAAAAATAATATTAATTAATAAGCGATTTGTGTAAATATTAATAAAATTAAAAGTTCGTGTAAGGTAAAATAAAATAAAGATTTTTTTTCTCATAGACAGGTGAGCGTTAAAAGCATAAAATAAATAGTTTTCTAAAATATAATTTTGAGTCGTATTAAATAAAAGCTAAAAAAAATTAAGAATTGATATAATTAGGTTTGATTTGATTAGAAATTTGATTTGACTAAACTGAAATTCGATTTAAAATTGCTTTAAGAAAAAAAAAAAAAGAAAAGCAAGGTGGAATTCGTTTTGTCTTATAATCATAATAAAAAGAAAAATTATATGTGTAATTGAATGAATGTAATAAACAATGGGAGCTAATGACAAACCTAAGAAATTTCCAGCAAACGGCTAATTAGTGCAAATAACTTTAACAAAGAAATTGGAAAAACTTTAACAAAGGAATTGAAATGACTATAACAAAGAAAGTGAAATAACTCTAGCAGGGAATACAAAGAAATTAAATAACCAATGCGAACACCAGAAAATCAGCACGGACCATAACTGAAACACCAGAGGATTAGTTACGTATTGTAGATTGAATCCGCGAGATAAGAACTGTAAATATAAAAGGGACAAATTTTCTATTCTATTAATCAATGCTTGTATTATTATTCCTAAGCAATTATTAAGCAATTGTCGTTCATTAATTATACTATGCTGCATTGCTAAAACCATCGTGTGAACAACCGGCCGAATCCTTCCAGGCAATAACATCAGCGGACAGTTCCAGATTCGATCATGGTCGCATAAACAAGAAGGAGACGGAGTGTCCACGTGGAGCCCACATGATCCCAAAGACATCGGGACGGATTGCAAGCAGTTAGCGCTAACTGACCGAAGGAAACACTATTGAAGCAACGCTCAAAAAACCGTGCAGAGGGAGAAAGCTAGGTAATATTTGTTTCAATTTCTAACTCACTAATTAAAGCCGTAATAATAAACTCTGAACTTTATCTTATGAACTACTAATTGTCGTTAGCTCCAATACCCAGAGATTTCAGTGTGATTGCCAATATAAATAAATGCGTATAATTATTTTATCAAATGTATTTTAGTGTGAGTTTAAATATCAGTGTATGCGTATGATTATTTCTAAATGTATTTATATGAGATTTTATTGTTACTTCAAATGTAAGCGTATGCGTATGATTAATTTGTATTTATAATATGGAACTTTGAGTGCATTAAATTTTATTTCAACTTGATCGAAAGTGTAGATAATTGTGTTATAAGACAAAACGAAGTATAATAGCGTAAATGAATATTTCATTGTTTAGTTATTACTCAAATTAGATTTAACTTAAATAATTAAAATAAAGAAAAGAGAAAGCGAGAAAGTTAGCGTAGAAAAGATTTTTAAAAGTGATTTTTTAAGTAGGTGGAGTATATTTGATTGATTATTTTAGCTGAGCTAGCGGGAGCGGGTACTAGACCGTATTGGTCAGGCAGACTTGTCGACAAGCTCGACTGGTGCCCATAGGATTTCTTCCTTTAAATAAATAAAAGTTTGATTGGCTAATACGTGTTCTAGTAAACGAGTATAAATGTTATTGGCAAAAGTTCCAATGATATTGATTACTCCACCCGTAGCACTAACCACCCTGTGATAGGATTCTGTGTAAGAGAGTGGTATAGAATTCTGATCGAGTCGTTATAATAAAATTTGGGACATTGTTATTACTTTATATAAATGATGCTTTATACAAATTTACGAGACGACGTACTTTACTTTATATATTATTATTAAAAGAAAAAGAAAAATATATATATAGAGAGGGAGAGGGCGGGTTAGGTAGAATGGCGCGTCAACGTGGAGCAAAACTAAATGTTTTGAGATGGCAGAACCGACGTAAGTCAAGCGGTGGCCAGAGTCGTGTATGAGGACAGAAGTGATAGTTAGTAAAAAGAAGCGGAAGGGAGCGTGATAGTAGAATTAGAAAACGGTGTAAGCGGCGCAACTGTAAAGGTGATTTTTTTTGCAATCAGATAAAACGTGGAGGCATAGGGACACTCCGGGGAATTTTAGTATAAAGAAAAAAAAAAAAGGGGGAACTGGGAAGGTTAGGTTTTGGTTGTGAGTACGTAAGTTTATCGTTAGTATTAAAAAGAAAAATGGAAATAGCAAGTCGGGTGATCAAAATAAAGACTTTCTCGGGAAACGAAGGGGAAAGACCGAATAGATACTTGGAGAGTCTAGAACGTTTTTTTTCATGTAATAAGTTCAGCGAGTCGGTTAAAGTTAATATAGCTGTTAGCTACATACAAGATGAGGCCGAAAATTGGTGGGAGTCGCTGGGAATAAAGCCAACGAACTTCAAGGAATATAAACAAGCATTGCTGAAGACTTATTGGGGGGAGGGGCTTCAGGAGGTTGTTAAATATCGGGTAGCACAGGAAAAATGGCGAACAGAAGAATCATTAAGTACATATTTCCGCAGACAAGTGGCGAGATTAAGGGAAATCACAGCATACAAACTGTCTGAGCAACAAATAATGCGGATAGTAAGGCGAGGCTTCCCAGTACACGTCCAAGAAACAATAATAGGAAATGATACCATAGAGCGAGCAGCAGAGATACTCAGGACGATAGATGATGATAAACAGTACGAAGAAAGTCGGAGGAAAGAGGGAAAGGCAGAAGATAATAGCAGACAAGTAGCAAACCTAGTACAAAATGAAGAAAGGGGCGAGTTGGGAATGGCATACCAATCATGTCCTAAAATAGAAATAGGCATCGAAGGGAAGGCGATTCATGCACTACTTGACTCGGGCAGCCAAGTGTCGGTGATTTCGCAGAAAACGTTCAATGAAATGGACCGGAGTAACTTACAAATTAAAACCTTGCCGTTAAAAGATGTATACGTAAGGCTGGCGAATGGGAAGAGAGCCAAGTTGGCATCGGAGCAAGTGTGGGTGAGCATTAAGATCGCAGAGAAGGAATACAACCACGTCATGCTGATCTTGGAGGGATTGATACATGATGTTATCCTGGGCTCAGACTTTATGTGCAAAGCAGGATGCGTGCTGGATTACGAAAAGCGACAGGCAAGACTTAATCATGCCGAAATACCGTTTGACATCTGCGAGGCAGCCAATAGTAGAACGGAGCATGATGCAGAAAGTGCAGGGATACAATTAGAGAAAAAAATAATAATAAGGGAAGAAGAACAGGGAAGCGAGAATGGAGAACGACTGAAGAGTTTGTTGAACACATACGAGGATGTATTTTCAGAAGTTCCGGGAGTTATCGAAGGATACGAACACCGAATAAAACTGATGGAAGACCAACCGTATCAAGCGAGAACATACCCAATACCACATCAATATAGAAACGCCGTAGAAGAACAGCTACAAAATATGCTAAAATGGGGAATTATTTCGAAATGCTCATCACCATACAATAATCCGTTGGTAACAGTAAAGAAAAAGGACGGGTCTATTAGATTGTGTTTGGACGCGCGACAGTTGAATAAAATAACAGTACTAGACACTAATGCCCCGCCACCTATAAGTGAGTTATTAATGAAGTTCCATAAGAAAAAGATATTTTCGACGTTTGATCTAACGGCCAGCTACTGGCAGATCAAGCTTCACCCTGAAGACCGGAAATATACCGCTTTCCGATATAATGGACAGGCATATAACTTTAATCGGGTTCCCTTCGGCTTAAAAAATAGCGGGGCGGGATTAATACAATGCCTTGATCAAGTATTGTCAGAAAAGGTTAAGAGTTTAGTTACGATGTATGTGGATGACATCATTGTGGCCTCGAATAGTGTGGAAGAGCACTTCGAACATTTGAAGCTACTGTTCGAGGAGTGCATCGAAAAGGGAATTAAAATAAATTTGGGGAAAAGCCACCTGATGACTCCGGAGGTGAAATTCTTGGGACACATCATCAGTGAGCGGGGAATATCTCCAAACCCAGAAAAAATCGAGGCGATACAACAGTTTCCAAAACCAAGCAAGAAGAAAGACATCAAATCTTTCCTCGGACTATGTAATTTTTTCAACCGATTTTATAAAAATTTTTCCTCAGACATGGAACCTCTCTTACAGTTATTAAGGAAGGACAAAAGGTGGATGTGGGAGGAGCTACAAGAGCGTAGTTTTGAAAAGGTAAAAGAGGGGTTTCTAAAAGAGGTCATGCTGTCATACCCAGACTTTAACAAACCATTTATAGTACAAACTGATAGTAGTGGAGTGGGCCTGGGAGCCACATTATCTCAGGTACAGGACGATGGGAAATATGGGGTGTTATTCTTTATAAGTCGCTTATTAAGTAAGCCTGAAAAAAACTATACAGTAACTGAGAGGGAGGCTTTAGCAATTGTCTGGGCCTTTAAGAAGTTTAGACAGTATTTAATCGGGTCGCAGGTGATAGTGATCACAGACCATAGGAGCCTTGAGTTCCTTAATCATAGCTTCCTCACGAATAGTAGACTAATCCGATGGAGTCTGATCTTACAAGAATTCAACTATCGCGTACAGTACTGCCCAGGCAGAGACAATATGGCGGCAGATGCTTTAAGTCGCTATCCGATAGAACCACCGCAGCAACATTTAACCTGTAATGACGCGTACATAGCAGCGGCGGAAGTAGATAAAGGCGAGGACATAGAGTGCAGTTTGAAAGGGTTAATGAAAGCGCAAAAAGATGATACAGAGTGTAAACAAATAATAGACCACTTGCGCCGTCAGCCTATGGGAGGACCTGTAAACAATATGGCCTGGAAAGAAAAAAAATATTGTTTGAAAAATGGGATTTTACAGCGTAAAATAAGAGATGAGGAGCATACACGAGTCGTTCTCCCATTGAATATGCGAAAACAAATAATCATGTTCATACATGAAAAGTATGGACACTATGGGGCAAGCAAGATGGAAGGGTTGATAGGCAATTGGTTTTATTGGCCAAGAATGTATAAAAGTGTTTTAGACGTCATTGAGGGATGCACTGTATGTGCAAAAACAAAGCCTCAGAACTCATCAAGCGTGGGCCCGTTGAGACCTATATATGCATACCAGCCTAACAGCCTACTGGCGATAGATTTCTACGGACCTCTACCCCAGTTCAATAGAAAGAAATATCTTGTTGTAACGTATGACGTTTTTTCCAAATTCGTAGCGATATATCCGGTAACGCAAGCTAATGCTAAACAAACTATACAAGTACTTGAACGGCAACATTTTCGAGACGTGGGAACCCCAAAGCAGATAATATCAGACCATGGAACTCCCTTTATGTCGGAGGAATGGAAAAGGTGGACGAAGCGCCACCAGATCAGACATATTCTCACTTCGATTCGTAATCCGCAGTCTAATCCCTGCGAACGAGTCATGAGGGAATTAGGACGTTTATTTCGTGTATATCTACAAACCAATCATCGTGGATGGGTAAAAGAGGCCACGAGAGTGGCGAACATGATAAATTGGTCAAAAAATGAATCCACCGGGTTCGAACCCATCAGGCTTCATCACGGGAGAAATACCCCGTACCCATTCAAAACCCCTTTACCGATTAAAACACCACCTATTGATAAAAAGAAAGACGCGGTTGAAGCACACTGTAAACTCAGAAAGATGGGAAATATAAGACAGAGGAGACAAGGGAAGAGCAAGGCTATGTTCAAACTGGGAGATGAGGTCATGGTAAGGGTCAACCCAGTAAGCCATCCGGAAAAGGGGATATACAAGAAATTCCAACCGATATACGACGGGCCATACAAAATCATAAAGGAGTACGGAAATAACGCCTTCAAAGTCGCCCTAGGGTCCGACTGTAAGGGAACGTACAATGCGCGATCCTTACAATTGCTGAAGAAGAAGACTCAACAAGAATACGGACATCCAAGGATAAGAGAAGACGAACGTCCATCAAATTAAATCGAATAAAATTAAAATTAAACGTTAAAACTAAAACCTCAGAGTGATATTTTAGTTTCAAAAAGGGGGGACGGAGAAATGTACCGAGATATATTAGGAAGGAGTGTGTGTGCGTTGGCGGTACATATAATTTAAAAAATAATATTAATTAATAAGCGATTTGTGTAAATATTAATAAAATTAAAAGTTCGTGTAAGGTAAAATAAAATAAAGATTTTTTTTCTCATAGACAGGTGAGCGTTAAAAGCATAAAATAAATAGTTTTCTAAAATATAATTTTGAGTCGTATTAAATAAAAGCTAAAAAAAAATTAAAAAATTGATATAATTAGGTTTGATTTGATTAGAAATTTGATTTGACTAAACTGAAATTCGATTTAAAATTGCTTTAAGAAAAAAAAAAAAAAGAAAAAGCAAGGTGGAATTCGTTTTGTCTTATAATCATAATAAAAAGAAAAATTATATGTGTAATTGAATGAATGTAATAAACAATGGGAGCTAATGACAAACCTAAGAAATTTCCAGCAAACGGCTAATTAGTGCAAATAACTTTAACAAAGAAATTGGAAAAACTTTAACAAAGGAATTGAAATGACTATAACAAAGAAAGTGAAATAACTCTAGCAGGGAATACAAAGAAATTAAATAACCAATGCGAACACCAGAAAATCAGCACGGACCATAACTGAAACACCAGAGGATTAGTTACGTATTGTAGATTGAATCCGCGAGATAAGAACTGTAAATATAAAAGGGGCAAATTTTCTATTCTATTAATCAATGCTTGTATTATTATTCCTAAGCAATTATTAAGCAATTGTCGTTCATTAATTATACTATGCTGCATTGCTAAAACCATCGTGTGAACAACCGGCCGAATCCTTCCAGGCAATAACATCAGCGGACAGTTCCAGATTCGATCATGGTCGCATAAACAAGAAGGAGACGGAGTGTCCACGTGGAGCCCACATGATCCCAAAGACATCGGGACGGATTGCAAGCAGTTAGCGCTAACTGACCGAAGGAAACACTATTGAAGCAACGCTCAAAAAACCGTGCAGAGGGAGAAAGCTAGGTAATATTTGTTTCAATTTCTAACTCACTAATTAAAGCCGTAATAATAAACTCTGAACTTTATCTTATGAACTACTAATTGTCGTTAGCTCCAATACCCAGAGATTTCAGTGTGATTGCCAATATAAATAAATGCGTATAATTATTTTATCAAATGTATTTTAGTGTGAGTTTAAATATCAGTGTATGCGTATGATTATTTCTAAATGTATTTATATGAGATTTTATTGTTACTTCAAATGTAAGCGTATGCGTATGATTAATTTGTATTTATAATATGGAACTTTGAGTGCATTAAATTTTATTTCAACTTGATCGAAAGTGTAGATAATTGTGTTATAAGACAAAACGAAGTATAATAGCGTAAATGAATATTTCATTGTTTAGTTATTACTCAAATTAGATTTAACTTAAATAATTAAAATAAAGAAAAGAGAAAGCGAGAAAGTTAGCGTAGAAAAGATTTTTAAAAGTGATTTTTTAAGTAGGCGGAGTATATTTGATTGATTATTTTAGCTGAGCTAGCGGGAGCGGGTACTAGACCGTATTGGTCAGGCAGACTTGTCGACAAGCTCGACTGGCGCCCATAGGATTTCTTCCTTTAAATAAATAAAAGTTTGATTGGCTAATACGTGTTCTAGTAAACGAGTATAAATGTTATTGGCAAAAGTTCCAATGATATTGATTACTCCACCCGTAGCACTAACCACCCTGTGATAGGATTCTGTGTAAGAGAGTGGTATAGAATTCTGATCGAGTCGTTATAATAAAATTTGGGACATTGTTATTACTTTATATAAATGATGCTTTATACAAATTTACGAGACGACGTACTTTACTTTATATATTATTATTAAAAGAAAAAGAAAAATATATATATAGAGAGGGAGAGGGCGGGTTAGGTAGAATATATATATATATATCTGTATTTTTATATTGGACTATTTCCATCATCTAATATGTGTGTTGAATGTCTTTAGAAAAGTTTAATTTTTAGTTAAATATTCCAAATGCATTCAACTGTTAGTAATATCACAGCAAACAGGTTAGTATATGCACCAACTGTTAGTAATATCACAGCAAACAAATGTTAATAATATCACAGCAAACAGGTTAGTATATGCACTAACTGTTAGTAATATCACAGCAAACAGGTTAGTATATGCACAACGTTTCGAGAGGTATTTTTCTCCCCTCTTCTTCAGGTGTTGCTGGCCTGACCAGTGACAGTACTAGCATGGGATTCGAACCTGGGTCCTTAGATTCTTGATTATTGAAATTTAAGGTAGCGCTCTAACCAACTGAGCCATCCTGCCAAAGGCAACAGTATGTAGTAATTTCATATACTTATCTATGAGGTTCCTCCTGATTTCTCCACTTTTTCCTCAGAGCAAAGTTGATTAGTGATTTCCATACATTATATATAGTCACACTAGGTTGACTTATGGGATTTTTCCATTGTCATGTGAGCAGCTTCTTTAAATTTTCTTCTTTGTACCTTTTCTTCTTTATCCAATATTTTTGTATTTTCCCAATTGAACGTATGTTCATTGGTCCATACATGGTCTGCTACCTTAGACACATCTGTTTTCTCTCTTCTAATCATCAGTTTATGTTCTTGCAAGCGCTTTTGAATGGGACGGCTGGTCTCACCAATATATGTTCTTCCACATTCACATGGTATTTCATAGATGCAGTTTTTTCTTTGCAGCATTTCAAGTTTAGGCTTTGTAGATGTTAGAATTCCTCGTAGTGTGGTATGGCTCTGAAAAGCTGTTCTGATGTTATACTGATTGCAGATTTTCCTTAATTTACCTTAAATTTCAATAATCAAGAATCTAAGGACCCAGGTTCGAATCCCATGCTAGTACTGTCACTGGTCAGGCCAGCAACACCTGAAGAAGAGGGGAGAAAAATACCGCTCGAAACGTTGTGCATATACTAACCTGTTTGCTGTGATATTACTAACAGTTAGTGCATATACTAACCTGTTTGCTGTGATATTATTAACATTTGTTTGCTGTGATATTACTAACAGTTGGTGCATATACTAACCTGTTTGCTGTGATATTACTAACAGTTGAATGCATTTGGAATATTTAACTAAAAATTAAACTTTTCTAAAGACATTCAACACACATATTAGATGATGGAAATAGTCCAATATAAAAATACAGCTAGAACACCATCATCACAAACCTTCAGAAAAACAATATATATATATATATAATTAAAATATGACATACATTGGCTAGAAGGCTTAATTGTCATTGGGGTGGAGAATATTCTTATCCACTATGGCCATATGAATATTAATATTTAACTGTCTTTAATTTAAGTACCTGAGAAGTTGGATCTACACAAGATGAAAATCTATGTGAGGAGTAATATAAAACTACCTACTGCTAACTTAAGTAAATTCAGGATGTGCTATATAAAATTAATCAGTTCTTCAATATCTCTAATAAAAAATGCATAAACCATAAGAATTTTGGATAAAGAGGACTCTGAAAAATAATCATGCTTTAACATATCAATTCATAAAAGATTGTAAAATTATGTTTTATTTTCTGTTGTATAAATCTGTATTTTTATTTTTATTTATTATCTCATCTTATATTTGGGAAAGTGTTATTTCTAATTCAATAGGGAACAGTTCAACATAAGAAAATATCAAGAGAGTAGGGGGAAGGTTGAAAAGTCTATTTTCTTTGTTTTTAATAAAATCTAGGTGATTCATTTTCTAACAAGAGATTGGGTTCTCAATTATGCACATAAAATTAAGCACTCCACTAGAATACTTAACGGTAAAGAGTTTTCTCCTTTTTTAAAGCCATTGAAATAAACCATGCTACAACATGACATGACTATTTATTATATATGTGTTACTAATAGTATTCTTAAGATATAATGAGTAAATGATTAACACTTTTAAAATAGTATTCTTTATAATTTTCTTTTCTATCATATTATGAGTAGTTTATTATTATACTTTTCCACACTAGATATCTGAGGTTGCCTTTAAATTTACATTGAGTTAGCAATCTCATTTTTAATTAATAATTTTTTGTTTATTATCATGAATATATAGATGTCTATATTATGGGTGACTATTATGGGAAGTAAGGGTGGTTAGTTTTAAATTGTTTAAGTAAAAAATGGTAGATACTCATCATAGACATAAATACTGTAAGTACATAGGGATATCCAAGTAATTTATGGGCATTTGTAAATATTTTTCTTTATTGAAATTTTTCTATTTTAAATTGATTGGGAATTTATTTTATGTTTTATGTTTGAATATATCTTATTTGTTTGTAAATAAATATTATGAAGTTATGTTAACTGACAAGGTCTCTGTAGTTTTGTTGATCCAGCATTTACATTGAATCCAGCATTTACATTCCATCTTATAGCCAATATTTTACACATGCACACATCCACATTATTGTTTGATGGGTATGTGAGAAAATGTTAAATAAAGGTTATTACTTTCTAATAGATAGGATGTATTATTAGTTGTTGATTAACAGTTTGATACATACCTGTTAAGAGAGTCAAATGTGAATTCTTTCTGAGTTCGAATATCTGAGGCGTTTTTGGAAAAGAGTGGTGAGATGAATTGATTTGAATTACATGTGGCTTTGATGGATAATGTTTAGGCTAGTTTATTAGAGATATATGTAATCATGAGTCAGGTGTTTCATCATGTTATCTTTAGCATCCTATATGAAGACCCTAGGTCTGACAGTAGTTAGATACAAGCTTGCTCTCTTTCTCCTATATACATGGATGGACCGGACTGTTGCATTTGGCATTATCAACTTTAGGATATGAACGATAGGTGTACTAGCACTTTAGATTTGATGTAAGTTTATTATACATTATAGTCGAAGTAGCTGATTGTTGAAGTTGATATGTGTGTTCAAATGTATTTGCGGACCGGGACATTCGGGTATATGCGACCATACCATTACAATATATATATATATAAATTATTAATCAATGTCTGTATTCTAATTATAATGAAATATATGTAATTACTTGAACAACAATACAATAATTAATACAGTAAACAATATTTTAAAAACAAATATCTACCATAATGATTGCCTTGACAACGATTTGAGATTGTTGATTGTTATTGATATTGGGATTGCCTAAGTGTTGACTGGTTTTAATAATTTTATATATGTATATTAATTATTTAGATAGCATTAAGATATTGAAGATTACGTTTAAAATCCACATAATTTATAAGTTTCATGATGATGATTTTAGTCTATTTGATACCAGTATATTCTTGGAACCAGATGACTCTGACTACTGATGATAATCAGCATTGATATATAATAATCCCAACATTTTTTTGATTTATATTATAATTTTATAGTTATTTTAGCATTTATATGTGATTGTTGCAAAAAAAATATTTCATGTCAGTGCCAAAATAATTAATTAATTAATTATTCAGTTAATTTATTTACTGAATAATATTAATTTATTATTTATGCTTGATGAGGATTTCTGACAGAAAAAGATATTTACCATTATTATTTATATTTTTACCATTATATATTTGATTCAATGAAAATGTTGTCAAACATCATTATCAGATACGTTTATTTCATGTTTTATTTAATCTTTTTATTCCGTTACAATATATATATAATAACGAAACTTAAATATATTCCAAACAACGGTAAACAATTTATAATACAATATAAATAAAAACTCAATAAAAACTCATAAAGAAATATTTTCGATTATATTCATAATCATTTTCAACTCAACTTTCAAAATGGAATCATCTATTATTCATAATCATTTTCAACTCAACTTTCAAAATGGAATCATCTATTACCAATAGATGATTCCATTTTGAAAGTTGAGTTGAAAATGATTATGAATATAATCGAAAATATTTCTTTATGAGTTTTTATTGAGTTTTTATTTATATTGTATTATAAATTGTTTACCATTGTTTGGAATATATTTAAGTTTCGTTATTGTATTATTGATATTAGCTGACATTTATTTTGTTTTATATATATATATGTTTAAATTTAGATGATTCAGTAATAGAAGCTCAACCATCTGCACTTTCATGGAAAGATATGGTCCGTGTTCCATGGGGCATTGTACTGCTTATAGGAGGAGGGTGTGCATTAGCCAGGGGTATAAAAGTAAGATTGTTATTCTTTAAATTTTCAATTAATGAATATGATAATTCAATAAATTATTGAAGTTGTTTGTGCTGATGAAAATTAATTATATCATTAAGTAAAATCTTCAATTATTTTTTCACAAAAAAATATTTTTTCCAAACAAATCAAAAAAACACACCATGACTTCATTTCACTTGAACCTATTACCTCAGATCACATAATAGCTGATTACTAATCAAATATTTTTGGAACTTTGCATGTATACGTGAACAAATTAACATTTTGTCAACTTATATATATATTAATATTTCAAATCATCATAAGAGGACCAAACTCTCCATACAGTAATGCCACCAAGTGCAAGCTTTCGTAATCAATGGATGATCATGTGATATTTTGATGGTTTAATATTTCAAATCATATATAAATTTTAAATATTAATATAGTAATTAGTTCCTGACAAACTGCAATGACTGGTTTGGTCAAAATACATCAGAAAAATAACATTAGATTTTTTGATATTTATTTAAGAAGGATTCTTTTTAAGTTTTGGAAGATTTCATTTAATGATATATACTTATTTGTGCACATGTTTTAACCCTTTAGCTGATAGACTCTTTAAATGTATTCCCTTATAGTAATGGGATTAAATATATCACACCATTTACAACTTTCTTAAACACTTTATCAATACTCTTTATTTATATTAAAACTAACAGTTTCGACTGTCCTGCAGTCATCATCAGAGCTACAATATTTAAATATATAATTATATAATTAATACACTTTTTTTTTTAAAAGTGTCATAGCATCGTCCGGAACGTGAACCCACAACCCAAGCAACTGCCTGCAAGTGCAAGGCAGTCGCGCTGACCTCTCGACCACCAATGCAAGACTAATACACTTATATTTGTATACATAATTAAATGCAAAACAAAAACAAAAATATACATTTTAACCTGACCATTATAAATAATCATTTCCCATTTTATTACTTTACTCTTATATATATATATATATATGTGTGTGTGTGTGTGTGTGTGTGTGTATAAGTGTATTATCACCATTTAATCTTTTTCTTAAAATTGTTTACAAACCAGAACAGCTCTTCCTATTGATAGTATAATGGAATTATTAACATTCTGCATAAAAACCAAACCTACTTCCAATATAACACTGAATTCTTCCAACAGAATCAATGAATGGCTATGGGCTCACTGTTGTCTCCCCTGATTAGCAATATTTATATGGAAGAACTTGAAACCATAGTCATAAAAACTACTCCATATCCACCTAATGTTTGGGTTTGCTATGGTGATGATACATTTGTTGTATGGCCACATGGTGAAGCACTGTTACAAACTTTCTGCAAACACATCAATAACATATCCCCTCAATTAAATTCACAATAGAATCAGCACAAGAACAAAAATTGGCATTCTTAGATGTTCTTCTGACAATACTTCCTCATGGCAAAATAAAAACTACAGTTTACTGAAAACCTACACATACAGGAAAATACCTAGCCTACACATTTAATCATACCAAAAACACAAAACATGAAGTTATACTATCATTATGGAACAAAAAAAAGAAGTTTCTTCTGAAACCAGCAATTTGGAAAAAGAAAAGATCCATATAGAAAAAACTCTTATGAAAAATGGTTATCCATAAGCTGTTATTAAGAAAACTTTAAATAGACAATAAAAAAAACCATCCAGAGAAAAGACAATTATTGGTACTATAGTGTACCCATATATTCTAAAAATAGCAGACAAATTAAGGAAAATCTGCAATCAGTATAACATCAGAACAATTTTCAAGAGCCATACCTTACTATGAGGAATTCTAACATCTACAAAGCCTAAATTTGAAATACTGAAAAGAAAAACTGCATCTATAAAATACCATGTAAATGTGGAAGGATGTATATTTGTGAGATCAGTCACCCTATTGAAAAGCACTTGCAAGAACACAAACTGATGATCAGAAGGGAGAAAACAGATGCATCTAAGGTAGCAGACCATGTATGTGCCAATGAGCATATGTTCCATTGAGAAAATACAAAAATATTGAATAGAGAAGAAAAGATACAAAGAAGACATTTTAAAGAAGCTGCTCACATGATCATGGCAAAAAAATCTCATAAGCCAACTTAGTATAACTATACATAGTGTATTGAAACCATTAATTAATTTTGTTCTTAGGAAAACATAAATCAGGAGGAACCTCATAGATAATTATATGAAATTTCTACTGACTGTTGCTTTTTGCAGGATGGCTCAGTTGGTTAGAGCATTGCCTTAAAATTCAATACTCAATGATTTAAGGATCCAGATTCGAATTTCATGCTAGTACTGTCACTGGCCAGGCCAGCAACATCTGAAGAAGAGGGGAGAATAATATCTCTTGAAATATTAAGCATACTACCCTGTTTGATGTGCTATTACTAACAGTTGAATGTATTTGGGATATTTAAATAAAGTTAAATTTTTCTAAAGACATCCATTACACATATTAGATGATAGAAATAGTCTAATATAAAAATACAACTAGAACACCATCATCACAAACCTTCAGGAAAACCCATACTATTAAAATGCCTTTTTGAGATTATGACATTTATCATATCTTAAATGGAAATTAATGAGAATTTTTTGTATAATTGGTTTTATTTAGTCAATGTTATTAGAGCACATTTAGTTATTAGTAATTTATCAATTAACACTAACTAATTCTATCTCTAGAATATATAATGTAAAGTCATACAGAGTGAATAATAAATATACAAGTATATAATCATAAGCATGTGAATATTATTAAAGAGATTTAAAATTGTGAATTATGACACTAATTGAACATAAAGAAAATGCACAAATTATTAAATGAAGTGCTCATTTTCAAAAGTTTTTTGAAATTTAAAGATAGTGCATATGCACCTTAATTCCTGAAAAATATATGATGAGTTCTTAACATATTATTAGTGTTCTATAAGGATGAATAGAATAACTTATGTATCACAAATAATTAATTAAGGGAAAGGTATTTAGATGTTAACAGAGAGATAATTAGAAAAAAAAAAAACATAATATAAATATACTTTTATTCAAGGCACTTTATGAAATCAATAGATTTTTGTTATTATAAACAGGAATATGCTGCATTACCATAAACCACTGATATGGACTTGAAATAAATTGATTTCTGGAAACGAATATATAAAAGTAGTAAATGAGGAAGAAGTTATAGAAGAAAGAAAACAGGGTAACCATTTAAAGTTTCTATTACAGTTCTGTTAGTGGTAATGTTGGATAATTTTTTATAGAATATTATGCTTACACCAAAGCATAAAGCTGTCAGACATAATAATTTAAGTTCTGGAAAACTAAGCAACATCAAATGAAACAAATGAGATAGAGGTGCAAAAGAAGTGTTATCATGTAGAACAGGGGTGCGCAAACTTAAAAGTAGCATGATCGACTTATTATATTTATTATCAGCCGATCGACTTATTGGGTAATAAAGAAATAAATAATATTATAAAATTTAAATTTGGTTTATTAATTATTTATTATATATTTTTCCTACGTTGACAGAAATAAGCCTTTTAAAGATTGTTTGGAAAAATTCCTACGGTATGTGAGTTGCTGAAACTAAAAAACTTAAAAAAAAACAACTACCTTTGATTAAATATATCATTTTTATTGATAGAATTTAGAATCCAGAATCTTAGCGGAGGTAATAATTAATTAATGAGTGAAACAGCAGAAAAGTTACCTGATTAAATTATTTATTAATTATTATTGATTATTTTATTATACTTCAACATAAAATAATTATTTTTTCGATGAAGAAGCATGGCATTCCATTTTCTTCACAAATTCACCTTCAAGCCAAAGACATAGCATGTTTTAATGCAAATTTCTTAGTTGCTAAATTTTTTAGAATAAGAGCAAAACAAAATACGTAAAAACACATATAGATACTACATTGTACTGCCGCTCAGCGCTACCAATTCATTTAAGATGCCATAGTATTGAGATGAAATGTACAATGAGAAGTAAGTGCACACGCATACAGAAAGAACGGTGTATAACCATCGGAAATGTAAAAATAAAAAGATTCAGAATTCAAGCATCAGTAATCTGATGGCAGAAACGTCTATGATCAACTGTCGAGCTGTACGTGATCGACAGGTCGATCACGATTGACCGTTTGCCCACCCCATTGTAGAATATAAATAGGTAGATAAATAAATAGATATAGAAAAATATCTATACGGATAAATATGGTTAGATGTATTTAGATAAGCGTAGATAAATAGATGTTGAATAAATAGAATTTTAGATTAATAGATAATTAGGGAAACGAATTGATAGATAAGCAGAATAAAATGTAAATATATTTATAGATAGATGGATTGATTTAACCAAAATAGATATATATCTGGCAGTACATTTTATATTGATTGTTGCAGGATTCTGGTCTAGGAATGCAGATCAGCGAGTATTTGCAGCAGCTTCAAGGTTTACATTCAGTCGCCTTACTTTTTCTCTGTACTCTTTTTGCGGGAGTTGTGGCACAATTTATAAGCAGTATAGCAACAGCAGTCGTTGTGATACCAATCTTAGCTGAAGTCGTAAGTATTGATGATGATTATTATTGTTAATTAAAATATAATTTCATTCATTAAAGTAACGTTTCTATAATGTATCAGAAAAGCTTCAGCTTTTATATGAATTTAAAAGAATATGTGGTAATATTGAAATTATTTAATAATATTTATAAAGATAGTTCACGTGGGAAAAAGAATGTGAATAACTCCATGTGTTTGTCTGTTTAATTTTTAAAAAATCAGATATATTAATCTTTAAATGATTAATAATAGTCATTACTGTATCTATCTAAAGTGGATAGTGTCAAAGATGTGGGTTGAGCTAATTTGACATTTGTAATTCAAAATGTAATTATTTAATATAGATAAATATTTTTCATATAATAAAAGATATATATGAGAGATAGTGACCTGGTCGAATGTGGTAATAGAGAGGTTATTTATATCCTGTATTTATAAAGAAATTTCAGTCTGAAACATGATTGTCATAGTTTTATACATAAAAAAAAACTGCTACAATGATATAGCGCAGCTGCCTTGAAAGCGAGCAGTTGGTTGTAGACGGTTGTTGCAGGTTCGCCTCCCGGCCGATGTTATGACATATGAAAATAAAATAAAATAAATTATTGGTGCAAATTTTATGGCTTCTCCCTAAAGAAAGCCAGAGGTTTTTAAAGCCATATGACAGAAATTTTATTAACCAAATTCAACATTCTCTCCTTATGAAATCTTTAAATATATACATTCACTTACTTATTTTTATTAGTAAAATAATTTTTTTATCCCTGATTCAAATCTTTTTTCTCATTTATAATGTTTTAATAGAGACTGTATTGTTATTTTTTTTACTCTCTCTCTATTTTTAAATTTCTTCCACTCTCCATATAACTCATCCCGATCTTCTTTCAACAATTTACACTCCAAAAATGAATGTTCAATACTCTCCCTTCCATCTCCACATAAATTACATTTACAGTTCAAATTAGTCCATTTATGCCTTTTCTCCACGCATATTTAAATTTTCTTAACTTATACCAAGCTCTTTCTAATGTACCATACATCCATTCATATTTTATAATTTTATAAAACTTCAAGCTATTTTTTTATTGACATTCATTTTCCACAACTCTTCATCTTTTTTTCAGACTAGCTTATCTATCCATCTATTCCATCTCTCATCATTACATATCTGTAATACATCATTTATATATGTTTGCAACACCTTAATATTAATATGTGGAAATCAAATTTTCT